>VZRW01008202.1:493741-754627 GCA_013398125.1 Aegotheles bennettii | reverse complement strand
CGCTCCCTCCTGCTGCTGCACCACCGGCTGGCGGCTGAGGTGAGACCCGTGCCTCCCAGGTGTGGCTGCCCGCGGAGAGCCCGGGGCTTGCGGGCGCCGGGGACCTTCGTCTCCTGTGGTCTGCTTCCTCACCCAGCGGTTGTCCCCGTGTCCCCGTGAAGGCAGCAGCAGGGGCAGGCAGCGTGGTCAGACCCAGCTCCAAAGTTTGGTGGAGTTCAGGTGGAGCCCAAGGCTTCGCTCGAGGCCCTCGAGGTGCGGCCCCACTGGAGATCGCGGGGGGCAGGGGCCGTGCGCTGTGCTCCAGCCCCCCCCCAGCTCCCGAGTCCCCCGGCAAGGGGATTTACGGGGACTCGGGAACGTCCCTCGGGTGCTCCTCCATCCCCATGCAGCCAAACCTATGCCCACGACCACACAGAGTCTCCCGCCCTGTCAGGGAGCCCAAGGAGCTGGCAGGCCCCGGAGGGGCGGGTGATGCTGGAGCTCCCAGCAGCTTTGGTCACTCGGACACATGATGACAGCTCCTTCTGCCCCGTTCATTCACTTCACATTGTTTTTCCACAGCTGCTGTTAACACCTGGAGGTTTTAAAACTGATTTGGGACTGAAAGGACCGATTCAATTCTACACGCACAATTACAATTTGTGTAAGAACTCCTATAGGTGGAATTCTGCAATACTCTCTAGCCTCATCACGGAGTTTGCTTGGAACTGAGTTCTTAGACACTTCTGCTGCTATTTTGGCATTTGTATCTTTCTAATGGAACTATGGGGTTTAATAGGAATAATCTGCATCCCTCTCAGAGGGGTCTGTCAGGTCGGGCGCTGTTGCAGAGCACCAGCAAGAGCCGCTGTGTTAAAGCCGGTGGCACTGGTGATCTGCAAACCAAAGCCTCACAGCTCAGGCAGGGAATGAGTTTGAAGACTCCTAAGTGACCTTTCTATTTAGCAGCCTAATACAAGATTGTGTTTATGAAAGTGTCCACCTAACTGATTTCACTTAAATTATTTGATAGCTTTCCCTGTACGAACTAGCAATTTTTATAAGCAATTTGAAAGTATTTATTGCTGCAAGCAAATGCTTAGTTTGAAACATAAAATAGGATAACACTACTATAAAATACTCATTTTTCCACTTCTGCCTAGCATAACTCATTCAGAAGTGAACAGCTCTGCTTGAATCAGTTGGAATTGCACAGACCTCTTGTACCTGTGGGCAGCACGTGTGAAATCCCATCGGTGCTCACCAGGGGATTTCTGCTTTGCCTCCAGTTCAGGCAGGTGTAAACACAGGGCCAAGAGGGGCCACAGCGTCTGCAGCACTGGGGCAATTATCCCAGCACTGTGATGAGAAGTGACACGCTATCTAATTTGTAAGTGTGCCACCGGACCTGGATCAGGTAGTTTAGGGGCAGGGTGGCAAACTATGATTTTCTTTTCACATTTCATCCTGCCTGGATTTGTGATTTTGAAACCTTCAGCTTCTGTGTCTTGGTTCCCAAATCAGAAAAATTGAGATACTTTTAGTTGATTTTACGTTTCCTCTCCTCCCTGGCTGCACAGAAAGACTCTGCACCTCTGATTAAGATAGTTTATTACAAAGAATCATGTATTAAAAACTCTTTTAACACAATGATGTTTTTATTAACAATTCTCCCAAACCGTGGGGTATGGTGTAATGTGTTGGGACAATAGCAGGCATCGGGAGGGGGGGGGTGAATGACAGAGTTCCCTCAGATTTTAACCTCTCCATCTGGGATCTGCTACTTTCGTGCAAGTTGAAAGATACATGGTCTAGATGTAAGCAAAGCAGCGATTCAGTGTAGTCTGGGATCAGCAAGTAGCAGCTATTGTTCTCCAGAGTCATGGCTTAAATCCAAATGCTACACACTGGGTATGGTATTTGTATCAGTGGCGTTTTCAGTCTCAACATGCAAGATGAGAAAGTCACTGTTTTAAATGGTTACTCCTTTGGGAAGGGAAAATTGAGAAGATGGACTTTTGAGTAGAGCACTAGTGAGATGGCACCCTATCCTCGGTGATAAATGGGAGCATTAACAAGGCTTGGTCGAGAGGAACCCTACAGATTTATGGCTTCCTGTCTCCACCAGCAGATGCCATTATGGCTGACAGAACAGAATGCCTTTCAAGAGGGAACTGGGGTGGGATTATGAAGAAGGGGGAAAAAAACAAGCAGAATCTGGTGTCCATTTTTATCCACTGGTCAGAATTCGCTGATAGGTTTGAATAGAGCTGAAACTATACAGCATTTATGTGCTCCCTGCTCCTGTTATTTATTACTGGATTGGTGAAGGTCATTTAGCATCTCTTTTTGCACAGGAAGAACTCATAATATTTACTGAGAACATTTTTGCACACTTGAAAATTAGAGATAATAAAATGAACAGATAACACTGAAGGCTTCCTTGGTTTATCCAATGGAATAATCTTGATAGGTGCTTAATGTTTACTTTGGAAATGTAGCAAATGATTCTGAAGCTATATTGAATTTTATCTATTTTTATTACATTGCAGAATAATATTTCTCTTTCCTGACAAAATGTTATGACCAGTAATAGCAATGGCAGTTATGCATGTTCAAAAAAGAGTAATCGAATCTCGTGCTTCAGGGCATGAGCTGAATTCCCCACTGGGATCCAGAAGGAATTTTCTCCCCTCAAATATAGCTACATACAATCAACTAGTCATGTTCTTATAGGTTTTCCAATTTCTTGGTTAGGTGCAGATTACATGGAACAATAGTGCGATCTGGGATAGTGAAAATCCTCTGTTGCAATAGCTTTGGGGAGGTTTTGGTCTGATTTTTCAAAAAAATGTGAGTGATTTGTTGTGCATTACAGTAAAGTTTGCAGACATTTTTGTGCACAATAAAGGGCCAAATACACTTTGTGTATTTGTCTTTGATAGCAGTTCCCATCATGAGTAGTCACAACAAACTCAGCTGTGTTGCTTGAAAGTGTCTTATCTCACTCATTTTTATTGTCTGTCTTTCTGTGACTGCTATGCTGAAAATAAAAGGTAGGGTTTTTTTCCTTTTTTTTTTTCCTAGAAGTTATATACATGTAGGTACATAACTTATTTTGAATTAAATTTTTTCTCAGAGTTGATGACCTCCTTCACACTTTGCCCAGCACTTCAGAGAATGAAAAAGTGAAAATTCTGACAAATTCTACAAACAAAAGTTAGAAATTATTTGAGTTTGATAAATGAAAATTTTTGAATATGTAATATTATTGCCAGCTAAAGACATTATCAGCTTCAATCTTTTCTTCCTTATTCACAATTACTGGGAAAAATATTTTTTAAAAAATTTGGGTTACAATGATTTTGAAAGAATCAACTTGAAACTGGGGATTTCTTACAGAAAAGGGAGCACCTTGGTAATTTGTCTGGTGCAGTCCTCTCAGCCTGTGATAGGATTTAGCTACAGTTGTTTCACTCTGAGGCACATTTGACCAATATGATGCAGATTCACCAATTCTGCTGGGCAACCTATCATAGTGGCCTTGCCATTAGAAAATTTCCTACTTTAGAATGCTTTTTGGAAATCGGTTTCTTTTCATGGTGGACTCAAATGAAATGGAAAACAGTTTATTTCCATCCTCTTTGCAGCAATTTTTAATATTTGAAGACTTACTACATCTACTCACCAAAAACCCCCAGTTTCTTCAGTCCTTCCTTGTAGGTCATGTTTTCTGGACCTGGCACCATTTTCATTGTTCTGTGGCTGGACAACATATGTTTCAAAGTGCAGCACTGAGAACTGGATGTTGTATTGTGTTTGAAATCTTCCCAGCACCAAGTGGGATTACTTCACATGTCTCACATGTGACATTCCTGTTTATATGTCCCAGTTTGACATATGCCCTTTTTGCAACAGCCTGACACTGTTGACTCATGGTAGAGCTTCTGATTCACTGTAACCCCAGATGCTTTCTTGCAGAACTGCTTTGTAATCAGGTGTCCCCATCCTATATTTGCACAGTTGATTATGCATCAGTGACAACTTTTCACTGATTCATCTTGAATTGCATTCTATTTTTTCAGACTGTTTCTGCAATTTGTCAAGATCATTCTGTATTACAATGCTGTATTCAAAGGCTGTTGCCATTCCCTCTAGCTTTGCACCATCTGCAGTTATCATGCAAAATATTTTCTTTTCCATCTTCTAAGACTTTAATAAAAGTATTGAATATTGCTAGGCCCAGGACCCACTCCAAACATCATTCCAACCTGACAATGGGCCATCAAGGTATAATTTTGGAGTATGATTTTCCTACCTCTTCCAGCGCCTTGCAGCAATGTCATCTGGAGGATACCCTGTAGTTCACTTATGTGAGACTGTTATGTGAGACACTGGTAGAAGCTTACAAAAGTCAAGATATATGAATTCCCTGTCCACAAGGTCTGCCACAGTGTCATGCGATAAGATTAGGTAGGTTTAAATCTGTGTTGTCTGTTGTTCATCTCCAAAAACTTTATTCTAGGTTCTTACGGATAGTTTGATTATTTTGTTCCAGTATTTTTATATGTACAGGAGGTAAGATGACCCAGTGATCCCTTCCCACCCTTTCACCTTAAAGATAGGTCTTGTGTTTCCACTGGTCTGAGTCTTCTGGAAACAATTGATCCTCTGCAGGTCTTCAGGGATGATCATCTTCTGAGATGAGTTTAATGGCCTCATCTTATCGATGTGCTTTTCAAGCGCTCTTGAAACTATTCTTCCTACTGCAGCCAGAGCTCCCACTCTTCTGACCTGGTCTTGATTATTTTTGCAATCTGATCACAGCTGATTCCCGTAGCGAAGATGAAACTAAAAAAGGCTTTCTTAGGGTGATCTGTCAAAAGCTTTCTTTCTTTGCTGAGTGACAGATACAATCTTTCCTAGGTCTTTTCCTGCATAGAGAAGGCACTTACCAAACACTTTCTTCTTATTATGTTCCTTTCTAGTTGTATCTAATTTTGTGACTTTCTCTGTATAATTTTTCCCTGTGTGTTCATGGTCACTATAAGGAATTCTTTTCTGCACGTTTTTCACATTTAGACAAATACTCATTTGTTTATGGACTATATATTTGGGATTATTTTTTTTTTTGTAGAAATATTCCTTGCCATGCTATACAACAGTCTCTTTCCCTACAAAGGGGTAGAACAGCAGCACTGGGGCAAAATCCAATTTCCCCCTTTCAGGCATTTCTCCGTATACTGCTCAGTTACTCCAGTTTGGTGGGGTGGTAAGGAAGGTTAAATTTCACTTCCTGGGATGAAATCCTGATACTGCTATTAATTTATACTTTGAATAACAGCAGGCAGCATTTCCAGAGCCCCTTGCCTTCTAATCTTCGGCTAAAGGATTCACCCTTTGGCTGCAAAAAAAGCATTTGAGTTTGAACTCCCAATTAAATGCAAAAAATAATCTTTTGTGTCCAAGTAATGAGAATTGAAAACAGTGCAATGGTTTGCACAGCTCTGGCTGCAGCTACCTTCTCTAGCCACATCTGTGGTTCATCTTCCATCACAATGTCATCAGCTAAAATATCACATAAGATCTCATTCGGAACTATACATAAGGCTCACCATGCATTTTTTAACTATGACATCCTATTTCCAGAATTTATAATTCAGTCTGGCAAACCTCTTACAGAGTGAAACAGCCTGGAAGCCTTCATTTTAGGAACTGAACTTTCCTTCTTTAAATCACAACAAATCTCCAGTTAAAAAACAACAACAACAAACACGCCGTTTTTTCTGAAGTAAGCACAGCCACACTGTAATACCATTTCCCAATCAAACCAGTAAAAGCAGCTAACTGAATTAGTTTGACCTAAAAGTTGTTCATTCTGCAATCCACAAACTCCTATTATCTTCAGTGGATTTTGAGTTAAGTTGCTAATCAGCAAGCACTTTGGACTAGTGGATTTATTTTCTTTTCTAAAAAATAACATCATCTTCAGAATTTTTTTAAATAATAACAATCAGCTGGAACTGGGCAGGAAATGGACTGTAGTCTCAGAATAGTCCTTGGAAAAAGACATATTGAAAAAAAAAGAAAAACCCAGAACTACCATTTTTAGGCTGAAAAAGCAACATCAAGAAGGCAGTGTTCTTCCAAAGCTTTTTTCCTAAAACATCATGTTTCATTGAAAAATAAGTTTTAAGATATTTTTAAAAATATGCTATGAATGTAAAAATTATAAAATGGACATGTTTTATGCAATGTTATATATACTGCTTAATACCTTACCACAAAGTAGAAGTTTAAAGATGATATCAGGGTTTATTTCCAGTGAATCAAAATAATGACTGTACACTACTACAACTGAGAAAGAGGAAAATTTAAAATACAAGGACTGCATTTGGTCCTTTCTTTTCATCCTGTGCCCATATGAAATTCACACTTAGGAAAGTCTTGTCTGTTAGTTGCCAGTAGCTAAGAGGTTGTGAGGTTGTATCTTCTGAAGGAGGCACAAGAACAAGGCAGATGCAGTTTTCTTTTGGAGAGTAGAACATCTTTCCTCTTTTGAAAGCACTTAAGGGGATGGGAGAGGCCAGGCCACTTACAAAGACAGGTAAGTAAATATTGGGAGCTCTTTGATGCTGTATTTCTCTCTTCCTTTTAAAGACTGAGTAGCCATCCAAATAAAGAGAGCAGATAAACTGTGTTAAATATATTACTCAGTTGACAAAAAGAGATAAACATCTACAGGAAACTTTGGGTTAGAAGCTGCTTGCGCTAAGTAGAAGGGAAGGCGAAGGCATAGATGTTTGGAACTAAGGTTGCTTTTAAAAATGGCTATAGCACTGTCGATTTGACAAAGTATGCAAATACCCCTATCTATCTGGATAATTTCATTATAAAGCACCCAGTCACCATGGTATTGGGATGTAGGCTATCCATTATGCCATAAATTAATTGTTTGTGCAGTGTAAGCCTATTCTTTCTTTTATTGGTATGATTATTTATTATTATCATTTATAGTTAGAGAATAAAATTATGCCAGCAATTGGAATTATTGATGTATCTGGTAATTTTGGGGGGCTAAAATGATACTGGTACTTCCTAAAGTACCTTGCCACCCACTGAGCCATACTGGGATTATTTTTTTTATCATGTCAAGGAAAGATAAATGGACAAACACAGTTTGTTTAATAAACAATGCGGAGAAGGCTTAACTGAAATACTAAAGCCACTAAAAGGCACAAAATGCTTAATATTATTTAAATTGAAATGTAATTTTAATAAAACAAGCCTCTTATTGATATGAGACAATGTCTTTACATAGCAAAAAGCAACAATTCTACTTGAAAACTAACAGAAGGCAAAAAAAAAAATTGGAAATATATTTTTTCTTTCTACAGAAGAACTTTCAACAAATTCTGAATGTTGGTGAAAATGTTCTGTACCAGGCCCAGACTGAGACTCAACAGCTCTTCTCCAGGTGATTCCAGTAGGCACTGCAAACCACCCTCATGAGCAGCAGCTGCTGAGGAGCACAGGACTACTTAGGTGAGCTGCTACAGCTGCTTTGTAACTGCAATGGCTAAACTTAGGGTGTTTGTTATGGTGGTTGTTGTCTAACTTCAGATCAAGATCCTGTCTTGGCTCTTTCTGTATGTGCCTCTGTCAGGTAAGCAGTTACCAGTGATATTTTTCCTTGTGTTTCCTGTCTAGTGTGGTTTGAATACATGCTGTAAGCAGGTTCTTTGAAGGAAAAAATATCTTTATTTCTCTCTGTATGTGCAGAGTGTTAACCTGAAAACTTAGGTACCTAACACAGGTCACTTATGCCTAAAGTAAGTGCTCACCTTTGTGTTTTGTCTGCAACCAATGTGCAAACGTCTTTGGGTTAAACAGAAGGGAGTTTTGTCAGCGAATCACATGTAGTTGAGAGCTGAAGATGGAAAACAAAGAGCATTCTGTGTAAATGACGGTGAGTGACAAAAGAAGCAGATAAGAAAGACTGAAGTTTTGTAGAAATCTAAAACACTAATACAAACTGTGATACAGAGTGGGCAACATCCTTCCTAATCAGTTTAGGAACAAAGAGGAGAATATTTAGAAACAAGAAAGACTTATTGTTCAACAATAATAATTAGTTTTGTATCAAAAATAAGAGTGATCATAAACCTAGAAAGCTAAGGGGTTTTGGAGAGTCTGGAGGGTAACAATGGAGAGGAATAATGTTGTATCTGTGCTTACTCCAGAGAATTGCTGGTGGTGCTCTTTCTTTGATTAAAAAAAAGCTCTAGGAATTTTTTAGTGGGCATCACTAGTCAAAATGCTTTTTTCTTTGTTCCTAAGTTGTTAGGCATTTCTGAAGCACCTGTTACTAGTGGCAATATTCCTTGTGTTAGCGTGTGCTGCCTCATGTCCATTATGGAGGAGATCGAACAAATTTGCTCTTACTCCGGTTTATGGATCTCAAGTTCAGGTGCTGATCCACATCATCCTTAGTTTATGGGAACTGCTAAGGCCAAGCATTAGGATGATACCTCACCTCCTTTGAACTGAGCCTTGTTACCTGATACCAGTTAGGAAACATGTTTGGCTACATTACTTCTTCCTGCCTTGTGAAGGTGAGGGTGTTTGGTGTGCAAGTGGGCAAATGCTTTCGTACTCAGGATATGTCTTTATTTCTGAAAAAGAAGTTTGAGGGTGTTCATAAAAAGTCTTCCATAAAAAGCAGGATACTTAATGGGGGAATGGAATTCTAGTTTTGTGGAACAGTATTACAAAAGGAGACATCAAGCCATTTTCATGGAAGTTGAATGATGCTTTTATGGGCCTTTCTCTGCCTCTGCTTTTAAAATAAACGGTATAGTAGATACAGGTGAAACAAAAAAAAAGCCCACCTGTCAAAATATAGCTCTGTTTGGTTACCTCTGTCCATGGGACAATTTTAGTAACCTGTCAATCAATGGGCTGCTAAATAGCCTCTCCAAAGCACAATCTGCTATTTCAGACGACATGAGTGTGTCAATCATTTATTGAATCAAAGCCAAATTTGAAGCAAAGCAAGCCCAGTTTGTCAATCACTTTTCAGTATTCTCTCCACTAACCACCTGACAGCTTTAAACTTTTCACTTTTATATTCCATGCAGCTAGTTAAGATTCTTTCATTTTTAATTGGGCTGCTTTTATGATTGGTAGCTAAGCAACTAATATGTTGTTTTATATGGTAATAATGGGCCCAAACTTGAGAGCTTTCTTGACCATTCCTATTTGTTGTTGGGAAATTATTTTCCTTCAAGTTGCTAAATAGCAGATGTAGCAGAAACAGTTATTTAATTATGGGTTGTCCTGTTGTTTCTATCTATAAACACTTTTGGCACTGTTTAAAAATAAACACTGCATGCGCTGGCAAATATATACTGAGTGATTTTAACTCCTGATAGAGTCCCTTGGAATTTCACTGCTCATTTACAGGGAAAACTGGGTGCAAAAATTAAAGAATTGCCAAAAAGCAGTTTGGAAAACTATTAGCAAAGGACAGAGAGAGAAATCTGTTTCAGATTCCCACTAGGCTTTAATCCAACCTGATCAGTTTTCAGTCTTAATTTAGGTACAATTAAATTTCTGAGGCAGAGTACAATGCTCTGAACCACCAGCTCTCCAAACAAGCCAGAAGCTCTTCTTGAACAAGCTCGGCTGGCTTTTCAGTCCAAAACAGGGTTTTGAGTTAATTAAGATTTTCTGTACCTGAGGTATAAAACTTTTGGGTCAGAACTGTGTCCCTCAAAGGTGACCACAAATCCTGGTATGGTTTCAATCCCACCTCCCCATCATGCACAAGTTGAATACTACTTTCACATGTGTAAAATGATCTTAAAGCTAGTAGTAAATGCTCTTGTCTTTCTATTTCTAAAGACTGTCATCAGTAAAGCAAGTGTGTTGTTTTCAGACAGAAAAAATTAACTTTCTGTCTTCTCCATGAAAGGAAGTTTGGAAAAAGAACTATTTCTGTGTCACAGAAAATTCTATTTTGGGTTCAAAAGAGATTTCTTCATTTAATTCTTTTGCATATCTGTTTGATGGGCTTCTGGCTGTCTTTTGACAGACTGCTGTCATCTGGTTTGATCCAAAACTGTGAAACTCCAGATGTGCCCAAGAACTTGGGAGAACATGGTTATAGTTTTGTAAAAAGCTGCAGTAGGTTTCAAGGCAATCTGATACCAAATGTACTTCCCAGTCCTATTTGAATTTTACATTGGTTTTTGTATTTGTTTTTACCAAAGACTCAGTAAAAGACTGACAGCCCGTGAGGATTGACAGTGGAGAGGCAAACTAGGGCTTTGGTGGAATCCTGGAGAGTTTCAGAAATCCAGTCCGGATGGTAAATGTAGGTGTTTTCCCCCTGTTACGAAGCTGAGGCAGGTTCTGGAGAGCACTGGGAAATAAGCTGGTACTATGACTAAGTGCCCCTATCTTTGGAGGAAAATTCTAGTAGACAATTGAGACTGGATAATTACTAAACTTAAAACAAAAGCTATAAAGCAGATCATCCTTTGAAATTTGATGAAAACAGCAACTACTCCTAGCTCACAAATGAGTTCTTAAGGAAGTGTCAAAAAATATAGTTTGATTTTTCTGTTCTTGATGGGATTTCTGATACCTTCAATTGAAATTAATGGAGTTAAGTAATAATTAATTACTATGAGATCAAGGATGGGCATCTACTGTTCAGTGACATTCTGACAAATGGGGTGTAAGTTTGCGTGACTGCACAAGTGATTGAGATATTTTTTTATGGACAGTTTTTTACTATTTATATAACTAGTTATTAACAAAAGTTTTAAAAAGGTGTTTTTGATCCCATGCTGCCTTCATAGTTTGGCACAGATTGTTAATCTTGGCTCAAAGGGTGTTCAGGCCTGGCTGAACATGATGCTTAGCTCTTGTAGTTCAGGCATCTGAGCAGAGGGGAAACCCACACATCACCCACCTACACAGCACCTGGTCTGTGAATCGGCGTAAGACTCTCAATGGAAGAATTAAGATACACAAGATAATAAATATTATACCAATAAGAGAAGACCAGGGTCAGGAAAGCCAGAAATACCTGCAGAGGTTTTTTTTCAAACAGCTCCATTTTGGTCATTCATGTAAAAATAATACTAAGAGATGTGCTCCTGCATGTAGAAATGCCAATCTGCCTGTATACATGTTGTGTACAATAGCTCTTCTTAATGACCTTTTGGACCAGAAGAGATGATACTCTTAAATGTATTCAGCATATAAAGTGTACAATGACATTTTTGTTAGATGAAACCTGTTGGTCAAGAGCAACTCCAAAGCACCTACTTGGTTGAAATTCCCAGCTGGGCAGAAATTTGGTGGAGCAAAGTCTCTCTGTGTATTGATGTGATAGTTTGCTCAGTCTTCAATGCATCCACTGAAAGTCAGTGACTTGTCTTACAGTGTCATTGATTACACAGGATGCGCAAGGACTTAAAAGGTTTATAGAGCCATTCATCCCAGGCAAGTTTACAAATCTGGGGTCTGAGTCTGTTCTTCTCTGAGCACTTACTGTGGTAACATAGACGTGTTACTGGAACTAGAGAGAGCAAGAACAAGAACTTTTCTTGATCATTAATGCTACCTAGTGTAATGCCCAGGTGTTTTACTGCACAGTACAGTCAGAGGTTTGTAGTGGTGCAGCGCCAGTACTTGGGCTGAGTCTCTATTACTCTGTCTTATACTGAGAATAGTTCATGTAGTTCATGGAAGAGTGCCACTTGTCCCTGAGTGAACCATACAGGGGTCTCCATCTAAAATGTTAATATTCACCATTACCTACTTAGCAAGCCCATTTTCCCACCTATGTGTTAAAAAGTTGATCAGTGTCAACTGCTGCCTTTGTTCACCCCTATCATGGGAGCAGCACAAAGATAAAAATGATAAATACCTTTCCTAATTGGAAATGGAGAGAGAATTTGCTTAAGCATAATGCAGTTACCTATGCTGGGATTCATACAGGATACTCAGGTTAACACAACTACCCTTCCAACAAAGAAAATGGGATCTTTAGCTATTCTAAGTGCTTGGATTCTTTGAGTTTACATCTCAAACACCTACTAACCAGGAGCACTGTACAGCCCACTAAATCATTGGTAACCGTACCTGTGTCGCCTTGGTGTTACTTGGACTCCATTCTGTCACACTCTCACCAACCTGCTGTGCAGCTTACAGCAGTTGGAGCATTTCCAGGAACACTGGAATGAGGTTATGGTTACAAACCATTTTTATAATATAGAATTTATACATTGAACACTGTAACTGGTGTCATTTAGAAGTACTAACTACTAAAACTGCTAGCTTTGAAAACAGAAAAGCAAGACAACACTTGCTCAGTTATATATAGGTACTTCAAATGCAAAGTGTGGTTTTCCATGTTTGCATGTGGAAGAGTAGTATTAAAGATGGGCTTTGTTCAGAGCAGTATTTGTTGTTTAGAACCAGAACCAAGAGCAAAATGGGTTAATATACACATAAAAATGTGTATACACACATGCTGTGCCTGATGCCATGTAAGGAATTTAAAACCATGGAAAACCATACTGAGAGATTTTGAAATAGCAACAAAAAATTAAGATTGCTTAATTTTAAAACCTGGCTATTATTTGTCTTAAATAGCAGACTCAGCTGTGGGCTTTTATAAATCCTAAAAGATATGTAGGATTTCATACACCTACAAACCCCATTTTTTTTCTATTAATGGCTTTCTGATTAATTGCATATGTTCTATACTCACAAAGTTGAGGAGTATCGAGTGCTTGAAATTATGTGAAATTATGAGCACTTCAGTAAACTAGTGAAGATATCTGCAGTGTAAACTTTACATGTACATGGTCTGCTCTGCCAATGACCTTAATCTTATTCTAGCAGGGGAACACAGTATGTAATGCAGTCAGGGTTATCTTTTTCCTGAGCCCTTTTAAAGCACATACTAGTAACATTCATGTAAGTGTAGATGTTGCTATGGGCTCACATCACTAGAGGATATAATGGAATTAAAATCACTTGACTTCAGAAGAAGGCACTTCTTTGAATAGGTAACACTCAAGCAACCCACATTTTCTGTACCATCCTGTATCCCAAAAATTCTATAACACTGAAGAATATAAGGGCTATGACACCATTAGGACTTCCATCCAGATAAGCTAATTTGATGATTTTGAGGCAAGCGTGGATACATCAGCTTGAAAATAATTCTGTTATTTCATGCCTCAGTTTCTCTGGAAATAAATATTTATGTGATGTTTGCCAGACTTTACTTTTCAAGGATGGCATGAAACTTAATTTTCACAGTCTTTTGAAGACTTTAGAGTCTCTGGTAAAAGAGATTTATTTGAGAGCGATGTAACTATGCTCTAAAACATGTCCAAGCTACCAAACCTTTTAGTTCCTCTTTAAAGGACAGATCATAAACTCTTTGGTACCATTCAGTATTAAAAACCATTCTAAAATTATTGGGAGAATGCCTAGCAAAAATCTTGTACCATTCTTTGCTGTTACTTAAAACTTAAGTTCTCTGTTTTCATTCTCATGAGAATGGCCAGGTGTTTTATTGACAGTATGGATGCTATAATGTGGAAGTTGGTTTGCCCAAAAGGGCATGAATGACTCCTTTATTTTCATTTGTGCTTGCTTAATACCCATGCTGTATTATATATCTTGGTATTTTTGGTAGCTGTAGAACTGTACTTCATAATACTCAGTGATTTAATAAAAAGTATCTACAACTCTGTTGTAATTTGCTGGCCAACTATGATTTCTTAAGCTATGGAGAGAAACTGGAATCACAGGTTTGTCTATGCCTTTCCACACGTTTCATTTATTATGACACCATGTTCATCTACAGTATCAAATATACTACTGTAGCCAGACTTGGAGGCCTTGAGGTTACCTTTTTTACAGTTTTACTTAGGTCTGTCCTCAGTTTGGGATATTCATTTAGTTGTGTTTGGGCAAGCCATTCACTCCTGCTCCTAAATGCCTAGTGCCTTTTATTCTATTTGCTGGTGCTTGTCTTTTCAAAGTGTTTCTACTGGGGAGAGTTAAGTTAAAAATGGTTCCAATATCAATGAAATAAGCACTATGTATAATGAAACAAGTTTAACACTAAAATTTAACTACATACTGAACAGATCCTGCAGTGCAGGAAATCAGCTACACGTTGCTGTTGTTGGCTAACTCTGGTCCAATGCTGATTTCAAGGAGATGAATTCTTCTGTGGCCCATAGTGTGATCCATTGGCATACAGCTCACTGCTGAAAGATGCAGAGCAACTCCAGTAACATTTTTTTGCAGGTATTTCTTAGTAACATGCAGGCTTCTAGTGGTCTTGTGTTGTAGATCTTGGGGCAACTGCCCAAGAGTCTACTTGTGTTTATGTTGACAGTGCCCACTATATGCTGCCTTATCCTTATTCTGGTGCTACCTAACTGGATTGTGAAGGTTATGTTGAAATGTCACTTGTGGTATACATAGCCGATGTATAGAGACAGCTCTTCTGTACTTAGCTGTTGGGAAATGGGAACCAGCTATCAGGTATTGTGGAACTGATTATGAGGGTTGCATTATGATAGGTACATGTTGAAGAGGTTTTGGGGTTGCTCTGGTATGTACAGGTAGCATGAGCCTTGGGCTGGGTGAGATCAGTGGTGGGATAGAGTTTACTCACTCTAGAGGCAGCTCTGGATTTTGTGCAGGGATGTTTCCCTGCAAGCAACAGGGGACTCTCTGGGTGCTGTGTCAGAAATCTGTCATGGTATGTTCACACTGCTGTCTGCTCCATTCAGTGGTGTCCCCACTCTTGTGTCTCAATGCATCCCCACACCAGAAATGACAAACCTCCTTCATTTCTTCATGCTATGGCTAATGTTCCCTTTTTGGGAAAGGGAGTGAGGGAAGGGAGAGGAAACTTTATTGAGAAAAATGGTCCTTGATTTCAGGCAGGTGCTGCCAGTGTGTGGTGTAGAACTAATGTCTGTTTTCATGTCTCTTACAATTTTCATAATTGTGAAGTACAGGATTTCATGGTGTTTGACATATAAATGATACTCAAATATTGCTCTTTACACAACCACATAGACTGCCAACTTGATCAGATGCTGGTTTTCTTTTTTTCCCTGACTCACTTCACAGGTCTCTTGAAAAATTAACTTTTGAAAACATAACTGAACACTACATAGAAACTCACTTTATCACCCCTATGGGCAAATTTCATTGACTTGGAATTTAAGAACTAATTCTGCTTCTGAAGTTATATTCTCTTCAATTCACATTGGCAGATAATAAAATAAGAGAATACTAAGGAAATAATTAAATGCTGTGCAATTAGGGCTGCAGCACATCAGGATACAAATAAATACAAGCCAATATTTTTTTTCATGGATTAAACTTGTCTTTATTTTGTAGCCTTTGATCTGTGTCTACTGCAAACTAAATTCTTTCAGAGCATGATTGTCTGGTCCTAGGACCCTATGTAACTCACTTGCACTGAGGTATGGTTGAGTCAGAAACTGCAGGGGTATGCTGATTTCAGGTTTGTGAAACGATGATCAGAGGAGAACAAGCCAAGTCCAGCTCTATACTTGGATTATACTTATTTATTGCAGGTGTATTTGCTTATGGGTTACAAATTTATCCTGGATTCCTGCAACAGATTAGGCTTTAAAAAAAGGCAAAAGAGTAAAGAAATGTTCAGATCAAATATTCAATGTATTTTCTTTCCCCTGAAACCAGTTTGTGGTTTGTGAGTTGTTTTTTGCCTCCTCCATTTTACAGAGTGCTTTGTGGCCCACTGAACCATTGTTTGGAAAGACCTTTTTGAAACAGGGAACAGTGATGCTCACCAAAATATTATTAGGTTAATTCCAGCCAGGCTAGCTTTCATGAGAGGTCCCTGACGTTGAACAAACCTGTTTCCTTCACTAGGATGTGTCAGTTAGAAACACCAACTGCAAGGATTTCTTATGTTCTCACGAAAAAGGAAGGAAACAGCTGGTAAATGTTTCACAGATGGTAAAGCTCTTGGCATCTCTCAGGAGAGGGCCACCCATACAGATGGCTCATTATTTTAACATTTGGATTTTCATCTTATTAAAACATCTTTTTTTCCCTGGTTTTATTTAGCATCATAAATTCTCTTACACTTTAGTTAACAACTCAGTGATTTGGGGGATGTGTGTGCGCTATAAGGAACATCATTTGGCTAAAACACATATCTGCATCATTATTCTCAGCTCTGATGTGTAGCGAGTGGACTTGAACCTGATTAAAAATACCAAATTCAAGCAAATGCTTAGAAATATGACTTTACCAAGCAAAGGTCAGCTAAGCCTGTATGGAAGCTGAATTATTCAGCAAATGAAGAAATGTACTGAGTGAAACAAGCAAACATTTCTATATTGAGCATTACATCAATTAATGCTACGATGCTTTCTGCGTATAACACAATAGACAGGCACCACATGTGCTGAGTGTTAGTAAATGTTTCATTCTTATAATATCACTGCATACAAAATACTTTTAAAAAGATCTGGTCAATAATCCAGATGATACTCAGGTTTATAGAAATGTCTGTAAAATGATACATTTACAAAGGCTGTTCCACCTTGCATTTATGATGGCGTGTGCAATCATAAACATGCAAATAGATGGTATGTTTAGTGTATGTCATATGTAAATTCCAGGTCCACACACAGTATAGTAAATATCATTAGTCCAATTTGGCTTTATGGCAGGGGGAGGGGATGGAAGCAGTGCCAAAAGGTGACAGAACTTGCCCTAAGTGGCAGAGGAAATTGGGACAGACTTAAATTGAGTTTGGATGTTCTGGCTTTTGGCTTTAGTGCCTTATCTTACTTGCTCCCTTGATATTAGCTGGTCTCTTCAGTAGCTGACACCACACATACATGGTTTCAAGAAGCTGAGGCAGAGACGTTTAGCCCTTTCTGCAACACAAAGCAATAGGTGGGAGACAGTGTGGGGGAGATGAAGGAAGAGAAAGTCCTGAACATAATGCCAAATCTTTGGCTTGTGTGATTTTCAGATATTTTTTTTTTTAAGCTGAAACTACTAAAATACAGGCTAGGGGTGTAAATATGGATCAACGATAGCACAGACTGCCATATGGATTAATCTATAAAGATTAAAAAGTAGCAATTGATGCATGAGCTACAGCTGCCTTGTAAGTCTCATTATGATCCCAACCAAGATATGTAGTGCCTTAAATACTCTGGATTTTCTATGATTAGGCTTATTCTCTGCATTTTTTAATTAAAAATTAATTAGGAATGGAAAGAAAGAAACCTGTCTTTTTCTGCATGTGTATGTGCAACTCCCCATTGATTCTAGTAAGTTACATCAACAGCAAAGACTTGACCTGAAAGCTAGCTACAAATATTCCATTAATAAATACAGGGACAGATTGGCAGCATGTAAATCACTGGAGCTCCACTGATGCCAGTATAGTTATGCTGATTTACATCAGCTGAAGAGTTGGCCTGTGGAATTCACATTCCTTCTGAGGTCAAAGATGTGTCAGCAAATGGTAAACTTCATTTGTATTTTTCATCTTTCTAATTTAAAAATAGCCAAATTGATTTATTATTAAATGGCTGGGCTCTTATGGCGAGACTCTGTATGCCATGTTTCAGCCAGACGCCACTCTTGCAGCCAAGCTGTAAATCCTTCCAAAATGGGTTTTTTAGCTGAAATGCTGAAAACTCTGTAATGCTTGTGGGTACTCCTGTGTCATATTTGTAATGGATGGGCTAATCTAACCATATCCTAAAAAATGAAAGGCATAAGGGGCTGAACGGATTAGAGGGTTGGCAGAATTGCCAACTTAAATTCAGTCATAGCCAGAAGTGAAAAAGTTGTTACCATTTTTGGAAGCCTATGAGATGAGTTGTTGAGGCTCAGTCAATTTGTAGTCTCATTCTTTGATCTCCTGAGAGAGAGACAGCCATGGAAGAAACTGGTGCTCTAGCTAGCTGCTTTTGACTTGTGGTTTACATGGCACTGCAACTGGTGCCTCTCAGAAGTACAGCAAAGGTACCCTAATGGGCTGTGCTCATGGGTTGGGGGGGTTGTTAAATGTTTAGTGTGGATGCTCTAGGTAGTAAATAACTTGACATGCAATGTTCCTGAGCTGTGGAATGGCTGCTGTAGTATGGAGAGGGGAGTATTTCCAATATACTTCCTGACCTGCTTCCAGACTCTGCTGTACTGTTTATTATAAGTTTTAACAGGCAATTCAATTTAGGTGTCTAAACATTGTAGGAAGCTTATCGGAAGTGAACTGTTGATTCTACTAGGAACATAGCAAACTTAGATTGGAAGGTACTTTGGAGCTCATCTTGTACAACCTACCTGCTCCAAGGAGGCACTAGCTTGGAAGTTAGATCCAACTTTGAAGTCGGATCAGTTTGTTCAGGATCTTCTTCAGCCAAGTTTTGAATATCTCAGTGGATGGAGATTTTGCAGCTTCTTTGGGCAGTCTGTTGGTGTTGCAATGGTGATTGAGCAAGTGGACCAAGAAAGAGAAGATATGTTGTGTTCTTTTGTTTGATTTCCTATGGAAATAGACTAAATGCAATAAGCAGATATTCACAAAAACCTGTTAGTGCTGAAGCTAGGAGGGATAACGGCTTCTGTAAAGTTGGGTGAAAATGGGTGGCCAAATGGATGGGGAAGCAATCATGGTTGAAGGACAGGTTATTGTATAAACTCACTGGGCTCAAGGAAACTAGGGAAATCTTCGTGGATGGTCCAGCAGGAGGGGTAGCTTCAGGTGGATCTTGCAGCCTCTTGGGTTTCCATTGACTTCCAGATTAAAACCCATAAAAAACAGGCTTTGTTAGTTCTTGTCATAGAAATTGCTAGTGTCTTTTTTAAGTATTTAGTTGCAATATATAGTGTTGATAACTAAAGAGGCACTGAGAGCTGGTTTTTACCATTAATGTTTTTATTTCTGATTCTGAAGTCTGGGTGCACTGTACTTTCTGAAAAAGGGCATAGTGGAAATAAAATGACACAAATGGTGAAATAAGGAAGAGACTCGTTTTGTCTCTTGAGAGCTTTTATTTGCGACAAATGAATGCCACCATTACTTTCAAGCTCTTCCAAAATGAGAGTTTCTAATCATGCACAGTAACAGGTATTTTAATGGACTCCTACTTGACCATAGCACAAAAACAAGTAGTGAAATGAAAAAATAGCTAATGAACTACACAATAGAAAATGCACACTTCTCTCTTGGGACTTACTGCTACAAAACATTGCTGAAATAGCTTGATAGGAGTCACATTAGATATTTGCATGCAGGCTGAGTATATCCAAACACCATTAGCCTTAAAAACAGTTTGAGCTATATGGCCCTTTCTGCTCTATATGAGAGGTTAATCACTAACTAGCAGAACTGAGAAGAGGCTTGCACTGTACACATGCATGATGCAATGTCTTGTGGAGGTGGATTGTCATTGCTGCAAACAGGCTACAGGAGAGGATGGACCAGTGACCTTTATATAATACAGTATTTTGTTTCACATTTGTTTTACCCTTCAGAAACATGTATCCTAATTTCGTGTAGGCTTAGCTGTTATTAGCTTGCAAGGGAGTGTGGATTGCTTCTCTGAAATCTAATGTGGGCATAGGGGTTTTCTTTTTGATCATTATAGGGTATGAGTGTTTTGTAATTCTTCTAGTGCAAAAGAAGCTGTTTGGTGACAGGCATCAAGTCAAATTCCTGCAAGAGGCTGGCAGCAGAATACATTTGTCTATTTAACTGCATGCAAAACACTTGTCAAGACAGATTCTGGTCCCCTCTCCTAAGCAGTGACTCTCGCTACCTTGTGTTCCAGATAACCCAGCAGAGAGAGACTAGTGCAGAAGCACATGATGAGCTGTTACCAGGACTCTTACCATGTCTCTGGTTCCAGCATATGTCAGATAGAAACCTCTCGAGCACATTGCAATGGGAGAAAAATGAAAGACAGAAGCATTCACATCTGGAGGTAGAATAAAACAAAACAGTCTGTCTTAAGGCCCTCTAAAAAGAAAATAGGTTGCTTCATTCCTTAATGCATTTGCCACAATGTCATCACATTTGGTAGGAAAACACGGGAGTAAACAACTTCCTTTGGGAGAGGACAGAGGATGAAAGACTGTAGGATGGTGGTGAGACTGCAAAACCTGGATGGGTGGTGGGCAAAAGAGAACAAAAGCCTGGAAATGAAGCTTCAGCTCCCCCTCTGAAGGATGAAATTAGTTCTGCTTTGTCCCCCTCCCACTGTACTTGGATGTAGTGTAAGAATTTTTCTTATTTGGTGGCTTTGGAATGTTCTATAAACTCTGTTTAAAAAGTAAAGGTGTGGAAGTATGGGGCTGAGGTTGCTACTCATCATACTACTGTTCTAATTATAGCTTTGTTTTCTTTTAGACCCTCTCTGCTATTAAAATTGTGCTCATCTTCATGCTGTGCCAGTCCCATTATACTTGGTATCTCCCCTTCCCTATATATGTTACGCTTCTTCCCATTCCCCTCGCTTTTGTCTCCTGTTGTCTGACTCCTCTGCTTCCTCCCGTGTGTATTTCTCGCTGCCCCTTTACCAATTCAGAAGTGTTATTCTATCATTCCAAGTGCTTCAAGCTACCTCTGGGGCTGTCTCCTCCTTTAGTGCTGGCTGACCTTTTCTGAAAGCCAGCCTCACCTCTTCAGCATCCAACTTCAGAGGCTAAACAGACAGGCAGGCTTTGGCATGTGATGGTCAGCTCTGGCAGAAGTGTGTATGTGTTTTGGAAGGGGAGTAGGGAAAGATGGGTTGGGGCTGAGGTAGGTATAAATGATAAACCTCTCACAGACCTCATATCTGAAAAACTGCAGAAATATTGAAATATCCTGAAGAAGAATAAACACCCGCCCTTGAATTCATACCTTTGTCCAACCTGTGGTTTTACAAGATTCCTGCTTGTTCTGTTGTCATAGCGCAGATGCTTTGTACTGCCTTTTTGTTCTTGTTTCAGGGTTGAGAAATCTGTGCTATCTTAATTATTAACCTGTTATGCTTAAGCTTCATTACCTATATATTTTTTAATGTCTTCTATTGAGGTGACAAATGAAAGTGGTAGTTCTGCCACTGCTGCAGTGTTTTAACTTCAGACTCTGCATTCACTGTGTGCCTGTAGTAATGACTCCCATAAAAGTCCTTTGATTGTTCTCTGATGCAAATTGAGATCAGCAATAATGTACCATTCTTTTCCTAACAATTGTATACTGCTCAACTTCTTTGGACACCTTATTGAAGCATAAGTCAACATTAGGATAGGTTAATAAATACTATGGTAAAAATTTAAACACTTGCAAAAAGCACACATTCCTCTGTGCTGCTTCTTATGAAAGAAGTAGAACAAAAATTGTCTCTTTCACTGGAGTAGTTTGGTTTGAGCCTAACTCCTTCTGGGGGGGAGTAGAGGGGAACACCAAAGTGGGATGTGGGTAGGGCAAAAAAGACTTGAACTGCAAGAGCTAGCTACTGTTAAAATTTGTAAGTCATCCTCAGTTGAGTCAGGGCTGAATCTCTGTGCCTGCATGTCTGCTGGGCACTTAGGGTTTACGCTGATCTATTCCAACCTTTTTTGTGCATCCACCAGCTACAACAGTGAAACTTCAGTGAAAATGAGGTGGTTAAAAATTCACATCTCCTTTTTCAACTCCTGGGTATCTGGTGGGAGGAGAATGTTGGTAGAGGTGATGTAAGTAAGGAAACATATAAAATTTTATTCTCCTGACTCTTACAGACATGCTTTGGATTTATCATTGAACTCTGCCTGTTTCCTGATTGAATTACACTACTTCAGTGTTGGGAGAATTAATGCAGTAATGTTTTTTATAAGGTGCAAACTCAAAATAATAATTATCCTCTGATAGCCCTTTGTATATCCAATTCCACGTGAAAATGCCCCCAAACTCAGTAAACATATATAGAGGAGCATTAAAATAAACCTGTCAGGGACAGAGACTCGGCAGCCCACCTCATGCAATCACCCTTTGTCATGCTCACTCTTACATGTTCAATATCCACCCAAGGCCTTTTGTCTGCATTCAGGCTGGGGCAGGAGTTCCTAGCTTCTGTCTAGCTTTTTTCTTTGTTCACTCAGTTCTTTGTTTGCAAAGCTCCTGCGTGCTCGGTAGAACTTAGCTATAGCCACAGCATCTTGGAAAAAACCCCACTATTTCATCCTTTTTATGAATGCTCTAAATATAACTATTAAAGCAAAACAATACAGTCAGATAAACAAAGAAATGCAGGCAGTGTAAGCAAAAGCCTCTTCAGCAGGTCTCAAGTCAGCCAGTTTTCCTTTCTTTTGTATATTTTAGCTAACAACCCATTGAACTAACAATGAAAAAAAAGGGAACAAAGACTTAATGCTACTTGTCACTGCTCTTTTAAAGATATTAATGCAAGTATAAAAGGTAAGATTTAAAGGACCTAAAACAAGGACATTCAGCTAGGACTGCTGCTTTCCTTGAATGTTCCCTCAAGATTAGTTATGGAATAGGGTGCTCAGCTGGGTCACCAATGAGCTTCGGCTATGTGACAGTGCTGCTCTAAAGGGATTAATCTGGTTTAAACAACTCCTATACTTTTGCTACAATCTTTGCTTGTATCTTAACTTCATATACTGTCCCTACCACTGTGCCCCACTGTTGTATTTATAGCTGCACAGTGAAGCAGACCTAGGAACTGGCTGAATAACAACCTGGCCAGAAGGAGGGGGTGAGTGGGTGGGAAGGAAAATGTTTTAAGCTTCTGAAACGTGTTTGCCCTGCTGCCACATCGATGGCCGTGCTATAGTGGAGATGAAGGTGATCTGGAAGCAGAATAAGCTGGTAATGGAAGGGTGCTTAAGCCTCAGCAGCCACCAGAATATTTCGGGTGTAACTACAACATCACAAAACAGTTTCAGGGCACAATTTCATTCCCAGTAGCAAAACAATAGTTTTACAATTGAATGAGGAACAAAACCCTCATTTTCTGATTCCCCTTTACTACTTTGATCACTAGCCTGTGTGCCATGGCTTGCAAGAAGACAAAGTAAAACTAGGGTTACAAGGAAAAGCATGTATTATCTTTTAAATACGAGTAATATTGTTGCATGTTAGCAATATATTTTAAATTATCTAGCTGAAAAGTAATGAAGGATGTAATTCTGCAAAGCATTGCTCAAAGATGACAGTTCTTGGATTGTGAATAAGAGAGTGGAAGATTGAATCCAGGGACTAAACTGCTGACAAAATACACAAGACTTTTAGAAGCGCTAAATGTTGGTTTTGTTTTTCATTAAAGTTAATGAGAACAGAGTTAGGCCTTTCCTGAGCACTTCTGAAGATCCCAGCATCAGGGCAGACAGAATTTCTCGTAGAGATTGGACAGCAAGCATGAGTCTGTAACTGTTTCCCCATGGAAATCGCTATGTAAGTGGATCTGATGCATAATACATTGTAAATATCAGGTTGCTGTGGCTACACAACAAATGCATTCAATAACTGATATTTTAAACACATATCTGTTGTCATATTTGGCCCCTTGGAAGCTCTGGCCGATGTGGTTCAGTATCTACACTGGATGGTGCTCTGTTCCTTTAGAGTATGAACTTTGTCGCAGTTTAAGGGGTCAAACCAGGACAAACTTGTACCAAGAGGATAAATCCATAGTGCATGCTGGTGCCATGCAGAGAACATGCTGCACAGTCATATTAAATTGTAAAAAACTAGATAACATATGCCTTTAAATTTCTTTGCTATTTATGAACCGACCTCATGATTTTTGGAAGTGATAAGTAGGTGATAAAATAACAAGTAGGGTTGGCTATGAATGCTGTCTGGCACATGCAGAACAGTATTTTGTTAGCAAGCACCTGAGCAGTGGTCGTATTTGAGGGAGATAACTTCTGAAGGGTGCTGCAGGGCTACCACAGACCTGACTCTGCAGGCTATGTGGTTGTAAATGGTGACAGCAGACATGTAGGGCCTGTGCCTCTGAGGAATAAATATAATGCACAGTGAGGCTTAAGCTTCATTTGAGACAGGACCCTGTGTAATAGAAACATAGAGAGAAGGAAGATCCCATTAGCTTCTTCCACCTGCAACAGATATGTTCTTGGTGAAAATCGGAATGTGCTAAATCATGCCAGCAGTGTGTGACAGTGCCTTACAGGGAGGCTGGCAAAGGGAGATATTTCTCCCTAAAATAGCATGTCTTGACATTACACACAGCAAAGGGGAACTCTATATTACTGCACAACAAATGCGTTTGAATAACTGATTAACATTTCTGTAACTTTCAACTTCTGTTCTAAATTGTATCAGAAACTGGGGATTTAAGGAACTTGATCATTTAGGGTAGCTCTAAATATCCTTTTTCTTCTACCTCTTTATTAAATAAATGGAGGCTTTAGTCCAAGTCAATTCTCTTTTTCTGTTCACTGAACAATAGAAATGGTGTGCAAGGCCTGAGGCTGGAGAACTGGGCTCCTTTGAAGCTGGTAGATTTGCAGCAGGTCAGGGGGCACAAGAGAAACCTCTGGCAAATTGCTGACATGGGAGAACTCCTAGGGGTTGCCCATCTGGCTATGCAGCCCATATTTCTGCACCTGCCAGAACAAGGAACTTGCTGGGGTTGAGACAGGAGAAAGAGAAGTAAATACAGTTGGCAAAACATCCAACACATCAGGAAGAGCATATCCCATGCTGCGCATGCTGTGCAAAGGTTGGCACCAGCCTGGAAATCAGAAGCATAACTGCTTCCCTGGAGGACTCTGATGCTTTGCTTCACCCTAAATTTGGCCCATTATTAGTATCCCCTATCTCCCTTGCAGAAATGATCCATTGCTTTTTATGTCATTTCTTATTTAGGATAATGCCATCTGATGTGTCCAGAATGGGCCCATAATTAGTATTGCTTCCTTGCTAAATCCTTGACCAGCTACATGAGAATGATTTAACTTCCTCTCCTCCCACCTGATTTATCTATCTCTTTCTCTGAATACAGGAAAGTTTTCTTATCAGAGCACTATTTTCATATGAACATTTACCTGAAGTAGAGCCTGGTCAGTGTGCAAGTGTTTTCTACTGATGTGAAACCTGCAGGTTACAGAATTCAATCTAAAGTATTCTTGACTAATCATTAATTCATCTACTTACATTTCATTCATCTTTATTTCAGCATTTACTTAATGAGGATAATAAGGAGCATCAAAATCTGAAGACTGATCATTTTTTAAGAGCAAGCAACTGATGATAATTAATTAACAATAGTGACAACAATAACCTTAATTTTCCAGGTATTCCCCAAAGAGAGCTGTATTTTAATTATAATTGCCACAAGGACAAATTAAATCTCATGGATTCAAGCTTTGGTTTATGGCATTCACTTCACAAGAGTGAGGAGAAAGCTATCTTCATGTAAAAATAATCAGAATTTTTTTGGAATCTCCTACAAATGGTAGAGATGAAGAGAAGATAAATACTGCTGATGATATTTGGTATGACACTGGTAATCCTCAGAGGGACTCCACAGTGTAGTGTGCCAGTGTAGATGTTCTTTGCTTTTATGAAGGTGACAGACTTGACCTGTCATGTACTAGTTACACCCTGGACAGACTAGAAATGTCACAAACTGCTAACAGCTACTACATAAGATATAAAAGCTTCTCTTTGGAAAGCTTTGGCACTTAAAAAGGTGGGGGGCAAGCCACTTTCCTACTGTAAGGTTTTTTCACTTTATCCTCCCATATGACAGTATACATACCAGAAATTACTAGAGGCAGAAAAAGCAGTTTTAGCAAGCTTAAAAATGCTAGATCAAATAAACCAATGGCAGGGAATAGATACAGCATTTTGTTACTATTTCAAAGGCTTTGTGGTGTATGAGGCTAAATGGGACTGGGAGAACTGCAGAAGAATTGTTTTATACATAAAGAAGATGCAGACGTTAGGAAGGTGTGTGGCTAATTCTGTACTGCTTTATCCTGGTGAGCATTTACTGTAAGAGCATTTCACTTACTACAGCTCAGCTGTGCACTGGGCTGCTCCAGCTAAAACTCAAGCTGGTGTATAACCGGAAGAAGTTGGTTACTATAGATGTATTTATGCATGTGTCTCACCCTAGATAAAGCTGTATGCTAGGTATAAATGCACTGCATGTGTATATGGGAGACTGGTCCAAGATCTGAACTGTGGCCAAATGTGGCTGAACTGCATGTGGCTGCATTCTGCCCTTCAGAGATCCATGCCCAGCCTCGTGTTGAGCTACCAGTTTTGCTTTAGTCTCACTTATACGTTGAATCCTTATGCATGTTGTGTTTCTACAGCAGCCAGACACAAATTTTGTTCTTGGTGTTGGTGGCATACCATTAGGCTGTCTTTGTGACTCTGCAAACTGTGTTTTGTACTTGATTGGGAAATAGCCATCATACACAGTATTAAAACTGAAGGATTTCCTTTCAAGATGTGAGTACTTAGTCTGTAAAATGTATTACCAAGCTTTATGATGGAGAAGCTTTTATTTGTCCTTTCCTAGCCGTTTTGATACAATGTTCTAAGGTTAGTGGTGAAAATGAGAAAATCATGGCTTCATGTAGGTGAATCT
The DNA here is from genome assembly GCA_013398125.1 of Aegotheles bennettii. NCBI lineage: Eukaryota > Metazoa > Chordata > Aves > Caprimulgiformes > Aegothelidae > Aegotheles > Aegotheles bennettii. The sequence continues at coordinate 727,949 of VZRW01008202.1, read as the reverse complement.
TTCATCAAAACTTTGTTTCAGTAAACTGGAAAGTAAGAAAAATAACTATCTGGTTAGTTTAAATTCACTCTAACTTCATCTTGAAGACCTTTGAAAAGTTTTTAGGTTGTGAATGTTTGGATTTGCTCTTATTTTATATGACTGGCTGGTTTTAGAGGAAATTCAGTCCTGAACAAAACAAACACAGGATCTGACTTGCACACCCCAAATATGCAATCGTGTCTTACTCCATATCTGAAGCGCTTCCGTGACACAGATGATTAATGCATGAATTGTATGTTCTTTGTAGGTTGGTGTACAGTGTAAAATGCTACTGTGTTCAAACACAACTGTAAAGGAGTGAGTGAGTCAACTGACATAACCCTGAGCACAGTGTACCCTGCTCTGCAGCCACTGGCTGCTTGGGTACACCGTAGCTGATAGCTGCCTTGTTCTCTGTGTGTATATTTGACTATGATAACATTGTCTAGTAAAGAAAAGCCATTATACTCACTCTCAGAAAATTTTAGTCAGATTGTTTTGATCTTAAAGTCAAATATGCTTGGATCAGACCCTTCCGGAGTTGACTTTCAGGCAGTTCAATTTATTACAATGGAGCTGCATTATTTGAAGATATCACCTTCAGTCTTCAAAGTCAACAAAATATCATTAAAATTTGCCCTTGTTTGTTTATACTTTCAGTGAGCTTTTCACTTGCTTATCACTCGATACAATTTTTTTGCTGGACTGTTCAGCAAATCCCAGCAATATACCAAATCTTGAGCTATAATTAATCTAGTTTATCTCTTGAAGTTGCCACTTCAGACTAGTGCCAATCTGAAGTCTATTGATACTGTGTCATTTCATGGTTACAGGACTTCAATTTCCTTTAAATTTTGTAGTTTTTACTTCCACAGAATAAGTAGTTCTCAGGCAAGTCTTAGGGTTTCTTTTCTTGCATGAGTCCCAAATGAAGGAACTGTTTCTGGCCGTCGTTTCTAGGAAGAAAGAATGCAACTGTCTCTGTGGGGACAGAAAAATGCTTTAAGCAAGTTGTAGTGGGCATATGAACATGAAAAAGATTAAGCAAAGCTTGAGAGATCTTGAAAGAAGATTTTTGATGGGAAACTTCTTTCTCTGTCTCCTGTAGTGCTGGGAGACCCTAGAGGAGAAAGGAGGTACCCAAAGAGAACAGGTGCCAGATTGTCTTTGTAAGGATGGTGAAATTGCCAGGGAGCAGGTTAGGGACTTGCCCAGAATCAATTAAACCTTAGGGGTGCTTTTGTCTTACTGTAGTTTTGGAGAATACTGGAAGTACCTGGAGATTTGGAGAATACTGGAGATTGGTCGCTATGAAGTGTTTGCTGTCAACTCTGCTATTTGAGGAATATCCTTCTAGTTGAAAAAGACACCATCTGTAATTGTTTCAAGTCATTTTTATTAACATATAAACTAACCTCTACCTTCTTTAACATATGCTGACTTGAGTGTGAAATACCCTGGGATCTGATTGCTCTGCCTTGATCTTGATCTGACACCAATTCCACTGAAGTTGCTGGAAGCCTCTTAGTGACTGCAGTGAGAAGTAGAGCAGGTAGCTCTGGACACTTTCTGAAAAACTAAGATATTTCTGTAGGCTCTTCTTAGAATCTTACGCTTTAAATGAAGCATCAAGGGAAAAAAGTTCTTGAAAAACAAATGTGTAATGACTATTAAAACTGCCTTTGAGGTTCTGTAGTACCTTTATCAGTTTTTATGTATAAAAATAGCTTTTTAGAAGCAGAATAGCCATAAAGTATACATTGGTAATGTCAGTCTCTGCTGCCTTGTAATACACAGCACATTAGAACTGCGGGGAAGCTATGCATAGTCTTGATTTTTCCCTTCTTCTTTCTTTCCTTTTGAAATAGGCATTCAAGGAAAAGAGTCCGGCATCCGCTTAAAGGAAATGTAGAGCTAGTCATTAGCACTGGCTCGGCTTTTAGCACTTTGTTGTTGAAGGTACCTACTGGTCTCAAGAGGCGTGACAAGCTGTTTTCATTCTCTAATTTACAGGAGAGTGCAACCCACTTCACATTAGGTAGCGGTGAATCTGCAATTTAAGCCTTCAGTCTTTGCTCCGTCAAAATTTTTCTTGAGAAAGAAAATGCCGATGTAAATATTTTGGGATTGTAGTCCAACCTTAATCATTGTTCAAGAGAAGATAACTTGCTTTCTTACTAGTGTCAACATTTATGTAGTAAATGCCTAAATAATTTGGAGGTAACAAGGAAAGGAAAAATCATCAGTTATTACGAACACGTCAAGGTTGCTTTTTTTTCTTCCTGAATTCCACATGTGACAAGCAGCATCATGACATGTCAGGTCAGGCTGCATCAATCATGTCATCTTACATTATATCACATGTGCACGATGGTGGAAACCACTTATGGGTCAGACAGGAGACTGAAGAAACAATTTTTCGTAGCTTGAAATAGGGGAAAAAGAGTTGGGGAAAGGGAGGAAACTTAAGTATAGCACAGGATTTCGTTTCCTGAACAGATGGCCAGCCCACCCACCATCAGGTGAAGTCAGATAGGGCTGGGGATACAAACCTCATCAGATGGATTGTTATTTCATAATGCTGTAAGAACCTAAGATGCAAAAATGTGCAAGCTTCTGAAGGTAAAGGCTTTCAATTTAGAGTGGGAAAACCTTTTGAAGGGATTCTCTAATTTCTGGATGGAGAATCCAGTTTGGATGTTTGTAGAATTTGATGAATTTGGGGGGATTGAAAGGAAAGTTTAGACCCCACAGAAAATCCCATCTAAAGGGGAGAGAATTATTTGAAAAATATTCTTCATTTTGCCCAAAGCCTTTTCTAATATATAGAATAAATTTAAATGGCAAAATATAATTGATGTTGCGATTAAACTTTTATCTTGATGAAATTTTTATGTTTGGAACTGTTAATGATATTAATTTCTTTAGGTGTTTTTTCTAGTAGAGACACAATTGTGGAAATTGCACATTTGTAAGCAAGAATTGTCACCATCGGTAAAGCTCAGCTTTTAAAGATGAGCCCATCAGTGGGAACATCTTGTCTTTGATGCTTTCTGAGAAAGTTGATAATCCAGAAAATGGATGCTTCAGGGTCATTTGAGGCTCAGCTCTGCAATAGAGAGCCAAGTGTAACATACAGCAAATGTTTCTTATTTCCCTGTTGGTATCTGGGTCACAGAATCAAAAGAGATTTCAGCAGATTTTGGCTTTATCTTTTTTCTAAGATTTTGCTTCCATTTCTGTCAATAGCAGATTTGAATGTCTTTCTGCTGAGGTCTGACTTGTATGGCTGTTTGGAACTATGGAAAACAAAGCTTAATCTCAACTGTGTTAGGTCAAGATTAAAGCTGACTAAGCTTTTTAGGTTTTTCAAGCATTTTCACAACAATTAAAGTAAAAGATCCACACATTTTCAGAAAATAAAGCCAAGCTGACTTTTTAGTCAAATATTCCATTTATACTTTGCCATTTTTTCCCTTTTCATTTTAAACTTGACATAAGTTTTAAGCAAGGTATTTGTAGTGGGGTGTTTTTTTAAAAAAAAGAAAGTTAGCCTAAGATTTTATTTTTACTGAGAAATTGTGGTAATTCAGGTTTTTTTCCTCTGGAATATATCTTAACGAGACCAGTTGTGATCCATTCTAAGACTTCCTAGCAATGCCAACAGCTGTTATGGTTTACAAGACAGGTAATATGCTTTTATGCTCTCATGCATCCTTCAAGACTTGGAGCTTATTGGACTTTTTTGGATACTTCTAGGCTCTCTAGTTTTGCTTGACAAATATGGTGGAAAGTAAACGTGTGATATCAGAATTATTTCAGCAACTGTTACTGCTCCATCCAAAGAGGCAAAACACCAACGAAAAAACCCCACCCCTTGTTTCCTTCTAAAGCTACTGATTGCTTGAATGGCTTGGACAAGAATAAGAACCAAAGAAAAGCTGTTGGCTTGGAGGTTGTATTTGGCACAAAGTGGAATTTATTTTAAAAAGGCTTATTGAATTAAATCATTGGAGGTACTGAAATTAAATACAGTAAGTGCTTAGGATGTCAATTGGATATGTAACTCCTTAAATGAAAAATAAATTTGGTATCTGGGAAGTCGATGTTGCCCAATGGCCTCAAGAAAGGACAGATGGAAAAGAGGAGAAGTTAACCTTGTGGCTGTCAAGGTAGTACAGCAATAAGTACTTCATACAAATATGTTTTCAGGCAGAAAGCCTAAAAGATCTAGCAGTGCTCAATATTGAAATTCTTGTTTCATATGTCTCTTCTTACAATATATAGTATAAATGTATATACCTTGTTATATAGTGCAGCTAGACTCACTTTGTCATAACAAATGCCATTTCCTTGAGTTAGAATGAGTAGCTCTTGAAAGAAAGGAAAATAAATAACTGAGCATTTCTTTCTTTCTTTCCTTCCCGTTATTTGGTCTTTCTGCTCATGTAATTATGGCAAGAGTTCTTGGAGCACAACTTGCAACTTACCTCAGCTCTTCATGGTTGTTTTCAAAAGTAATAATGGTGTGGTATATTTTTTTGTTGGGTTGAGCTACTTAAATCTCAACTCTGCCTTCTGTACCTATTCTTTTGACCTTCCATTTAAAGTTTTCCTGTTTCTCTCATCCCCTTGTGATCCGAATCCATTAGAAGATAAAGGGTGAGCTCTTCCTCAATTGTAAATTTGGCTTCGCTTTTGCAATGTTAACTGGCACAGATCTGACTTCTGAATCTTCCCTGGAATAAGATCTGTCCAAAAACAGAGTTCTACAAAGATGAGATCATCCCTGAGTTTCCCCAGCAGAAATGAGAACTGACTCAAACTTTCAACTATGATTAGAGGTGAACTACAGGAGAAAAAAGGAGAACAAGCTAGTTGTGATTGGCAAATACTTGGTTCGTACTTTTAGCCTTGTTTTCACTCTCCATATAGCTTCTCTTGAAATGTCATGTAATTCAAAACAGCGTATCTTATTTTCTTAAGATTTAAATGATTCCTGATATTAAAAAACTTCATCTAGTCATCTTTATATGGAAAGTTTTCTTCAATTTGATCCCCCTAGAATAAAATGTCTGCTGGAATAGATAAACATTGCAGCATGTTGATATAATACAGCAAATTGAGAAAACTGTGATTAAGTGGCTTGGTGAAGAGCAACCAGCCAAGGAATGTGTGTGCTACAATGTGCTTAACATGAACCCACAATAGTATTGCAAATATAATTTAATGAGGTGCTCTGAAAGTATCGTCCATAACCTCATTGGTCATGTTATGAAAATGATTGAGATCTGAGACATGACAGAATAAGTGGGGTAACTATGAAGTGGTTTTGAATGATCCATTCCCATACATGGAGATGTGACTGCACAAGCATTTTCAGAGTATCGAGGATTTCAAAGTAACTGTAGTATTCATTTATTCTCACTTATTCCTGTTCTCTTTTCATGAAACTTTAGTTCTTAAGTGAATAAAATTGTTATATGTCTGTCTAGCTTTTGTTTTGGGTTTTTTTCCCCTCTTCCAGAAAGTATTAACATTTCAGACAATTTTAAAGGATGTTAAATCTTGGCTTGCTAACAGGAGTCTCAAAGATACTGCAATCTGGTCTCAGTATAATGAGTCCCTTTGTTATATTTAAATACTATCATACTATCCTATATACAGCAAAGCATTGGGATGTTTTATATTAACAATACACCAGCACTAAAACCTCAGACAACTCTAAAAAGGCACTAATTATTATTATTAGTGTTTTACACTAACAATAAATGTCAAATGGAACCCTGCAAACAAATAACTACCTGTCACTAAGTGAATGAAAAGCAATCTTAGTAAAGTGAATTAAAACCCAAACAACAGAAAACTCAACAGGCAGGCGCTACTAGGGTTGCTTAGCTGGGTGGTTGATGCAGCTTCTCTTACAAGAAGAGCAGCAGTATGTTCTTGATTGTGACAGTCTTGATAATCATGTCTTTCCATCGACATGTAGGGCACCTAGTTAGTGGGAGGTACATGAGCTCATATTAGCTGTAGGAGACAGTCACAGTAAATGGAAATTGGATACTGGTGAGGATTTAGGTATTTTATTTACTGTATGGGTTGCAATGCTTCTTGGGAGTTTTAGCAGTGAAAAATTAAAGTTGGACACTAGAGCATGTATTTGTTTTGGTGACATATTTCTCTTAAATTTTTCAAGGTACTTTGAGTGTGTCTCCCAAAGACTTATTTTTATAAATTGTACATTTTATTTTTTCAATCTTCATGTATCTTTGATATCTGATTGACGTTTTCAGGACACTCTAATCCTTTCTACTGAAGGAAGCTCTCACAGTGGCAGCTTTTGCAATCAGCTTCACAGAGCTCTCCTCAGTCTGTTTTTATGAAGGGGATGAGGTCTATGACTGAAGATCTGAAAGGAATTGAGATTTGGTGAGTGGCAGGACAGGCTTTCATAGTGATAGAGGTTGATTCTCATCTAGACCTGTTCATAAAATTCAGATTTGTGGACACTAAGTCTACCCTCACACCAGTTTGGGTCCACTAGCCTCAGCTGAGTTGCAAGAATATAAAAGAACAAACAAGATGAGAATTAGCACTGAAGCCTCAATTCAGACAGTTTGGAATCACAGGCAGTGATGAAAGTTTGCAGACTTTTAATACAGGTTGTCTAAACAGCTTTTCTGCAAGGGGTGAGAAAATGGAGGAGGGTTCAAAAGGCAATGGCTTTCATAACCAGATCTCTTACAAAATTCGTGCCTCTGCTGAGGTCAACCAGCAAGCTGAAGTAGTTGAAAATGAATGAGATCCATGTAGAAACAGTAGTTAGTGCTCAGTAGCTTGTACTGCATTGTGGACAACAAAAATCAGTTACATTTGTATTTTAAAATATGTACCTCTATCTTTCCTCCTGTTTTAAAGAGTAAACAAAACCAAAATTACCCCAGTCTCACAGATGTCCTGACATGATGCTCAGTGTTAACAGAAACTGATTTCTATCTACTTACCCACCTCTATGAAGTGCAAGAGCCAACACAGGTGAGTGTATAGCCTTTATACATCCACTTTCCAGATTCATCCTCTTTCCCTATTAAACTCTGCATAAGAGGAACAAAAATATTTAAAAAAAATCCATTTACAATGAGTTCATGACTGCAGTGATCTGTGTTGTGATTTATCTTCAGTACTTGCCAAGTCATTCTTGGTAGGCTTGCCTCCTCTGGGTATGAGTAATGAGGAGACATCTACAATTCATCTAGAAGGAAAGTGTGGATTGCTGTATTCAGATTTAAAAAGGAAAAATTCTACAAAAGTTAACTTATTCATTAAATGGTGAAAGCAAATTCATGGTGGGTTTTGTAGTATTTTGGGCTTCAAATTGAGACACATTCTGTCGTGCACAAAAGTGTAGGCTTTCAGTAATGATACTGACAACCCTAGGTTATATTCCCCTGATCTTACCAAAATGTTGTATGCCTTACGGCCATCAGGTAGGACCCATTTTGAACACTATTTGGATCCTTCTATTGCAGTATTATTTATTGAAGTTTGGTGTTGTTTTTCTCTGTAAAAGGAGATCATGATGATGATAATGTGGCTTATACTGATGGATTAACTAGAAAAGTTCCGTTAAAATCGGGCTAATCTACCTAAAGATTTTCTAAGATTGATAATATCTCTAGAGTAGAACTCAAGCTGCTGTAATCTGAATTTCCTCATGAATGTTGGTGAAGGATTTGTAACTTCAGTCAGGAAGACTGCATGCAATAATTTTTTTCAGTAGTTTTTGATAAGTTGTAGATGCTAGCTTGGATGTTTGCTCAAAGACCAAACTTGTAACTTGAAATCGGAAAATGCAAATTCAAAATGGAATTATTTTTACAAAACTCAGGTACTTGTCTCTTATAGAGGACAGATAAGAGATCTGTGGGCATATCTCCATTGATAGAGGCTTAAATCTGGGGAAGGCTGTTGTGAAGATTTCATTTATCCTGACCTGAAAGCAAAGATGAAGCAAAAGGGAATTTGTGATGTGTGACAATAAGTATATAGATAATGAGAAAATCATAGGAACAAACCTGAAAATAACAGAAGACTGCATGGAGAGGGATCTTCAGTGTAATGGAGGAGTAAAACTTCTTTTACTGGACATAAACCCAGATAGGGGACTGGATCCACAAAGGAAAAATTCAATTACCTTTTTTCAGAAGGAAACTGGATTGTTCTAGCCATAAGCAGTGCAAAGGTGAAAGTGCTTTGCACCCAAAAGGGGCCCAAAAAAAGGCAACAGAATCATGCAGTGCAGATATGCTGGAAGATATGCTAGTGATGTGCCTGTAGGTCAGGAAGGGGAATCCAGAGCAGGTACTCAGTGTGGGGTTTTGCCCAGAAATGATGAGAGCAAAACAACTGGAGTCAGCCAGCATCCCATCTGTGGCTTGAGGAGTCATAATCGAGAATACAAGGTTATTGCATCCTTGTATCTCTGTACTCTTCTCTGAAACAAGTTTGTGCAGTGATAGGTAGCAAGATGAATGTAAACATGTACAGAGCAAAGTTAGGGGTCACATTGCACTGAAAGTAGGTTGTGATCCCATTAAACAGCTAAATCAACTTCCTTGGAAGTCTCTTGCTCTGCAGATTGACAGCCAAGTAAAGCTTGGAGATAGACTCATGCAGAGGACTACTTTTCAACAGAGAACTCTCTCAAAATTTCCCACCAGGCGTCAGCAGCTCTTTAAGCCATGCTGTCTATTTTGAGTTTTATTTAGATTAACAAATTCCACACCCTCGCATACAAAAGCAGAATAGAGTGAAAACACAAGCTGCCCTAACAGAGCAATATCCAACAAACATTATGCTACTCGGAAATATTTGCTGTACAATCCTCCCCACAAAAGGGACTTGTTCAGCCAAAAGATGTCAGATAGCATCTTGCTAAAAGCAATGGTGCCAGTGGAGCTTGCTTCCAAGTTCATGCAGCTGATTTTTTTTTCCTTCCGTTTGCTTTATGCTAAGAATATCAGCCATTTATTTCTCTGAATCTCTGAACTTAGAGAAATTAGATAGATGGACTTTATACAGGACTATGTCTGCTAAAGAATTGGACTCCTGTGAAAACAGAAGATGGTATAGTGTGCAGTAGAATCTGCTGCTCTCTAACAGATCTATTCCACAGGCTGGTTGATAAATAGATGTTGCTGTACTTGCTCATTTTTATTCTAGTAGGTATCCAGGAACTAATTTAGAAGAATTTTTAAAAATATGTTGTGTGACAGTGGTCCATTTTTGTGACATGTGGACAATTTATGTACTGAATGATTTTTGCATGGCCCATGAGGGTCTTGAACTGGGTGGGTATGCTTTATATGTTAAGACAAAGACACTTTTCTCTGTCTTCACAGTAGTTCTCTTTTGCAGAAATTGTCTTGTATAGAAGTCAGAAATTATGTGGTTAGGGTGGACTTATTTTATTTTTACATTAAAACTTGGAGAAGAGGGGAGAGAAAAGGAAGAAAGGAAGGACTTATATGCTTTCTGATTACCTTTAGATAGATCAATTTTGCTTTTAGTACTAGGAATAAACTTTTGCTAATGGGGAGTATTCCCTGTAGTGAACTACCTGTATGAGAAGTCCAGTGCTATTTCTTTGATTTACAGAGAAATATTTCTGTAAGAAGTTGCCATGCAACATTTTAAGTGGAGAGGACACAGAGGTACTTATGCAGGAGCTATTATAAAGCTAAGCGTTTCAATCAATTTATCAAAATACTCATCATTCCCATCTGGAGACAGGTGAAATAATAAATATTGAGCAAAGAAACCTCAACTAGATCCAAAACATTTTATTAAATGGAAGATTTTTTTTTTAATGTGACAGTCTTTCAGCTCTTGCAAACTTGCTTAATAATTAAAATACATACCCATCTGTCTGCTGACCATGACAGGCTTCTGAAAAGGTGTTTATTGATCAGAAATGTGATTTTTGGATTATATGCTTTTGCCTTATTGCTTAGATTCTCAAACAGCATTTAGTGGAAATTGCATTAAAACCATTTTTTTCCAAGGCTATATTGTTTAAGAGGTAATTTAAAGACTACTTACCTTCAAGGACCAAAACCACTGGTATTTGTGGAACTGAAATAATACTAATTTAATTGGGGTAGTAGTTGAGATGGTGGTGAAAAAGCAGCCAAATTAATTCTTCATATGGTCTCTTATGGGACAAAGAATCTCATTCTAACCTTGAACATGATTTTCATAACTTGTCTATAGTGTAGTAATTCTGGTATAGCCAGAAGAATAATTTCTAAAACTCTCTGATCTGATTTGATATATTAATTTGGAAGGGTAGGGGAAAACAAAGATGTGATTGAAGCTAGTTTTGCAGTCAGCCTAGGAGCATTCCCCCTCCCACCCAAAAAAGAGTTGTGTGCAGTTGCTTCCTCAAAATGTGCAATCCAGTAGCAGAAGGAAATGCCATCCCACAGCTGGCAACCAGCATGTCTGTTAGAAACAAACTGGGGCATGGACAATATGTGGATGTCAGACCCATGAGTTCTCACTGACTAAATGCAGTAGTTAGTCTATATTGCTGCTTCTTGGTTTCTGCTGTCATTTGGCCAAGTTGCAATGCATAGATCTTAGAGCTAGTGGTAGGATATTAATCTAGTGTAAGATTATCTCATAAATTTAGAAATAACCACTGTTCCAAGATGATTATACACCAACCTAGCAACACTTGCCACTTCATCTGGGGCTTCTGGAGAAATGGATGAGTGCTATTCCTGCAAAAATACCAATAATTTTATATGTGATTATTGAAAGTGCTGAAACCTGGTTTAGCTGGAATATATGTTCAAAGGCAAGAACTGGATCTCTCCTATGTGCATTTTCATGTTAGGGTCTTTGAGATTTTTTCGCTACAGGTTTCTAGTGAGCTTAATAGCAGATCCTCTGTCACTTCCCATTCCCAGCTTCTATCAATAGCATTTAGTCATGGATTAAGCTGGTTCTGGTTTTAGCAAAGGTGGCTTTTTTCCTAGTTTAAACCTCACTGTTTCAGGGGCATCTGTTACCGGAGCTGCCGATTTAGATTTGTACATCAGTAGTGTTGTGTCAGTAGCCACAGGGTATGGCACAGGGATTTCCATAAGCTTTTATTGGTGGTGTTGCTGGAGGATTGTTTCAAATTAGCTTCAATTTCATAAAAGTACAGTATAATGTTATTTCCCACTTGTAAACAAAATGGTGACTAATTAATTATTTCAGTAAGCAAAACTGGATAGTTTGCTTGTTTTAGAGTTTCAGTGGAGCTCTGACTCCACAAATATCTGAATGGTGTAAGTCACCTTTTCCTCAATGTTTTAAGGCCAAATACGCTACAGACAGATTGAAGAGGAGCATGCTTAGAGCAGTTTGAGTTTAGAGAATTTGGCTGTCTGTATATGTCTGTCTTGTTCTTGAAAATAAAAGCTATTTAATGCTGCCTTGTTTAAAAAAAGTTGTCTATGGGACAGTTAGTGGAGACTGGCTAATGCTGTGAAACTCTGATTCCTAATGAGACACAAGCAACTCCAAAGTTAATTAGTGCTTCAAACTAAAGATTTATTTTAGCTCATTATAGATACTCAAGCTGTTTGTGAGATGCAGGGAGCAGATTTGGTTGGAATATAACGTTACTTTCCTTGGCATTTTTGAAGCCATGAGGGTTTTGGGTTTTTTAAATATCAATGAGTATTTCTAGAAGGTTACAAAATACTTGTGATTCAAGAATTTTAATATAACTTTTTATGGGATACATTATCAAAATATATTTATTTTAAAAAATAAAGATAAGGTTTTAAAGGGGAAGAACAACCCTCTCTATGAAGAAGGAAGTTAGAAGGCCTTTCTGGCTTTCCATTTTTATACATGAGGATGTACAGTATGTCATGCATGAGGATTAACAGTAGTACAAAGCAAGCGTGCAAATTTTACTGGGACAGTAGCACTTTATATGTAAACAACTGCAGAAGACAGAGGGCAAATGGAGAAAAAAGATTGAACACAAAGGCTCCAGAGAGCAGAAGGAAGCTGATTAATCTTCTGCTATCTTACAATTTCATATTAGTAGTTTCTCTTATCACACGTATTTATAATCCATACCCTGTGTGTTTCAATTGCAGCTAACTTGTACTTTCTAAATGCCAAATCCATGAAAGCTACCTTGCTGATGTCCCTTTAAAATCAACTTAAACCTGACATTGTAATTTACACCACTGTTTGTCACTATTTAATTTTCTCTGACACTCCCATTAGTTATACCTGTTCACATCTGTTCTGAATTTATCCCTTTCAATTTAATTTATTATAACTTTCAATGCATAAAAATCCAAACCAGTAACAAATTGTCCAGGCAATAAGTCCCATCCTCTGGCATGCCTATAGCAAAGAATTTGTTGACATTTCCATTATATATCCTGGGGTGCAGGTGTAGGTAGAAAGGAAGCAGTTTAATACACTGACAACCGAAAGGCTTAAAGTGCAAGAAAGGTTAAGGCCAAGATAAGAACTAGATAGGTTTCTGAAAAGTCTGGATTCTTTTCCTAAGGGAATGGTAATAGTTAAACATTGCACTCATACAAACCGAAAAGACCTTCAGGAAGAAAAAGATTTACCATATTCTATAAGGTGAGTCGGTGTCTGCTCAATAAGTTTCTGTGAGGAGGCTGGGATGCAGCTGTTGAATCGATGGAGTTGGGAGACAATTCTGGAAGGCACGTTGTTGGGGAAAAAAGCTGAGGGAACAAAAACCCTGTGGCTGCTAAACTTCCACTGGTGGGGGAAAAGGACACCGAATTGCTTTAGGTTTTCCCTCTTGAACATTCCTAATCCCATTTGTTTTACGGAATTTGTTATGCCCTGTAGGACAACAAGAATTTTGAGACTTGTATGTGTTAGTTTTATTAGAACAGCTATCTCTACTGTATGATAAAAAATGTATGTGACTGCTTATGTCGCTAAGCTCCCTTTGGTCACTCAAGTACAGGGCTGTGTCCCAGGGTTGTGTTGGGCAGAGAAACCTGAACTCGGAATGTGAAAGACCACCAGCTTGCCCAGGAGTTTCTGGAGCAACAGGATTGACCTTAATTTCTTGATCTGGAGTGTAACAATAAAACTTGAGGCTCATTTGAAGCAAGTGACTCATTGTGGAAGCTTGCAGGTCTGCACATTCTAATTGAGGAACAAGATGGAAGATCGCAGTGCAGGATGGGCATACTTGGGTGGGTGGAAGAATTTGATGGTGATGTTTGGTAGGCGAGTAGGATTTGAAGATGCAAAAGCACTACTGGAAAACCACCTGGTGACTCTGCTTCAGCAGAGTACACTGGATTATTCATTCTGTGGGAAGCTGAAAGTCTTTGCTTTTGAAATTGTGCCTTAGTGAATAATCTGGAACGTTATGAAAACAGTGAATTCATCTGTTCATGAATAGTGTGGATATTTTTGCTTTTGTGCCATACCCATCCACAGTAATATTTTTTGTATTAAATGCTATGAATCCACTTCACCTGTCAGCACTATTCAAAACATAAAGTGCTGCATGAATAGGAAGGATGTTCTGGGATCTCTCAGATGATTACTGTTGCTAGGAAAACCACTTCCTGATATCTTTGTGCTCAGTGTCTGTGTCTCTCTTTGTGTACAGCCTTCGTTGACAGGCAAATTCATATCAAGGCACAGGGAAGAAATAGGAAAAGTTTAGAAATGTTTAAAGAACACTGCTTAAAGTTAAAAGGCGGATGTCATCGCAAATAATAGTTAAGAGTTATGATTTCTTTCCTATGTGGGATTATTGGTATTAAATTGGAGAGAATTGCAGTGCTGGTTATGCTGTGACTGTGAATCTGATGAAGACTTGGGCTGCGTCAAAGCTGAAAATTGTTAGGACCTTTAAAATGCAGTTAATGTGTTTTGTATTGTAGCAGCAAAGAGGCTTATACCGAAGGGTCACCAATGCTGACTTCTCATCCCTTTTTGTCTGGTTGGGGTTTTACTTATTTTGATGATTTTTTTATATTTTTTTTTAAAGCAAATTTCTGAAAGAACTAAGTGTTTTCATTAGCCAGGGAGCTTTATAGGTTTGTACTTTTTGGTATGCACTTGCAAGCACAGGAATCATGGTGTTTAATCTGCTGTGATATAATGTGTCAGATGCTAACAACTGTCACATAATGTGAAGAACTAATATTCTGAAAGTCATGGTGTGGCCAGAAACCCAGACTTAAATTATGGAAGGCATCAAGACGTGTGCCATATCCTCAGGATAGTAATGCTTCAGCTATTTGAGGCCTACCCTTTAAGTTGTGCTCTTATATCATGGATTCTAAATTAGGGAGCTGGTATCGCACTCATTAAAGAATAAAACTATAGGACAAAAAAGCTAGTGTCAGGCTGGATAAAAAAATAAATCTGTTCTTCAAGCTTCTGCTACCATCAGTCTCCTCACTACTACTGTTGATGTCTGACTGGATTCCCATACTGGTAAGGGGTGTGTGTGATGGTCCCTTCTGCTATATTTTGGGGCTTATTCGGGTAAACCTGAATTGTCTGAGTTAAAATATAATAAGGAGTTAGACTATTGTTTTTGAAGGAGCTTGGGATAGCTATAGTTAATAAGAACACCTATCACTGGCTGAAAAAATGCTCAAACCCTCTGCATTTTAATGCAAATCTTTCCTTTCATTTGCTTGATATTTGGTTCCTGCATCCTATCAGGTTTGGGGTTTTTTTTTGATGAAAACAAAAATCTTATAGAAAGGAGTCTTCCAAAGAGGGTTTCTATCTGAACAGGACAGTTAAATTGTGTAGGTGCAAGTCAGTAGATGAGCAGAAACACCATGGCTGAACCTTTAAAATCTTTCACCCAAATAACCTCTACAGGTTGGCCACTGCTAAAGGTGTGTGAGGTTCCCCTCTAGGGCCAGTCTATGAAGTTTATTCCCTACAGCTGCATCTGAGAAGATTTGGACGTTTTATCTGAAATGCCTCTGGCTTTTTTGTCTTTAGAAGCCTGTTCTGCACGAAGCCAGTGAGCTGAGCAGAAGAGCACACATCACATGTTTTTGCCTGGATGTTAGCACCGAATCTCTCCTATTAATGGCAAGTTTGCTGCTAAGCTGTGATGAATTTGTCAGTTCTATCAGCTGAATAAGATGCAGCTTTACAGGGTAGATTTGGCTACTTGAAGGATAGATTAGTTTTTATCTCCTGCACTTGGCTGGAACTAGTCTGAATGTATCGTTCCTCCCAAACTGGATGTGTAGTTCTGCCGCCTGCCCTAAGGAGAACAATGGCTCCCACTGGATGCTTTGCCCTATTTTTCCCACTCTCTAGCTGCAACATCCTTTTAATAAACCAGCTCCCAGCCAAGTACAGTCTTTCCTCAACACATTCTAATTCTTTAAAATAGCAGAAAATTTATTCTGTTCTCCTGGGTCTTTAAGTCCACATTTTAAAATTTGAAGGAAATAAGCAGAGTATCCTCTGCTGTGATACAGCCAAAAAAGGGGATATATTATATTTTCTAAAAGGAGCTATCTTAACAGTTTTTAATAAAGGTTATATTAAAAACAAAACAAAGCCAAAAACTAGTAGTTATTAAAAGGAAAAGTTTGTGAGCCATAACTATGGATGAAACAGATTTTCTGACTTTTCACATAAGTGTTTCACTTTCTTTCTCCTTTTATCATTGTTTATGTTTATTTGTTTTACAGTCTAGTGGACTCAGAGGATAAATTCCTTTATGTGCTTGGTGCTATAGAAGAAACATGTTAAAGCATAAGTCCTGATTTATTTGTAGTCTAGTGAAGACAAACAAGCAGAAAACGGCAGGGTTGGCATTGCAGATGGCTAAATGAGGACCTGTGGCAATAAGCAACAAGCCTGGGGTTGTAGGAGAAGGCAGTGTCAGAGGCTGAAATCAGACCTTGGATTTTTATGCCGTAGCTCAATAGATGTGTGGTTTTTGTTTTTTCTAAGACTTCTCTGCCTTCCTTTCCCTGCCACTTTCTTTGTTCATCTTTTGTTCAATTTGTCCATTCTTCTTTGTGTTCTTCAGAGTGCCAGAAGAGAACCAAAACCCCATCAAATAATATAACTAGTTTCCTTAGGACGGCCTAATGAATATGTGATGAAATAATTTAAGTAGACATTTAGTCTCCTAGAATTTCACAGTCTGAATGACTAAATTCCTTCCCTTTTTTCCCCCTGTGTGCAGGAGTCCAAAACTTTTAAATCATTATGTGGTAAATTTACCCCCACCCACCTATTGCTTTTGCTCCCACTTTTCCATTTTTCTGCTAATGAGTCATGATATGTAATTACCTTCTGTCTTTTCTCCATTTAGTGAACATGCCAGTACAGAAAGATTTAAGAAAATAAAAAAGGCTTTAAAAAAAGATGAGGAAACAAGCAAGCATCCAGGACTGCTTTGGCTCCCACTCACCATTCTTGCTCGTGCCAAGTGTAATGAATATTGCTTTTTCTTCATGGCACTCTGAAGCAGGATTAAGTAAACTTATATCTATATTATTACATTTTAATGAATGTTTGTTTATTAGTGTGATTTATTTTTTTTTTTAGTGGGCCATCAAGCTGTACTGGATGCTTATGAAGGTGGTGAAATTCAAACTATCTGATCTCTCCCTGAAACACTTTGTCTTTAAATCTATTATTCAGCCTTGCAGCGTATGCTAGAATGAGCCGTGCAAAATATACTACGTGAAATAAGCAGAGGCTGTGGTGTAAAGTGGGAAGGGCTGACTGTGGGTTGTGACATGCTTTTGTCATGGCACCCTCTACAAGTGCTGATTTCACTTCTAGAAAAACTAGACTGTCTTAGACCCCCTAAAACTCAACCTGAATTGGGGAAGTGTACATCAAAGTCAAGGCACCTCAGAAGTGCCCTACTTGCCAGATCCCTCTGTTTTTAAAGTGTCTTTGCTGTGTGTAGCTGTGACAGTGTGTCCTGAAGAGAAAGATGTTTAGGGCTGCTTATTAAATAGTGGGAACCAGAAGTTCATTGTCACTTTAGGAATTTATTTTTAAGCATTGTTTCTTCTCACTGACGTGGGGCAGAATGTAAAAGCCAGCTCTCTCAGCCACTGAATAATAAATGATTGAATAGCCGAAATTCAATAGGGCTTTTTCTGTGAATAAAAAGGAAAAAAAAATTCAAAAACATTTCTTTGGGATAACTCATCCATTCATGGATAGCTTCTTTTGGTAAATAAATATCTTGCCACCTGGAACTCTATGCTCCTAAAGCTGTTGTGTAATTTTCAGGGTTTTCTGATGGCTTCTGAAATGAGTTTTAAGAAGATTGTTGTTTAAAATAAACAAAAAGAAAGAAAAGAAAAAGAACTTACATCAAAGATATCAGCATTTCTCCTCTCTCTGCATGTTTCCCCTGAATATGGAGTTGGCAAACTCTCAAATCACTTTATCATGTTTGAACTTAGAAAAATGTATGATAATACCAGCTGAGCTAATATTTAAAGAGCTCTTCACTTCAGAATTTTATTGTCTTTCTCAGTTCTTCTAAAGTCTTCTGACAGGCATAGTGGTGAGGCTGTGAATGGCTCTGGCAACTGAAAAGGGAGGCAAAAAGACATTTGCACCTGAACCTGGATCAACGCTGTCAGAAACAGCTCCTTCAGGACTTCTTGGAGATAGATTTATTGCAGATTCTCAAAGACTCTTCTCAAGAAGAGTATCATGTACTCTGGCTTTCCCTGACAGCTCTCCATCTCTGCAGGATCCTCTGGTGTCTACATGAACCTAGTTCATCTGGAAATCTGGTTGTTCTTCTCATGTACTGATGGTCACAATCATGCATTGGAATTTGCAGTGTCTGCTTAGGATGAAAAGGTCCTTCTTGCATAGATAAAATTATACATTCAGAAAGCTTTATTTGTGTTTTTCCCCATTGTTCCCCCCCACCCCAGTGATTTGGGAGTTTTTTGTGTGTATCATGGTGGTAACTTCATCTAGTTACAGATTTCTGACAGGCTCAAGGAAAGGTGGGAAGCGGCACTTTGATGTTAAGTGGATGTGCAGCAGGAGAGGGGTTATCAGCACATTAGTGACATTTTATTTTAGACTGTTATTTACGGCTTCCTTACTGGCCTGATATGTGAGTTGAATTGATAGTAGGAAGAAGTAGTGGGAAAGAATAATTCTGAGGATCTTGGATCTATGGTCCCTGGGAGCCTTAGACATTTAGGGCTTGCTTTGGAAATGCTCTAAGGCTTGCAATGTGTGGGTAGCAAATGTTGTCTTGTGGCTCTGTTGGACTTTTACCTGCTTTTACCCTATTTGCCACTACACCAGACAATCAAATCGGGCTTTGGCAGATGATCTCTAGAGGCATTTCTCCAAAATGCTTAAAGGTTAATATATCCTCAAAATCAAGTGAGCCAGTGTGATAAGGAGGTTTTGGCTTTCCTTCATCTATGTTCTGACCCTGGGAAGTGCTGGATATTATCTCTCTCAGCACCTCAAGTAATAAGCACTATGGTGTGGCTTTAGGATCCTTGACCCTTATCAGATCCAAGCCATAGGACTGATATTTCTGCATCTGAATTCAATGTATGCTTAAGGGTTAGCTCGGTCATCTGTAGGCGAGGTTCTCCTTGCAACTAGTTTGTATTTTAATCCCAATTTGTAGGATTGAAACTGGGGCAGTCTTAAGTGTATAATTTCCTTCCTTTTACATTATTCTTCCAGTACAGGAGGTACCCACTGTTTGTCATTTAGGAGTGTCGTATCATTACATTGCATATTGCAGTGTAATGATGTGAAATGATTAAATGACAAAATGCCAGTTTGCTGCCAAAAATCTTAAGTAGCATACTTTTATTTACAGATGAGAAAGCTATCATTAATTTCTGTATGGGGTTTGCCAGGCGAAATAACATAAGAGACTGAAAAGGGAGATGGGTTTAACCTTTTCTAATTTGAACACGAGTAGCAAGAGTGATGTCCACCTCTAGTGCTCACTTCAGAGCATATGTCCAGTGCCAGTGGTATATTGGTGTACATTGGCCTAGTCTACTGTCAAATAATGACAATGGCTATCAAAAGAAGAACATGCTGGCATTTTTTGAGGGGGAAATACTCGGTTTTAAAGAATGCTGTGCTAAGCAGTGTAACCTGTTTTGTTCAATCTTCTTTCTTAGTATTAGTATTCAAAAATGTTTCTTGCTAGATTAAAGATAATCCAAGTATGGCACCAATATTAAATAAGTGTGCCTCTGTTTTTGAAAAAAGATGATGGGACCAAAGACAGTATGGATAAGTGGAGCAGGTGTCTAGAATTTGAAATTATATTATCCAAGGTGAAAACAAAATTTGGAGGATTTAATGTTTTCAAGCCAGAAGGAAATGGAAATCTCCGTTCTAGTGTGCTGAAATAATAAACATGGGAAACTGCAAAAACCTAGCAGGAAGGATTCTTATCTGACAATTTTGGGGCTACCAGGATATGTGTAGAAGTTAACAAATATAGTCCCCATTTACAAAAGGGAAAAAACTATTCCAGGCTCCATCTACTTGTTAGTCAGACCTCAATAGCATATGAGGCCTTAGAATACATTAGTAAACAGAGAGTGAAGAGACAGAGCTAAACATAAAATGAGAAAATGCAGTGGAGTTCACCAAAGGCAGACCAGGGGACTGTCCAATGCTATTAAAGTTTTCTCCTGAGACATTCTAAAATACTTGTTAGTACTGTTCCTAGAGATAAATTCAAACATTAAGATGTGAAGAGCAGGCCAGCCACTAGGATGATTGAGAAAATAGTCTATTGTAGTAGAAGAACTTTAAGACCAAGGCTGAAAGGGAATTTGACTGCTTTCTCAAAACAGCCAGTGAGCAGAAGGGACGTGGAAAAACAAAACAGAAAAAGATAGTGTTGGCACAAGAACAAGTAACTCTACACTAAAATTGAATTCATTTCAACTGTCACCACGGAGAGGAGCCTCTGAAACAGCCACTGAATGTTAGTGGAGGCCAGAACATTTAAAGACCTCTCAGGTGTGTGAAAGTGTTTAGGCAATGTGGCTGCCCTTGCCAGTCCGTTCCTGCTCTTGAACATGTATTTCTATTTAATGGTAGACTGAACTTCCTACTTTTTATTTCCTTGCACAAAGGTATTGTAGGCAAGGGACTTAGGATAGATGGATCAGCCAAAGGTTCAAAGTGATTTTTTTTAAATGAAAAAAAAATATATTTGCATCAAAAAGGAGAATTCCTGTCTTTTAAGGATAATATTCTTCCAGTATTACTTATGTAAATCTGTTTGGGGAAAAAATATTAGATAACACTGGGTGTAACAAAATACTTGAAAGAAGTGAGAGCTACAACTTTTTTTTGAAATTTCTGGCAGATCTCAAGAGGCCATCTAGCTTGTTTCCTAATGCAAAGATAAGCAAACCTGAAATATTCATGTGTCTGGTTCTCAGCTTTTTGGGGAACTCTTTGACTCTTATTCTGGATAACATTACTGGTATTCCTTCAGGTTAGTTCAAGCTAAGAGTCCCTAGGTTGAAGTATCATTAGATGAGCAACAAGAAATTCTGAGTGGATGGTCACTGGTGGAGGAATACACCTCTCCTGGCTCACACCATCTTGGTTGCAAAGGCACATCTTAGTCCAATTTCTGTTCCGACTTTGCCTGTTGGGAAGATTAGTGGGAGACACATAGGTTAAAACTGACACAATGACACTGTTTGCATGCCTACAGCTATGCATATGTTTGTACTTTGCTGTTCTGGGGCCTTAGCCAATAAGTCCTGTATAGTGCTTTTCATGATATAGATAAGGTGATGCAGGCTCTTTAAAATTAAAACTTAATAAACACAAAGCATTTCTGGCTGGTTCTGCGCTAAAATCTTGATTGTTTTAGTTATGTTTTGCAGTCTTATTTTGCTTTTGCTTTGTTAATGTAATCTCTGCTCAAAGTAGAAGAGAAAAATACAGGCAAATGGTTTGTATTTATGTTTTATTAGGTTTTCTTGACACATTGGAAGTCACTTGTCTTATAAAAAGTAAGGTAACAGAAACCATCCCTAAACAATAATAACTTTATGGATTTATAAACAATAGTAGCATGTTTGCCAAGATGGCTAGTAACTGTTTGGACCTGTCTTTTTAGCCTGACCTTTTTTCTAAGAGAAAACACGAGATACAAGTTTCCACATCTAGCACATTGGCAGAAATACAGAAACCCCATTTTTAATGTGATGGGACTCATAAATGGACAACTATTCAACTAATAAAACTGTCAAAAGTATGCATTGTACATGTGGCTAAAATATTTGATGTTTGAAAGGCATTGCCTGCTAAATATATTGCTTTATGTATGGAGTAACTTCCCATTAATTGATTTACCTAGTAGATGAATTACAGCGCATATGATGGACTTGATTTTTAGTTGCCGTTCTCTATCTTTAGGCATAAGAACACAAGAAAAACTCTTAATACTGTAGAATTCTTTATAATCAGACACCTTAATTACCTTATTCAATACAGTAGCAAGATATAAATTTTGTTGTTGAGTCTCTTCTCCCACGGTTCCTCAGTGTAGAAAATATTCTCTGAAGCCCTTATTCAGTCTTAGATCCTGATTTTACTGGTGTGACTGAAAACTGCTAGATCTCTAGAACTCTATGATGATGATTCATATTCATAAATTTCTATTATATGTAAATGGTACGTGAAGATAATTGATGCTGCAATTCAGGATTGCAGGTGTGCACGTTTCTGGGTTGCCCAAGTGCAGCACCACAAGCTGGAGTGCTGACATCCACACACTGACCCAGTCCCAGGTACCCAGGAACTGCAGCCTATGCTTCTGCAGATCGTCTCTCATTCAAGCCAAATTGTCACACTGTCTAGAAATGCTTTGATCTTTGATAGGAAAAAGCTGCTGCTAATTTCAGTGAAGTGATCTAGCACTGAGCTTGAAAATATGTTCCCCTGTCTGTTCTGGGATTTGCTTCTGATAAGTGCCTGTCTCTATCAGTTCACTTTTGATCATACAAGAATAGAAAGTGTTCAATAACTCAAAGAATCAAAGTATGACGGATGAGAGACACCCACTAATTTCTCTTGCCTCTTTCTGGTAGAAATGTATGACACTGAGTTAAAGAAAATAAGCCATATCTATCCCTGCCATAGTTCTGCTGGTTCAAGTGTCTGTACAGCAGAAGCAAAGCAGTCCCCTGCCATTAATGACTAAACAGTAATAAATGGCTTAACCATAGTTAGCCTTGCTTTCCTTCCCAATACTGAAAAATCAGTGTGCCACATTTTACAGTCTATTTCACTGTAAAACTCAAAAGGGCAAGAAATAAGCCTATGCCTACCATGTCCTGTATGTTACGACCAGTAGACTGTTAAGGTGAGAAGAAAAAAAAACAAAGTTAAAAAAAAGAACCTCTCCCAAACAGCCTAGAGCAACTGTATTTTATTCTACACAATCCTACCATTATCCAGCAAGACACTTGTAATCATTTTCATCATGTGAAGTTTAATGGAATCATTGCCATACAGCTGATTCCTCCAGTGATCAAAACAAAAAGATCATTTATATTGAAATAATCTTGATTCTTGTTTTCTTGTTTTTTAATTTGTGACTAACTTAAGAGAAAAGAAAATTCTATTTTAAGAGAGGATATGGTAACAGCCTAGTTAAACTGCATTATCTATGATTTGGAAAAGGGTGACCTATGTAATGCTTTTTTTCAAACTCAATTTTGGCTGTAAAATAAGTGTAAAACTCATTTTACCTGGAGCTTATGTCACCTGAGCAATCACTCACTTGCTTATGATATTCTTAAAGTTATTAGGCAGGTTGGGTTATAGACAACCCCAAACAGCAGATTTGTATGTTTTCCTGCTGCTGAACGGCCTCAGTATAGAATTAGGTTTCAGTGGATTTTTTTGGTACTGATGTCTCTGGCTGTAGTAGGGAAACAATATCTTGGAAAGATACTTCACAGAAGGATCATCTTCTTGCTTATCTTCAACAGCGTGTATAGGTCTTGAGTTATGATTCAATTATTTTTCTCTAAAATATATATTTTCATTATTGCTTAAGAGTAACTTTGAGCTGAACTTTTCTGTTAGCTGGCTGGTGGGAGTCCCCTCTATCTTAGTTCTTCCTCTCAGTACTGATCTCACAGCAAAGAAGGACAGAAGTCAGGGCTGTCTCATGGAATCGGCAGCGAGTCACCTTTCTGCTTGCTTGGATTTTAGTGTGAGATGGGTCAGAAGCCTACACAAACAATAAGCTACAGAGCACATACGTGCCTCATGTCTGTTAATACACTTAATGCCCATTCCACCTTATTTGGTGTTAGTGTATGTGTAATACTACTCTTTTCTAGTATTTTTTAATTATTAGTTCTTAGGAAAAGGTGAAAAATTGAAGTATATTCTTCAGAGCTAGATGTGTTTAAAATAACCCCACAAACCTGAAGCATTTTCATAACAAAGTCTTTGTGTGTGTGTATATATATGTAGTTACTAGGGTGTTGATCCATTTTATAAAAATACACTTATTTATAGGGGTCTGAGAGCTAGCATCCCTAAAAGCAATGCTCAACTTCAAGTAATGCATTATATTTGAACACTGTATGTTTGACAATACATTTCATGCCTCATTTCCTGCCAGTTGTGAGCTCTAGTAAACACAAAGAGCAAATTCACATTTTTCATGTCAAAAAGCCCTATAGTTTGTTCCCTCTAGGATATCACTAGTTAAATAGATTTCTGTAAGGACATATTCTGTTCACACTATAATCTGTTGTGACACTAAAACTTAATCCGTCTTCAAATTTCCATTGTTTTTGTACGAAAAGATTATTTCTAAAATATTTTATCTCACATTCATTTTCTTTGCTAAAAATTAATTGCATAAGCAGTGGGTATCTGACCACTATTAAGTCTTCTATCGTAACCCAAAATTAAGAATTTAATGTGGATTATTCATAACATCTATCCAGTTAATTCAAAGTAATTTTTCTTTGCACTAGGCAGAATTTACACTTTCTTGAAATGAGCTTACCACCTCATGTGATCTCGAAAAGAAGTTGACCTGGGTTGTCCTAAAGGCTTTGGAACACCTGTGTCACTACTCTGCTGCAGAGCTGAAGGTTTTTACTATCCTGTGTCATCCGTAGGTTTGATTCTGCTGTTTCATGTGTGGCTGTGTAAAGGAGGAAAATTAATTTCAGAGCTATTTGGCCCTGTGAATGGCAAATGGATGTGTGGCTCTGCTACTAATATAAGGAGGTAGAGAATTCTGTTCTTGTAGCATTTTATACAAACTTGTCATGCAAACGAGTTACTATGGAAGTCTGGAAGAGTGGAGAATAAGACCTCATATTTC
The DNA here is from genome assembly GCA_013398125.1 of Aegotheles bennettii. Taxonomy (NCBI): domain Eukaryota; kingdom Metazoa; phylum Chordata; class Aves; order Caprimulgiformes; family Aegothelidae; genus Aegotheles; species Aegotheles bennettii. The sequence continues at coordinate 703,489 of VZRW01008202.1, read as the reverse complement.
AGGGCTCTGTCTTGTTATTTTAAATTAGCTCAGCAAGGAGCTGTCTGAAGATTTCTGGCAGTCATAATAAGCTTCTGTGTGAAAGACCTATGATGCTGGAATAGCTGGGTTTATTTCATGATTGCTTCTTATTATCATAGAATCATTCAGGTTGGAGGGGACCTCAGGAGGTCTCTCATCCAACCTCCTGCTCAAAGAAGGGGGAAACACTGAGCTCAGACCAGGGTGCTCAGGGCTTCTCTCAATTGGGTCTTGAAAACCTCCAGGGATGGAGATGCCATGACCTCTCTGGACAGCCTATTTCAGTGCTTAATTATCCTCACAGAGAAAAATGTTTTCCTTGTATTCACACAGAAAATTCTCTCTTTCAGTCTTTTTTTTTTTGTTCACATACTGTGCACCTCAGCAAAGAACCTGAGTCCATCTGTTCAGCAATCTCTTATTTGGGTGCTGGAGGGCTGTTGTTATATCAAGATATATCAATACTAGCACTAGATAAGATGAGAGAAATTCACCTGACAGCTTCAAGCAACAGTGAGAGGAGCAGGCATGTTTGAAATATGGATTGCTGGATACTGAATATAGCCAGGACTGACTACATGCATAGACTGGAACTAATGTCTATCTTAACTTAGAATAGTAGACTCCTGAGAAATGTTATCTCCTTAAACCCTGGGATAGTTCACAAAAAGTGAACAAGTTACCTTGAGAAGGTATAACAAACTCATTCAAATTAAATAATGTGTACACAGATCAAAACTGTGTGAGAATTAAGTTTATTGGCAAAGCAATAGTTTTGGTTTCAATGTTGGATCCCTAATATCGTGGAAGTATGCCTTCAGAGGGTCTGTTATTTCACGGGACTTGGAAAGCCTCTAACCAGTCACTTTGAAGTAGGCTGCAAAGAATGGCACAATTCTTGCAGAAAAGAAATAACTATAGCTGTATGCAGGACGCAGAAATCTTTGCTTAAAGCACATTGCTGATTTAAAAAAAAAAAAAAACACAACATAAATGCAAGCTAGGATAAAGCACATAGCTAAGCAGAAAAGGACCTCTTGGAGTCAGATATTTGTGAATAAAGTGTCGGCTCTAGAAAGGTAATACAAATGATATACAGTTGCTTTGTAGTCGTTGGCTCTTTAATTGAGCAGACTGATGTGTTGCTAGCATAATGGATCTTTGGAGCAGACTGAGAATGAGGTGCTGTTATTTTGTTTCTCAAAGCCACACATTTGAAGTGCAGGTGAATACAAACCATTTAAGAAATAATTGGTCTGACCTAGCATTGGAGTAGCCATTTTGGCAGCAGTAAAAGAGGTGTTACTCAGGTGACAGAAGACAATGAGACAGAGATATATAACACAATATTTGCTCAGTCTAAAAAAAAAGTCAGCCTAATGAAAAGAGGAAGAAAAAAAAATAATAAAAAGTCCTATTCTTATGGTTCTCTGCTTACAACCTCTGCAGATTCTTCTGCTTCATTAGCCAAATTTCAATACATTTCCATCTTTCCTGATAGTTCTTTAAAAACAATCCCTCCAGTTTTATTTATCATTTTTATCCCTGCTAGTAAAATCCTTGTCCATGACCTAGGCAACTCAAACCTGGATCACTGCAGCTTCCCAGTTTTCCTTGGTTTGGTTCTGTTCTCTTCAAGTCCATCTGTCAGAATACAACCAATGGCTATTCTGTGATACCCTTTCCTTCAACAAAGCTGCCAGTGTTTATATTAAATGCTAGAATATTATTTTCCCACTTAATATATATATACATATTGTGAGTTTTCTGAGAAAAAGGAGTTTCTGAAGAGCAAACAGTTCAATTGCTATTAACACTTTAAAATAAAAAGGTCAGGTCCAGATGAATAAAGCTGATGGAACAAAGCTGATCTATAGAAGTTGAGAACCTAGCTCCAGGTACTTCTATACAGACTTTAAAAGATACTGTAGTGCTATTTTTTTAACATGTCCTTTTGTACTCCTGCACATGCAAGCAGCTTCAGATAGGCTAAAGGCTTTTATCCCCAAAGTGGCATGTTCTGATGATTTAAGAAAAGGAGGAAAAGACTTCTCAGTCTCTTAAAATCTTAGTGAGAAAGGGATCTTGGAGACTCTTAAGTCAGGTGCATTTATGAAGGAAGAGATTGGTAGAAAAAAGGTCCAAAGTGTCAGTGTGTGAGTAATATACATATTTGTCACAGCAGGGGTCACTGGCTCAACAACAGAAACAGTCGCATAAAGCAATGTAAATGTTCTTGGTTGCTCCTCATCAGACAATACCATTTTAGAAATCTGACACTGATGCAGGCAGTGCAGTGGTTGGGGGAAGGGAGTTCACTTTCAGACAAGATGCAATCAAAGCAAGTGCAGTTATGAAGTGGCTCTTGCTGATAGTTTTATCTGTGGCATCTTCTGCCTGTGGATGTGGAAATCTTTAAAAAGAGGAGGCAATGGATTGTTTTAGGATCCCTTTAGAAGGACTATGTAATAATTCTACTTTGAGAAATGATTGTCAGGCTCAGGTTGATATGCCTAGAACCTCAGGGTCACAGATGCTGACTCATGCATAATGATTGCTACATCTGGTCATTAATGTTCTGTTCAACTCATTCAGTTAAGTACCAAGTCGGTTTATCAACCCTACTCATTTGTTTGGTTGGTTTGGTTTGTTGTTTCATTTTGTTTTTTCTGGACATTTTAAAACACAGCAGCTTTCCAGATGCTTGCTTTTTGAATTATATATTTATATGGTATTTTCTGTGAAGCTTAGTGGCTAGTGTCACTTCAGTGTGGCTTGCCAAATTCATCCCTTCTGCAAGTTCTTGGTGAATGATAAGGTCCTTAATATGTGAGCTTTGAGAGGAATGCTCTAATAGGACATTACAAGACTTTCTACTTGTTTACCTTACTGGAAATATGCTTGTGACTGATATGAAAGTGGAGTGTGACCTTTAAAAATATGACAGTGAAACTTTACAGAGTCAATGCAGATTATTCTGCCACGTGGAAAACTTGAAGTCTTTCAAGAATCCTTGGGAGCAGATGTAACTGTGCTTTGATACAAGTCAGTGTTTGTACAGTCAAGTAGATTTTTTTGACTATAGCCAAACAGGTTCTCGGGAGAATATCTACTGATATCAATGAATTTGGGGTCAAACTTTCATCTGAGGTTTCTGCACACATGTAAATGGATGCATGTGAATATTTCTCACCAGATGGCTAATGAACTTGGACACAGAGCTGCTCCTGGATTGCCTGGTCATGGGAGAGACCTGATGAGCACAGAAGGTTTCCCTAAATGGTCAACACAATTGTGGCATGGCAAACAATTTGCTGCTACAAGGTGTGTGTATAGGGAAACCTTCTTTTTTTCATTTTTCTGCTGAAGAACTGCTATACAGGAACATTAGTTGGTCCCATTTGCTCTCTTCTTCATCCTGTTAAAGGGTGCTTTGAATAGCAAGCTGTCATTATTTGGATTCTTTCAATGTTTTGTATTAACCTAAAAGCAGCACCATGATGTGAGATTTAAAATACTTTCACTCACATTTTTAAGGTGCTGTAATAAAGAGTTGCTTCATAACGTGTTCAAGGACTATTAAATAAATGCACTGAAGAATTCCTGTTCTTTCTGAAATGGACTTGTCAAGCTAATCTAATTTCAGTGTCTGCACATGGAAGGTATGCTATTTTCTCCTTTCAGTGATTTCAAAAGTTAATAATTAAAATTTCCTATTTTTGCTTAATAATCAGTGCAAATTACTGCATTTTTCTTTCTGTGTGTTTTATAATATTATGGTAATTATTGCTATGTGTATCTGTATGCATGACACACTGAAAACGTTTTTATCAAATCATTTGGAGAAATTGCTGAGCCAGTACAACTTCAGGTTAGAGAACTTCATAGACCCAATTTACTAATAAATCCTAGCATGATGCTTGTTGCAAGGATGCCAGCCTGTCAATGGCTTAATCATGGAGAATAATTCTGATATCTCTTTATCATACTGTGGAAAAATGATTTTTTGTGACTGCAGGGGAGTGTGAGCTTGCTAATTTCCAAACTATACTTCCTTTCTATGTTTGTAAAAAGAAATGGTGCTTGTTTACAGCCTGCTCCTGTAAGGGGCTGAGCTGCTGTACATGAAGACACTCAGGAAGCTTTAGGAAGACTCGGCAATGTCCAAGATTGGCCACCTTATGTAGGCATGATAATCAAAGGTGGATATTTGTCTGAGGTAGGAAGCTTGTTTTATGCGTGTTGTTTTTTTTAACCCACTCAACTCTATGGAAATATAGCATTGAAGTTATTTTTGTTTTTCCTCGTCCTCTGAGAGAATGTTTATGGATGAATACTTTGCCTTCCCTTTTCTCCAAATTCTTTGTTGATGATATGTGTACCTTTTCAAAACAGAAAAAATCTGCCTCTTAAGAAAATATCATGGTTCCTTTCTTTAATTCCTGTGGAAGGTAGGACAGTTATAAGACAGTCAACTCAAGTATTCACTGCTGAAGGGTTTCAGTCCTGTTTTTGTTCTGAGAGGAGTGGTGAAAAAGAAGGGATTAACTGATAGAGAAATTTCTTCCTCCTGTACAAAACCTGGTGGGATTCACGTTCATACTTCAGCCTTTAGCAGGGCCGCCACGGTGCAGCATGCTGTAGTGACCCTCTCTCCACTTAAATGGTGATTAAACACTTAGTACATCAACCTTGAGATCCCTCTGGACACTGGCTACTCTGTGCTCTGAGTGCTGCTGGGTGTGGGTGGGAGCAGGGCTCTGCCGCAGCACCAGCTCTGCAAAGCACAAGAGGGAGCTTTAGAACAGGTTGGTTGATTTGAAAACAACTGAGTCCAACCACATCCAGTGGTTTAATTTTCCATACTGGAATTAATTGGTGTTTGACATGTAGTGGTCAGTTGAGGTGAAGCAGCCTGGTGATGCCACAGGGTTATGCCATGAAGGCAAATTCCCCCTTCCACGAGCTCATTGGTGATTGGGGGGGGGTCACTTCATCCCTCTGAATTTGGGTTCTTCCCTGAGGGATAAGGTAGCCAGTCAAGATTAAGATAATACCTTGGAAAGGGGACTTTACCTTACTATGCATAACCAATGCCTAACATTCAAGATTATTTAAAACTATCGTAACACACTAATAGGAGTTACTAATTACAGCCCTTAAGTTCACTTTGGCAATCTTTTTCCCCAAAAGCTTTTGAGTCTTTCGAAATTTCTGCTCTGTGATTTTAGTCAGGCTATAAAATCCTAAAGCCTGGCTACTGACATTGATCACTGTATCCTCTCTCTATTTCTAAAATTAACCTGTGCATTTCTGTAAGCTGCAGTCAGGGAAGCCTCTGCAGAGAAGATGTATCAGCTTGGGCTGGTCAATTTGTGGTTATTGAGTGACTATGTGTAATCAATGTTTATAAACTATTAACAAAATCCACAGGACAACCGAGTGTAATGGCAGTTCAGGGAAGAAAAGGTGGGAGGAGAATGGGCCTGAGTACACAAGCTTTTTTTAAGGTAAATGATATTTACTAAAATCAGCACCAGTGATAGGACCAGGATACAACACAGGTGACCTTTAAAATAACTTCCTGTCTACTACACTTGCACCCCCTCCCAGGGCATGGTGGTGCGACAGGTATGACATACTCCATTGGTCTGGACGTACATTTGTATGCGTGTACAACTCATTAAAACCCTTCAGCAGAATTAAGTATTTGTATTGTTATAGTGTCTAGGAGCACAGATGGTCTTGCTATTAAAGCTCAAGACTGAGAGCCAGGTGATCTCAGTACTACTTCCAAGTTCTGCCACAAACTTGACATGTGGCTCTGGGCAAATCAATTGAACACTCTGTGCTTCTGTTTTCCCACTGGTACAGTAGGTACAGTGATTAACTGCCTCATATACAGTATTTTGCAATTTAGTGCCTTATGAAGTATTTGGAGATCTTCAGTTGCAAGCTGATACAGAACTGCTGAGCATTGTTGATGTAGTATAAAGATTAGGAACAGAAATTTACTTATCTTTTCTCAAATCTGACACTTATATCAGAATCTCCAAAGTAGCAGCTGTCTCGAATTAGAGAAAAAGCAGAAAGTAGGAAAGTAATCTATAGGTAAAACTTCCAAGGTAGTCAGTGCTTAACTCTGTTCCCATAAAATCAGGAAGAAACTTTCCTTGAAAGCAGCCCAAATATTTTGAGTTAACCATAAAATAATATACTTAAAATACTGCATATAGCATATGTGTTCAATATACCATGTCAGTAGAATTCTATTGACTATTTTTGAAGAATATCTGTATGTGTAGCAATAGGCTGGGACTGGTTTAACAGAGGCCCATTATAGTACGGTACAGTGTTCTGGTGCAAAGGTGTTCATAATCACCCGCTGATAAATTTGGAAGACCTGTTTTTTAAGGTGTTTAGGAAGTTTTGAGATGCAAGTTTATACATATGTTTCTGTACCTGTTTTGTGTGTCCAGTTATTAGTTAACTGTCAGTCATATGCAAACATTCACACATAAAAGATGAAACAAATATGTTCACAAAACCCCCAAATTTATATATGTACACTCCATAAATGAGCACTCAAAATAGACACAAAAAACACATACCAGTGTCAGACCTCCTCTCTGAAAAATCCAGCCTTTAACACAAACATCTGATTTGCAAATCAGATGCAAGATGGGTTCTTATTAAAAAGTTAAATATCAAGGTTTGAATTTTCATAAAAGGGCAATTTCAAACCTCATTTGTGTGTGTAATTATTGTGCTTGTGAGAGCAGCCTTGGTAAACGTGCACATAAATGTCATGTCAGGTTTCTAATGGGTCATTGACACGCTCCCTTCCCACAACTGGGTCTGTTGTCTCTGTGCAGATACAAAGCTGAGGAAATATGTAAAATGGGTGCAAAAAGCCTGGCAGAAACAGTTTTCTTGATGAAAAGAACAGCAAAGATTTGTGTACACATCGACGTATTCTCAAGATGGAATTGCAGCTCTGGGGTCTAAACAAACTGAATCCGATTTTAAAACAACAGTACATACTAAACCTTGGAAATTCAGACACACCATTTTCCAAGGCTAAAGATTTGGCAAATGCACTCTTTTAAGGCTGTTGTCACTTCCACTTTAAAGAAGTTTTAAGAGATCCTTCTCATTCCTTTTTTTCATGCTGGGATTTTTTTTATCATCCAAAAGCTGTGAAATACTTGAAATCTGAGGCTGCTGGTATCAGATAATGCACTTTAAGATTTGACATTTAAGAATTTCCCACATACTTGTTCTCAAACTTGAGAGGTGAACATCACTAAAAGTCTTTGGTCACACTGGATTGGGCATTGCAAACTGATCTGAACATATTTATCCTGCGCTATGAAAAATAAGAGGAACTACAGCCCAGAATTCAATGGTGGAATATGTTACCAATATACAACTGAGGTCAGGAGCAGGAAGATTAATTCAAACAGGTTTTTTCTTATTGTATGTAAAACACGAATACTTAAAAGTTAATGTAGTAGATTTTATTGAACAGAATACGGGAAGGAGGAGGGAGATAAGTTAATATTTAAGGGTAAATCTACATTTGTTAAAATTCAGGCTGACATCTTGTGGGCAGGGAGGCATAAATTATTTGTAAATTTTGGTGTTTCTTTCACCTTTCTTCAGTTGCTGACGGGGAGGAACTAGGGACTGTACAGCCCGTGGGTTAGAGCCAATACAGGGGTTCTCATGCCTCTAAATATAATATTATTCTGTGATTAAGATTAATCCTGCTTGTACTTGAACAAGCTCTCCCCAAAGGTAGAGAGTTTTGGCGATTGTGCTTTTGTGGTGAAGGAATAAATAGCTTCATGCGATGGCAGTGTGGGTAGGGGGACAGCAGGTATCAGCCTCCTGCAAAAAGCAAGGTAAAATATCAGGCTGAACAAAAGTAGCAGCAGAAGGCAGGATACAGAACATGCTGACAGATATCGGTCAAGAGTCAGAACCCAAGGCTAGGACTTGAATAGGCTCAGGAGAAGCAGGCAGGAGGCCAGGCAATGAATAAAAATTAGCATGCCCCATACTGTTCTCCATATTGTTGCTTGTCTGACTACTCCCCTTCCCACCCCCTCTCCTATATTTTCTTTAACGTACCAGTGGTCAAAGCAAATAATGATATTATGTTTGTAAGGGAGGCCCTTGAAAGCTATTTTGAGACTAGAGTCCAGAAAATCGTAATCTCTGTTTGATTCTTTGTTTAGTGGGGATTCAAATCCCAACTTAATTTAATCTTTTGATTTATCCTGCAGGTACTGCCTGATTATATTCCAGTGCCACCAATAATAGAAATGCAGGGATTTTCTTTTTTAAATGTATTTATTTTTTTATTTTAGCACTTTGAGAACAAAAAAGGCTTAGCAAAAGTCATGATTACTAATATCCCCTATAATGCATCATGAGTGAATAACTGCATCTCTGAGCACGTGTGCCATCACTTCATGTTAATAACATCTTATTGAGGTTACACAAATTTTTGTTGCACACTTCAGCTAAAGCAGCACTGTGTGTAGCTGAATAGGACTGAAAACCTGTTCTGGTTGCTGTAAGCGGTCAAACTGCCACCATTGCTGCAAGGTGGCCAGGATTTCACTTGGAAGGATTGGGGCTGGCCAGGTGCAAGGAGGAAGGTGACATAGTGCATAGGACTTAGACCAGTTCCTTCACAGGGTCCTGTGAGATCATGGACAAATGGCTGCATTTGTGAGCCTTTTTTTTAACTGTACTTAAAATGACTCTTAGCATCACTAAAATGTGTGAGGACACCAAGGAAAAACAACCATCAAAAGGTACAAATTAGAAAGGCAAAATAGCAGCAAATGTGCTGTGATTTCAGTGGTCCCTCCTTTCACTGAAATAGCTGAGCACCTCATACGCATTCATATGTTGAAATGAATGGGAATTCACTTACATACTTTTCATACCCTGGCAGCCAGTTTCTCTGTGCTTAAGCTTTCCTACCTGTAAGATAGGGAGACAGCATTTCTCTGTCCTGGAGTCCTTGCAGAATGAGTACAGTAAAATCAGAAAATAATCAGACACCAGTTATTGCTGCTGTAAAAGTAACTAGCAGCATACCAAATACTGTGTGTGTTGTCTTGCCTTCCTGTTCCAAGGCTGCTAGTTTCCATGGGCATTTTCTCATTTGCTTTGTGTTCCCTATCTGGACCTTTAAAGTATTAAACACTTTTATTTAATTTTTCCTTTAATGTTCCTAAACAAGATACAGTCCATTCATATCCTTCAAAAAGTTGCTAAAATTAATTTTTTAAAAATCATATTAAATCTTTAATATTGTCCTATGGATGATAATATGCCCAAGCAGACAAGGACAGCAGCATGCAAATCTAGTGGCATGCCTGACAAACATAATGCATTTATATTAAATCTATTGTACAGGAAGAATTTGAAGACGGCGGTGATCAGAGAAAACCATGCAATTGGATTAATAGATAATTTAGGCTGTAATCCAACAAAGCAGTTAAGCATATGCTTAATTTTAAGTGTGCATAGTATTACTTGATGTCAGTTGAGGCAAAACAAGTTTAAAGCTAGGCACATGCTTAAATGTGTTTTGCTGCCTTGCTGACTTAGTCAATGATGTGAATAAATACGGTTTTTACAGCTGGAAATACATGAAGGAGCAAAGAGTGTCCATTTTTCCTGTAATCATTAAAATAGCAATCCAGCTCCAGTTTCAAAGCATAATATTTTTATAGGGGTTAAAAAGTAGTGCTCACCAACTGCAGAGGTAAACAGCTTACAAATTATTTATTTTACCTGCATTCCTGGTTAAACTGAGTTCAAAATAATTAGATAACCCTGTAAAACCTGTGACTGGTGCTGTTAATTCCACATAAAGATTTTCTCATGCAATACCTAATAAATGGAGTTATCTTTTAACAAAGGCTTTAAGGGGATTAATATGCTGTACAGAAGATGCACTCTATAATTCAGTTAAGATGTTTGCTCCAGATCTGAGCTAGATCTAAAAGAAGAAAGAAAATTTAACTTCCTGAATGACCTTAGATTGTCACCCAGACTTCTTTCTTAACTCTACCAGTTAACTTGCTTCTGATGCTTTACAGTATTTGTGGCCTTAATTGAGGGACATAACCAAACAAATTTATCATTGTAGCCCATAAAAACGACAGAATTCATATGGTAGCATTCTTCATTCTCTCCAATTTGTTTCCCTGAAATCCCTGCAGCAATTTATTTGCTGAATATGCGAGTTTTCCTCCTTATGAAAATTACAAATTGTTGTCAAGGTTAACGAGTTAATATTCTCATTCAATATTTATTTTATATGGGGGGAAGGGGGAAGGAAGAAGCACGACTGTTCTTACACTTTCTTCCACGGCAAAGTCTGGTTTCTTAATCAATATGACAAGGACACTGTCCTTTGGATAATACCCTGAATCATCGGGACTAAAAAATGAGCTTTATTAATCAACAGCCCCTGATTAATTATTATAAAGTGATGCTCATACATTTCTGTACATTTTAATAATTCCTGCAGAAGGCTAACAATGTCCCCAGTGATTTGAAGGCTTTGGGATTTGAATTTTTCTAAGCAATGTCACAATAAATAGTCCAAGGGTACTACTGCTCGCTCACTAATCCAGTCTGTTTCAATCCAGCAAATGAGTAAAACCTTCTTTTTCCTATTTCCCATCTATAATTCATCATTTGCATACAAAGTAAGAAGCAAGAATCAGCAGTCTCATCAGTTTTCAAAATATCAAGGGACAACCAGGGTGATTTATAGCAGGCTACATTATCTAGATCATATAACCAGAATATTTCTGTAAAAACAGACCTCTGTAATTTCTCAATAAGTGTTTGTCTAGCCAATAAATGTGATGAAGGTTATTGGTCTGGAGAACTTAGTGTAGACCTAAGTAGCCACTAGGTCTGTCTTTGCAAAGAAATATCGCATCCCAAAACATCTAACAAGCATCATCTTGAGATAACAATTTCAAGTACTAAAGATACCTCTATTTAAGGCGCTCTCAGCCATCAAAGATTATAGCCTGTGTATTTGCTTGCTACCAGTGAGATGAAAAATATGCCACCTGTTTCTTATGCTTTCAATGCACTTTTGAAGACGTAACCTTGCTGAAAGGAACAGATGCAGTCTCTTGGTTATAAAATGATCCAGCCCCAAAAGATATGTAAGAAGGTGACCACAGCTGGTAAGCATTTGGATTTTAGTTTAAAGGACAACATGTTTCTGAATCAAAGTACAAGTGTTCAGATGGATATATTGAAGGTTTGAAGTTTGAAATTGGTGTTGCTATATTGAAATAATAGAAGTACCAGGCATCAAGCATTATCCAGCACCAGTTCTTATACATTTATTCTTCATACCAGGCATCTTAGTCTGGCTTTCTCTTCCTGTAAAGTATTTGCCCAACTCTCCGACAGCTCATGAGGATGCTCTTAGAGCAGTGTGGCTGTGTTAAATAATATCAGACTTCCAAAAGCACCAGCCTCTTGTTTGTGTTTTAAAATCACATGTTTGCATTGGAAAACTCAGTGGCCTTTCCACAACCTTCCTGCAATGAATGTTTTAATTACTCATCAGAATGCTCATCTATCCAAAGTTGAGTCCCAGGATTTTTTCACAGTGAGATGTCACAATCTATGTGCAGGTAACCCACGAGTTATTTGGTTTTAGCTTCTTGATTTCTGTTTTAATTCCAGTATGTCAATAATAACTTCTCTCTTCATTTTATTAATGTGAACCACTGAAAAAAATTTCATTGCTTTAGGATGCTCTGTGACAAGCAGTACTCCTGCATTTTGCCCTCTAGAAATATGGGTTCTGATCACAGATAACTAAAATGAGATTAGGATGTTAGCTTTCTCAAGAGATAACAGCAGTCTAGGTCATAAAACTACCATATGGCAGATTTGGCAGTCTTTACAGAGGTCCATGGTTTAATTATCACAAAGACAGATTCAGTTCCCCTCTTGCAAATGCCTGGGTCCTCCTGTGGCAAGCACTGGCAATGCAATTAAGGGGAAAGCTGTATTGTACTTGGCTGAAACAAGAAATGACCTTATTGTGGCCAGCGCTGTCACTTCCTAACATTTCACTCATGATTAAGTTTATCATTTCAAACAAACAACATAAAATGTCAGGTCTCTGGTCTGTTTAACGTGTGGGAGGAGGGGTAGAGAGAGTAGAAAAGCATGAACCATGAGTCTGTATTGTACCGAGCCAAACTGGAAAGCTTTTCTTCTGAAAAGAATTCTAGAAAAAGTTGAGACCACCACCAGAAAAGAGCAGTATCTCTACAGACAGTTTGCCTTTACTGTTAAGCATTTCAGTTATTTGCATCAAATGGTTTGGTGTTTGCTATGTTTCCAGTCCCTTGACCTATCTTTGTTCCCAGAGTAATGTATGCTTCCACCACCACCACCCCCAATTTCACACGCGGCCCCCGTTGTGTTCTGGTTTTCTGTTAGTGACCACATTGTCATTTGCACTTCTCTGTGAGCACTACCTATTATTCAGTCACAGTGCAGAGGAATACCAAATTGTAAGATAAACAGAATTTCATCTTATTTATGTGGCTTTGGGTTGGTAGAAATCTGTTTGCTCCATACAGAGTTCTGGTCAGTACAGATAAGCAGCATAAGGTTGATGCAGATGAGTTCCATCAAGAGCAAGAACAGATCAAGGGCTCAATGTGGAATCGAATGGTTGCTTTAAATTGCCTTTTCCCAAAGTCCTTTGCCTTGCCTAGAAAGTGCAGTGGTATAGTAGTAAGAGAGAAGACAATTGTCTTCAGTAAATGGAGAACAATTTTTAAACAGTGTTTCCTCATACACATCAACAATTTACTAGAAGTGAATTCATTAATATCCTTGTGTTAAGGTAACCACACTGGCTAGTACTGCAAGACTGAAGTCACAAGTTAATTTAATTCTCACTAGCAGCTAACAAAATAATTGTTGTAGTTCTTTTGTGTGCAATTGTGACAGTGAGAATGTCTTTTTGAAACATAATCACATCGTAGGTTGAGATCTTTAAGATTTTTGAAAGGCTGACATCCCTGAGAGTGAATGATGCACATTATACCTAAATAATATGTATGCTTCTAGTCAGTAGGATAAAAGTATTTCTGAATCCAACCAATATTTCATAAGATAGAAAAATATTAAAATGTAGAAAGTGGTAAATGTTAAATACTTATCTTGTAGTGGGGGTAGGGAAAGAATCTTTGAAAATTGAGTTAAAATGTCACTCTACCAAACCTGCTGCTTGTATTTTAGTTACATGATGTTGCATGAGAGTCTTTATGGTTATTGTTATTTTTAACTACTTGCAATATCTGATCGTTTTCAGTGTAGTGACAACTCCATTTTCCCTGTGTCTTGGCTAATTTTATGCAAACCCTTGGAGACTAAGTTCAGTTCATAGGCAAGTTCATGTCCAATTAAAAAGTAATAGATCTGAAGCATACATAACAAATCAAAAGAATGCAATGCTGTCAAACCCAAGAATTAAAAACCCAGCCATACAGGCCACCAAGCTTCATGGAACTGTAGAAAATAATATATATACACACGTATATATGTATATACATACATATGTATATGTTATATATATGTATATGTTGCCCTCTACAGCTACCTAAAAGGTTTTAGCGAGGCTGGTGTTGGTCTCTTGTCCCCAGTTGCTGATGACAGGACGAGAGGAAATGGCCTCAAGTTACGTTGGGGAAAATTTAGGTTGGATATTAGGAAGAAGTTCTTTACTGACAGGGTGGTTGGGCACTGGAATGGGCTGCCCAGGGAGGTGGTGGAGTCACCGTCCCTGGGGGGTTCAAAAAACAGGTTGATGAGGCACTTGAGGCCATGGTCTAATGGTTAGGAATGTGATGGGATAAAGGTTGGACTTGATGACCCTGGAGGTCCCTTCCAACCATAATGATTCTATGATTCTATATATACATATATGTAAACATATATATATGTTTGCTTTGCTATAAACCAAGCATACTTAAGTTCACCCTCACTATAGCCAAGGCTATATAAAAATATCAGCTTCCTTTATTAGACTTTTAAATATTCAGGGGCTTCTTAAAGCTGGGATTTTAACAAGTACAACATATTCTATGAGACACATGATTAGATTGAGAGGTAGCATCAAACAATATGATATGCTAGTGAATTGTTTCTCATCTATCTTCTCAATTGGTACAAAGGACAGAGTTTTAGGGACTAAAGAAGTGAGCTCCTGATTCTTCTTGGCTGATTGTTTTCAGGGAATAAAACACATAACATTAGATGTCCAGAAACTGCGGAATTTTAATTATGAACTCTGCTCTTGGTTACTTATATTTTTAGTGTACAAAGTTTTAAGATATTTTAAGGTTAAGATGTATTAGATGGGACATGAGGATAAAATAGAAAGGTGGTTCCTATCAAAACCAAGTGTCTTCTATTTCTCATTTTTTGTGTTTTCTTTCACCAAAACACCTATATGACCAATGTATCAATGCAGATGCAGCTTCTACAGCTGGAAAGCTTCTTACCTTTATTTATAATGGCCCAAATTCCCTATTTAATTATGAAGTCAACAGAGGCCAAAGAAATTAATTAAAAATTTAGCGCATAGAGAGAGAGCATGCCTGCTTTTACGTAAAATCCATGAAAAAGTAAGAGCATGGTATCAGCATAAAGATAAATGAAGCTAAATGTAGATCTGTGGATGCTAAAAACTATTAGAAAGTAGAGAAGTGGTTTATTGTAGTCATGTATACATGGAGAACTGCATGAAGATGCTCAAACAGCATGCACCCAACTTCTGAATGACAGGAGTATAGATGCAGTAGGGAAAAAAAGTTTTGTGTCGGGGATGGAATAGAAAACTCACTAAATTCTTCTGTTGGTAGCTCATGATTTTCTGGTAAACACAAGGGTGTCCTCTTTCCATGTCATACCTCATGAATTGTTGAGTGTGGCTCCTAAGTTTATTTCAGTGACGAGACATGAAAGTGCCTTATTGCATAAGTAAGATCAAGGAAATAATTAAAGCTGTTCTTTGTGTGTAACAGCTGTCTGAGACTTGCCAGGTATGGTCACTGTAAAGTACTTATTTTTTTAACTTTAGTTACAGAGATTCCATGGAGTGTAATTTTTTTATTACTTGCCCATTGAAATACATGCTTAAATAAACCAGAGCCCTAGTCCCAGCAACTTGGTTTGACTCTGGAAGCCTGAAAAGTTCACATTTTAGTCATGCTGCCCTCTGTGCATTCTTGATCAGACACTTTTTCCCCTCATTAGAGTTGCTAATTGGCTACAGCCTCTGTCTCTCACCTTTTAACAATCCAGTTGTTTCAGATGTTGGTATATGTGGTACTGTACTACTAACAGATTGGTCAAAAGAATGCAAACTTCCTAGAAGAAGCTATTAATTGGGGTAGAATGGAAAGGGAGGGGGGGAAGAATCACACTTAGCTTGGAAAGGTTTTCAATTCTTGTGTGTCAGAATATCCTAATTCAAATCCAAATGGGAATCCACCATTCTAGGGGATTCACACAGCTCCAGGTAAACAACTAATGAGCAGCCTGCCAGTTTCATTTTTATCAAGAGCCCTCAGAGATTCAACTGTGCCATTTCATAAAATATGCAGATGATAGTGGAGGGAGAATAGCAAAGGCTTTGAAAATGATTCACACAACCTAAAAATGATGTTGAAAAGGGAGGAATTAAATATTCACAAAGTGAGAGAAATTAAGGCATATTAACTGTTGGAATGTGGAAATGAAGTGACTAACATGCATAGAGCTGATGAGAACTAGATGATTACAGATCTGTCAAAAGTTTCTAATTCTGACACAGTGTGATGTCGAGGTGCTAGTTGGCTGGTAAGGGCAAAAAATTAGGTATGGGACAAGTAATGCAAACCTGACAGATCAGAGTCAAAGGCGGTAAGACACCTTGGTGATTAACATTAGGCTCAGTCCTGTATCAAGGGTGAACTTTAAGCTTGCAAAATGAATACTAATTATGGTTACAAACAGAACACAAGGGGCTCAGTTCATCAGCTATAGAAGGGACGATGTAATGAGTTAGTTGGGGGAAAAAGTCACCTAGGGCCAAATTTGTCTCACTACTGAGTTCTGGTTTACACCAGGGATAAATTTGACTCTTGGGATATGAGTTGGAAGTTTCACTCTGCTGTAATTAATCAGGGGTGTATCTTGTGTTGAAATTTTGATAGAGTAGAGGAAAGGTTGCTGGCAAATGCATTCATGCAGAGCTGGTGAAAAATAATAAAGAATAATAAAAAGAAAAGAGATTAATCCGAGTATCCACACTGAAAGAAGTTATTCGTGTTGTTCTAACATGGCAGAGGCACAGTTCAGCCTTTCTAAAGGGCAATGCCAGATACCCACATCTGTAAGCAATACTGCAGCAATGGGCTCCCAGTCACCACACAGAACTGTGCATTTCTTCTGAAAATCTCACATCAACAATGCATGGAAAGTCTTTGGACTCATTTTTGGCTTCCTGAGTAATGCTGACTTGTCATCTTCACGTGGAAATGGATTGCCTCCCAGTGAGGAATTGTGCATTGATGGCCTTTACTAAGGTTGCCTAACAGAGAAGTTATTTGGTAGCTTATTCATTCATTGCTGTATAGTTTTTATTCCTTCCCTAGGCCTTGCATGCATGAGTGCTCTGTAATAGTATATCGTGAAACCTATCCTCAGATCTGTGCGGAGATTTCTTGTGGTTAATTAATATTTTCTCTTTTTTCATTGGAAAAAATCCATGCAAATTCTATTAGTCCGAGGGGTAGACAAAAATGCACATACAGTCATATGTGTATAGTATTCTGCTTGCACACACAATGTTTAAGTAGCCTTTCAGGGTAAGGGATTTGAAAATTTAGTGGAAGTTACACCCTGTAGTCTCCTGTGAATAACCCCATCTTACACTGTAAGCTCAACTTGATGCAGAGTGTGAATTAATGTCATGTACAGCACTGAGTATACTTAACAAATAAATATTATTTTGAGTACAACAGTATCAATAGCATGCTCAATATCTTCCAGAAACAAAAAGAACTTGAGATATTAAAAAAAAAAGTGGTAGTTGTGCATGCCAAATAGATGTGGTACTGTGTATGTGTTTTGCATACCTAATTTCTTGGAGAGCCTGTCCTATGTTCATAATCAAGAGACAAGCATAAACTCAAAGGTCACAAAAAGACTGAGTTTGGTAAGGTAGATGTTCTGAATATATTAGGTATGTAAAGCAATATTGTGGCCCATCCAAACTAGAATTAGTGGTAATTATTATATAATATGTAATGATGGGATTTAAATGGCTAACACATTTTCTCTGCTGAGATCATTTAGACATGATTCATATAAATGATTAAATTAATAGATCTTCCTCTTTTAAGACTGCTAGGCAGCTTAAACTAAATTTCTCAACAGAGACCGATCCCAGTGAAATAATATTAATAGAAAATGGAAGAAGAATTTCTGAGAAGTGGGTAAATACATGCTGGAGTTTAAGGGAATTTCTATAGACAACTTTGCCGACAAAAATACTTTACAGATTTAAATATTCTTTAGAAATAACCCATCAAGGACTTTGGAAGGTGAAAGAATAACAAACCTAACTTTCCCTGAAAGAATAGAATGGTAAAATGTACTGGAAGACAGGGACTTAAAGGATCACTGTCTACTTAGTTTAGGCTTAAACATTAGGCTTTTCATAACACTAAATGGTTTTACAAAACCTAATGTGAATAGAAATGTTTTTCTTTTTTGTTCTTTTGAATCAAATTTCAATAAGATAACTCCCCTCACCCCCCCACACGTATTCAGGGGAATCCTCTGCAGTGTTGTAAAGTCACACGCAGGATCATCATGCTAATTAGTGAGAACAAGGACAGGAAAATTACTATGGATGGGATTTTTGAAAAACCCTTAGGGACTTAGTTGCCCAAAACCTAGCAAATTCAATGGGAGTTAAGCACTTGAATCTGGTAGACATCTGAAAATTTTAGCTGGAAAGTACAGGTGAAAGCATCCAATGTGAAAGCCAGTCCTGGGTGTTCGTGCGTAGTTTTGCCACCATAGTGCCTCTTCATCTCCCAGCTCAGGCCTGATTTCCAACTCTGTGCTCAATGTTGTGAGGCAGTCTTTTCTATCCAGGTTTTTTATGGGGTTCTGTGTGCTTCAGCTCAAACCCTGGTCTCAGCAAAGCTCCCAGTATAGGAGGGATTCATAGGAATGAGAATTTAATGGAGATGGGTCAGTTTACTTGCTGCATAGTGCATCAACACAGGAAAATAAGAGTGTGGTGAGGACCACCTCCAGCCATCAGATCACCCTCTTGCAGGTAGTTGTCAGCTTATCCAGCACATGTACTAGGAGGGTAAGATGAGACCCCCCAGTTTTAAAGCTAGCCCCAGGCATTCTCAGCATCTGCTTACATTATATGAGTCACAACTAATAATAAGGGACAGAGATATAGCTGTTTGTATATCAAGCATTCTGCTGGGAAAGGCTTGTCATCTTTTAGCTCTCCTTTGCTCAGATTGAGAAATTGATAGGTCACCAGTGCCTTAGAGTACCACAAGGAAGGTATCATATTTATTTTAGCTACAGCTTTGCATCAGTGCTATCACACTGTAAAGAATTTCATAAAGCATATTTTGTCTTCATTTTTTTTATATTGCTTGGAAAAGAGCATATGGTAATCTGTGTAGTTCTGTCCCAGAGGGTTACCCAAGTGCTGTATACCAAGTGGTCTTTCTATTTTTATTGTTAAATTCATGTTCGTTTCTTATCCTAAATACTCCTTTTTTCTGCTTAGGAGGTTAAAAATACCTGGAGCTGCAAGTCTGGCCTATTTACTACAGAATTCATGAGTCATGCACTATACTGAAGTCTTGAAATATCACAGAGGTATTATTCACAGAGAGCTCAGCAAAAGAATGGCAAAATCTGCCCTTCAAGGCTTCGGATTCAAAAGCCAAATGCTTTAGGGTAACCGGTCATCAAGCTTTCTCTTTCAGAAAAGATGCATAAGGAAATTGCCATAAGCCTCTGATTAGTAAAACAACCTTTATCTTGCTCACAACTGAACGCGAGTCCTTCCTAAGGAAATGGCATGCGAATGTTGTTACTATCAGAAAGTCCAGCTCGCTTTCCAATTTGGTGCTATATTTATATAAAGAAGTGATTGTTTCTCCAGATCCAAATTTCTCTTGCTCCTTTTCTCCAGCCTTGGGTGACATAAAATACTGACGGAATGTCTCAAATATCCTTAATGTCTCTAGTCTTTCAGATGAAATCTCAATGTGGAAGGCAACAATGAGATATGCAGACTTTGACTTAACGATGTAGCTGTTGTTGATGGTTCAGCCTGTGAATCTGCACTGGAATATGATCAAATGCAGTTTGCCATTGCAGGAATAACACAAGTTCTCTGTAAACTGGCCTCTCAACTGTGGGTTTGCAGATGACTCAATTTCGATTCACTTTATCCTGCGGCTGAATCTCTCAGTATGATAGATTAAGCTCTGTTTCATATCATATTATCCTTTATTTATCTTTGTAGCTAAAACAGCCTATCGAGATTCTTGAAAAACATTGGCTCTCATTGCATGTCACTGTAAAGCAGAACATGGAGAAACTTTGTAAAATACTTTAACTGAACCTCAAATAGTCCCAAAATACTCCAATATATTCAGTGAAAAACGACTAATAAGTGCTAACTCTTGAAAGATGGTAGTTCAGCAGCTCCTATAAACACCAACCAGACATGTGGATGCTCCGAGATTGTTTCAGAAGACTTTCTAGCCTTTCTCCCTACTTGGTCACCTCCTAATATTTTTGCCATGGGAGAAAATACAGTAAAACTGAGAATATCTGCTTTCAGGGAGATAAAATCAGGTTTCTTTGAATAGCTACACCCTGGGTGTAGCTAGTTGAGCTGCCTGAAGAATAATTCCATGTGCATGTGGTAAAACAAAACTTTTTCTGGAGGTGAAACATTGTGAAATAGATTTTTATTTTTTTATATATATAATACTTGCTGGATAAAATGTTTCTTCTTTTTAAAAAAAAAATTACAAACTTTGGCATTTTGCACTGCTCTTTTTACTGAGGTTGAGACTGAAGAGTTCTACAGATGGGATGCTTGCACCTCTATATGTAAAAGGGGCAGGTCTCTTTTTTGTAGAAGATTTTCCATAGCTCTTTGTTAAATAACCTGGAATTCACAGTTCCTGATGGATAGGGGGCACAGCAGAGTAAGCAGACTGGTTTCTATTCCTGGTTTTGCCACCTACTTGCTGACCTGGGGTGATTCATACAAGTTCCCTGTGCCCTTTTATCCTCATCTGTAAAATAAGGATATTGACATTTACATTTCTTTATAAAGTGCTTTCAGATCTATGGATGAAAAGTGCTAAGTAAACCAAAACTCTCAATTAAATTAATTGGAAAGAAGGAGCTAGGTCAGTGTTATAGCAAGGTTCATTTATACACCTCTTAATTTCTTTCGTCTCATGTCTCGAACCCTATTTATAGTTGGAATTGCTACTATATCCTTTCACCTGTAGAAGTAGTCCCTCTGGGACAGCTATGAAGCATACTTATATGCTGGAAAGGAAGAAGCTTATCCTGTTTCCTGCACAGGTATGGGAGTTGGACTAAGGGCTCCCAGTCCCATGTGTTCATGTTACAAAGCTCTCATACAAGTACATCACCCTCAAAAATATTAAAAAAAAATCTAGGGCAATACTTCTGGTGTTGTAGCAGGTTGCACACAGAAAATAAGTTATACAGTTCATACGCTGATAAGTGGAAGTTTGAGCTTTGCTGGTGGGGAAGGAAATTGTGAATGTTAGTCTCTTAGTGATCTTTCAAGGTCATAATTAGATCGGTACATGCAAATCCACACCATGCCTCAGTTTAGCTACAGAATGAACTGTGTTGCATCTGCAAAAAAGTCTGTATTTTAATCTTGTCCCTGGTCCGTATGGCTTCTCTTGTAATTCTCAACTGAAAGCCACCATTTGTGTGCATGTGTTCTTGCAGGGAAATATATATTAAAAAAATTGTGTGATTTTCATCTTGTCAGTGGTTATTTTAATCACCTGAAGGTTGTTGTGTTCTTCTAGGAGATATTTTTTTAAATGATTCTTGAATGCCTTACTACATAATAGTAAGAAAATAGATTATGCACAGAAGCTGGTTCTGTTTTGAAAATTTTGGGAACAGATGCAATCCGGGAGCTGTGATCCCTGCACAGCTCAGAGATCAGAAGTAATAAGAAGCCTCTGAATTATCTCTCTTCTGTTCACAAAGCTTGAACTTAATCTGCCAGACTGCCTATAGCTGGAACTCAGTAGAATACAACACCAAATATCAGATATGTGCTTGGCTCACACTCTGTGCAAAGGGGAGTTAGCATTCAGAGAACAAAGAAAGTAGGACAGACACCCTTAAACTGTAGTTGGGCAGGTGCTCTTGAAAGTTTCTCAATACAGTAGAACTTAGGCTATAAATTTCACTGTATAGGGAGGAGAAAAAAGGTCTTTGCCGTTTGGCCATTATTCTCCTTGTAATCTACAGTTTTTTATGTGGATGGGTTAAGTGTAGAGAGATCCACCTATCTAAGATGGTTAAGAAATTCCAAAATGTAGGGCAATACCCTACAAAAAGATGATCAGTACTAGAATGGCTATTTTTGACTGCTTTGAGTCCTCCAAAAATTTTAAGATAAATAGGAAACAGCCTGGAATATAGCTATTTAACTTGTGTGTAAGCTGTGATTGACAGAAAGTAATTACATTTAATGTTCACACAATTTTTAAATAATGAGTTTTTATATAATCTCAGGTGTTTTAGCAACACTGACTTCCAGCTGCCCTAGCAGGGGTGGAAGTGGGATGTCAGACAAACAGTGAGCAAATACAGGGGCATGAGCATGAAGTATAGGTCAAAGACTATATACCTAGTGAGACAGCAGTCTCTTTCTAAAGAGAGTTACACTTGGAGGAAGAAAAAGTGCATAAAAATGCTTGTAGCAATTAACTTAGAATTATGATGAATTATTTCAATAAGTAATTGAAAACTGACCTGTCAGTCACACAAGTCACTATAGTTTCCTGAATGTCCTCTGTATTGTCCATCTGCTTTACAAGTGGGTCAGCTGGATAATGGGAAAGCTAAATTAGGGAACACTGTCCCAAAAGAAGAGTCTTTTAGGTTAATAAGCTAAGATGGACCAGTAAAAAGATGAGGAAAAGGAAATCTGAGAGGAAAAGGAGTATGAAAAGCACAACTCCCACATGGAATGTCAGAAACTCTTGTGTTACAGTACTGTATTTTTTACTGAGTTACAGTATAAGTCACTGACAGCATAAATCTAGTGTAATTCCTCTCACTACGTAGGAGCCAATCTGAATTTATGCTGAGGAAATATGGCTTCATATTATTTGTATGATTTCAGATAATCCAGAGTAGTGCAGATATCTCTAGGAATGCCCTCCAAAGGTCATTCTCCAAGCAGGAGAAGTCCTACTTAGACGTGATAATCCTGCTCGAAAGATGAGACAAGCTGAGTAAAAACCAAAACAATTCAACACTTGTCCAATTCTCCATAAAGCAGCATTCAACAACTTCATCTGCTTAATCAAGCTCCAGAAAACCCTCTTCCAACTCATGGAAAACGTTTTTCCCTTGCATTTGGAGCTACCTTTGTCCTTGAACTCTTCTCCATGTCTGCACCACTGCTGCAGCATCACCTGCAGGAGCTCACTGTAGGTATCTCTTGCCTTTGGAAACACCTGCAAACCTCACCATATGTGATCAGTTGATACCCAGTTATGCAAACTCTTCTAGCAAATTTGATGCAAGTTAGTTTGAACAGCTTTCAGTACTGCCAAACACTGCTGTAATTATGATTTTTTTTTATCAAATAAAAGTTTTGCAGTAAGGCTTTATTTTGCTATATAAAATCTTCCCAAAAATATCCCAAAGAGGGTCTTTTCCAAAGTGGGTTGCTGTGCCACTAGCCCTATTGAGTGTGGTCTGTTTCTGTTTTAGTACTTAATGTCACATAAGTACTTTAAAAATCAGGGTTGCTCCTTTTCTTAGATATATGAATAACAAACTTAAATGCTAAGGAACCGGTGGGTAAAGCTAGATTAATAAATGGTTTTTCAGATCTTAGGTTGAAGGGTCAGTGCCTTCCACCTTCTATAATAAAAAATATTTGAGATCCAAATTTGTTGGTTCTCTAAAAGACCCTGTTTTAATCAGTTTTTCAGCTGAATTTTCAGAATTGCTATCTTTTCTTGAATCATGTGCAGAAAACAGATAATTCATTAATTAGTTTTAAATACTCTGTCCTACATCTTACAATATTGTGTGGATTAAAAGTTAGTTTTAAGAAGAACAAAGTGTCAGGGGAGCAGGATAAGAACTGATTTGCAGCTCTGGAAATAAAAGCGCTGACTTGGATTGTAGGAAAAGTTTTTGGGTAGGAAGGATAAGGTGGCATGCACTGGAGCTGCAAAAGCAGGCCATTTACAAAAGCTCTAATTGCTTAAGACATTAAAAGAAGAACTGGTGTGCCGGTACCTGGAAGCCTGGTTGGATGTAGAGTGAGGCAGTGAGAAATGTGAAGGCTAACTATTGCCAAACAGTAACACATCCCTCATCTCCATAGGGAATGCTGCTATAACACAGCAGGTCAGGTCTTGTACTGTAGCCAACTTTTAAAAATGTTGAACTTCTCTTCACAACCAGTCTGGCATTCTGAAGTCAGCTGCTTTTATTCCAGTTCAGATCTAGTGATTGCAGCTGAACTATTACTGAATTTTGGTGCCTTTTTCAGGCACCTTGTTCTATTGTAATGAGCTGCACAGCTCTAGGTTGACCAATTGAAGGAAAAGACGTCATGAGTGTCACCTAGAGATACTGCTCTGGAGTCAGAAGTGGGATGTACTGGCAGAGGATGAGTCAGGGCCCACTGTCTGGAGTGCACTGCACTGTAACCAGTGTTGTGGATCCTTCAGTGCCTTACGTATGGAATTCATGCATCTTATTTGGTGGCAGTGATTCTTGTTGATGTTGTCTGACTCTTGTTTTAGTAGAGGCTTCTCAGCTCTGAGCTTTTATTTTCCAATATGTCAGGTCAGAAACTTCCTCCGTTCCTTTTGTTGTACAAATCACTCTGGAACTGTTGGTGCTACCATCACTGAACATTTTTTTGTATCCGTCTTGACTGGCAGACATATTCCAGCTGAAATAAAAACTTAAAATGTTTAATTCTGCCTAGAAAAATTCTCATGTTGTTCTGTCAGTGTAACATATGCTGAGCTTTTCTTTAAAAAGAACCATACTACTCAGATTTTTGTTACTTTTCTGTAGTAAAACGCATACCAGAATTTCCTTCAAAATTGAGCTGTTACAAGGATTTCTGCTTGGAAAATAGAATATTAATTACCTCTCGACTCTCAGAAGGGGCATGAATGTTTTAAATACCCTCTATAGAAATTCACATACCTCCTAATACCCTCAGTAGGATTCTCACTTGATCTGGTTTCCAGCACTGTTGGGAGAATAGTTTTGCCTTTCAGTGTGGTATGCTGAGCTTTAACTGGGTGTCAGAGGCCCGTCATATGTTCATTGGAGTAGATGCAACAATTTCTAACCAAAAGTATTACCAATAGTGTAGTAACTAATAAGGCAGAAGTATTTCACAGCTAATATAAGCTTTGAGGATGGTAGTAAGTGAAGTGATGGGAAACGTGGGGGCTGAGCAATGAAGATGGAGAAGTGCATGAAACGTTTCTCACCAGAGTTAGACTCCTAAGGGCCTTCAACCTATTTAAAAATGATCATCATTCATCAGCACCATCATCATTATCTGCTCGATCGGGAGGAGGAGGGGAGGGATAATCAGCAAGAGATGATCAGCGTCTTATCACTGAGCTCCTTCATTTCAGTGCTTAAACTGCAGGATTCTTTCTGGAGAGATAATTCATATTTTATCATTAAAACTGCTGATCATAACCTTGTTAATATATGAATATTGCTAACACACACAAAAAAGCTAACATGATAAAATGTAATGCTTCTATTAAATTACTTAAACTAGTTTACCTCGCCTCGACATTATTCCCCTCCCTGCTGCTCCTCTGCCATCACAGACACTGCTTGTACATGGCACACAAAATCTATAAACTCTTTCCAGGAATACAAAAGCGTTCTCTATGATGTTGATAAGAAACAGGACAGTCACTCTCCCCTGACATATTTGTTCTTTAAAAACAAATCAATGGTGCAGGGATTTGGCACCTGAATGCAGAACAACGGCTTGATGAGGCAAAGATTGTCTTCATTAAGGACATTAATATTCATAGAGAGTAGATAATCTGACACAAGAGAGGACTCACTAACCTTTTCTCATATTAGATTTTTACTTCTTAACACAATTACAGTCCGGCAATGACTTAATTAATGCTGCTTTTTGTCAGACTGCTTTAAAGAGCTGTCAATTTGGTCCTGCAGAGGCTGTCAGTGAAAGAGAAAGACAGTCGTCTAGGCTAAAGAGACACAGGAAGAAATTCAAACACTTAATAACATTCAAAGTGCTATGCAAAGTCACATATCAACCTGTATTAAGGAGAGTTTTTGTCTTTCCTCTCTTCCTACTTCTGCTAATATTTTTCAGGTAAAATTGGAGCTGCCGCCACCTCTAATTCTGAAGTACACAGCAAAAAAATGAAAAAAGGGTCACCAAATCTAATGTATTTTAGTTTTAGAATATTAGGGATATCTCAAACCCTCTATGGAGAGCAGAGGGGCTAAGAACCACTCCAGGAATCCTTATTAAATGCTTGACAATAAAGATTGGTCTCTGGTACAAAAAGGCTTGCACAGCTGCATCTCCTTTCTCCTTCAATATCTAGAAGCCAGGAAAGTATGTCACACTTTTCATTTAAGCAGAACACCATGGAAATTATCCTGTAAGGCTGGAGGGTTCTTGAAAGACTGGTGAATTTTTAAGGTTATGAAGCTGCTTCAAGCCACCTTCACAACTCTGGTGAGTGGCATCTAGGTACTGTGGCTCAGCAGGTGAGAGGTAACTCACGAAGTTGTGGTAACTCACCTGCTGCAGTCATTTAGCAATTATGAATAGAGCTGCTATAGGGAAATATTTCATACTTTTTTTTCACCTTGGTAGAAAATGACCATGTGGTACTGGAACCAACACTCTGTCTAACCAGCTATTGGTGAGCTCTGCTCACCAGTAGAAGTTCATGATCTCATTTTTGCAACTGTTTAAAACATTTTAAAAATAGCATTCATTTGCTTATGTTGCAAACCTGGGTTGCATTATGATGTGCAAATAGTATGCTAAATCCAACTTTACATCACATGTGCCATATAATTCTGCGGGTTTTGTTAACTTCTTTGCATTTGTTTTAATAATTTCTTTAAGTGCATAATGTACATAGACTAAGAATGTTCTTTATGCCAGCACAATCAATTAAAAAAAAAAAAGCAAAGCACACAACTTGGTATAAGTTATATTCTAGCAGAATAGTTATATAATTCTAATAGAAACATCTGATTCAATCAGCACAGTTTGATCTCTACATGAAGAATTTTAGTACTGAGAACCATAGAAGTGATGTATTAAAAGACAATGCTGAAAGTCTGGTGCTTGGAGATGTTTTTGATGTTGAATTTTAAATGTTAGATGTTACTTTGTGTGGTGGGTAACGCTTTTAAAAATGTCCTATATGAGCACTGTTATCTAAACCTCCTTAGTGATGGACATATTCTCTTGATTGTTTCCAGCATTCCCTGCAGAGGCAAATATGATAGTCAAGTAAATTGCTGCTAAAACTTTTATTGCTTATTACCGTATTTAAAAGACATGGCTATTATTTCTTGATACACGTTGTAAATTGCATTATAATTCAAGTGGGAACTGAAACATCTGTCCAAACTAATGCTGGATTTAAGGAACTTGTTGGGTTATGGACCTTGTGCAGGACTTGCCAAGCCGTAGGCTTCTAAAAAATACAGCTGCTAATTTCTTCAGGTTAGCAGTCTGTCATTGGCATTCAAACAGCATAGTTCTTTAAAACTTCCATTTTTTAAAATTTTAATTTCATTTGTGCAAAACTTTTTTGATTAGTTCGGCTTTTAATTTAATAATGTAAAGTGGGAAGGAAGGGGGAAGCTTTTGTAAAGACGTAAATATAATTAAACTGTTTAACCATTTACCTTATAAGCTACTTAAAATAAGGCACAGACTTTCCTCTGAAAACCTAATGTAGAAAAGTCTGGTATTACCTTGGACAACAGAGGCAATTGTCCTAATATTACGCTATTTTGAATGTCTCAGTGTGTATATGGAGGAGACTAGGTTTTATGTAAATAGAGCCACACCTACAACAAATCTGTCTCTAATTAAAAAAAAATAATCAAAACCACTGAGAGAACCTGAGAATTAGATATCACGAGTACCTATTCCCCCCTTCCCCCCAGTGATGTTACTTGCTTTGCAGAATGGAGTTCTAGCAGATTTGGACTGAACTGGCTTATGCAGTCTTAAGATGATTGAAGAATTATCTTGTTGAGAAGTGCAGAATTATAGATTTGAATCCATTAGCTAAAAGGGTCCACAAACATTTGAATAATGGCCTTCACATTTTTTCCATTGGTCTATCAAACAAAGAAATCTTAAAAGAAAATTCTTAAAATCATTTAGTTACAGTGTAGAGAGACCGAATTAAATTTCCTTGTGATAAAGATAAGTAAGCTTTTTTTTTTATTTAATATTGGAAACAGGAATTTTCTTCTGTGCTTCCTCACTTATAGAGCTATATATTTTTAGCAGGTGGAAAAGTACAAGTATTTTGTAATAAACATAAAAGTCTTCTACTTAAATCCAAAAGGAAAGCCATAGAATTAATTTGGTATTAAAGGAAGTGTTTAAATCAACAGGCCTTTTAGTGAATATTACTGATGGAGTGGCAGTATGTAGCAAAAGTAGAAAATAGTTCCCATACAAAGAGCCAGGTGCTCATCTGATGTAATTCAGTGTAATTTCGCTGTGGCATCTGAATTCATATTCAGTCTTGGAAGGTTTTATCTACTTGAATCATGTATTTACCATGTTCCAAATCTGGTTATTCCAAAAATATCTTATATATGGTAAATTTGGTAAGGACGTTTTCGTTGTGATCAGTCTCATGCTGTAACAGGGACCCAGCATACGTTAATGTGGGGAAGCGTGGTTTCAGACATAAATTTCAAGGAGAAGTTCATGACTATATATTTAACTATTCCCTGAAGTAGGAGACTTATTGCTTCATGATCAGATTATAACCTTCTCGTGTAGATGCACTATCAGTATTTTAAAAATTAAAAAAAAAAAAGAATTTGAGGTTGATTTACAAAATTAAAATCCATATGGTTTCAGGTAGTTATGGGAGATTACTGTTACAGTGAGATATAGCTGAAGGCAGGGGGGAGGAAATCTTGTTGATTTTTGATTCTCTTTCCTACTCATTCTTCTCCCCATCTTGCAGATCTTTTGTGGGTGAGCCAAATGTAATCAGGTTTGGCTCACTTGGAGGAATTAGGATGACTGAAAAGTATGCCAGATTTCAAAACAATTTCTAACAGTTTCTGTGATACTGTGTAAGCAACTGAAAATTGACATGTTGTGTTGTGCCCAAGTCAGCCAACTGCTGTCACTGAATAATTAGATTCTCTAGAAGAAGGGAAAGTTTTTTTTCTGAACAAAATTATTAGGAAATAATGTAGTAGCTGTTTTATTTAGGGATAGGCTCAAATTCTTCTGCTCTTAAAATTTTTAAAAATAGTTTGAATGTGGGTCCCAAAATGTATTTCATGTATTTTTATATGTAAAGGTATAAATAAGTTGTTTGGGCATTTTTATGCCAATATGTGTGTCACTTGTGCATGGAGAAGTCATTGTTGCAGATGGTTAATATTTTTTTCTAATATTATCTTTAATTATTTTTATTTCATATGGCACATCAATTCTATGAATTGAGCTCTAATAACAGACATAGGTCACAATCTAGTTTTAGCTTGGTCTGCTATTGAGTTACGACATTTGTGAGAATAGATATAGTGCCTGATTCCCCAGGAACTTCTACCACTGCAAACTGACTATGAGCTGGGGGGCAGAACTGTTCTGCTTTGTTAACCTTAATGTCCCTTCCTTCTCTTCTAATAGAAATATAAGTGATAGCTCATTCAATGGTGAAAAATCATGCCTAGTGAAATAATAAGGTAGTGCCATAGTCACAAGAAACAGGTGAGGAATCCTGTTCTGGTAGAACCATACAAAGTCAATGTGCCTTCTTCATGCTGTTGTGAATAATGCAGGAATGCTAATCTTATTTGGAGGGGAAGATCTGGAAGACTGCATGGGCCAGATACTGGGCATGGTTGCAGCTTTCATCAGCTGAAGATTTGAATGAGAACTAGAGAGACTTCCCTAAATCACATCACAACTGGAATGAAATTGGAATAATTGAAAAGAAAGGGATCTTTCTTTTTTTCTTTGCTCATATTTTCTAAGCTGTATTGTTCCTTGTTTGGTAATTCTATAAAAAAGCAGCACAACTTAAAACCTGGTATTTTTATCTTATTCCAAGCCTTATCTGATAGCACCTTCTCATCTGTTCTTTCTAGTTGAATACACCCCTTCCAATTTGCTGTTCAAGTTATCTTTTCATAAGGATTCAGAGTAATTCTTAAATCTATAGAAGCAGTAGTTACACCAATATTCTTCACAACAAAAAGTCCAGTGCAAAAACTTATATGACAGCAATTAATGAAAAATATTTTTATTCTGAATGTGTTTTTTCTATTGGCCTAGCTCTTGCCGAGGACTCTCTAAGCATTTTTCAGAAAGGTGACATTAGGGATAAATATTATGTATTTTTGAAACTTCTACTCCTTTTTCTTCCATTAAATTCAGCTGCAGAATTCAGTTAATAGTACTGGAGGGGATGGAGGTAGGACTCTTCTTTCTCCCTTGAAAATCCCATCCCTTTATTTCTTTAGATTCAGCTGTAAAATTCCTCATACTTTTCTGGCACTATTACAAATGAGAGATAAATAATAAACAGTTTCTTCCAGGTCATCCAAAACTACCTATATAAATCTATATTAAATCTAAGGTTAATGATTGCTTTTCTGTTTTATTGGCTGTGGGGAGCACTTTCCGAAGGAAATGCTGTCGAACTGGTACAGTAGCTTTCTTCAAGGTTTCTTAAGCAAAATGAGGCATTAAATTTTGACCATCCTATTGTGCAGCATTCAACCTATATATTATAAAGGAGAGTAAATCATATCTTTTTTTATTTCCTGCAAATTATTTTATATCTATGACATCTCTAATCTGACTTGGTCTTGCAGAGAAAAGTGCTATACTTCTCATTAGTACTTTGCAGTTACCCTTTCCCTGGCTGAGCTGGAAGAAGCTTTAAATCATGTGGGAGAATGGGGAAGAGAAAAGAGAGAAAACAAGCTTTTTGAACCCTGTAATGTAAATTTGCAGACAATTATTCATTATTAACTGCCTGAAGCATCACACCTCTCTCACCTTTGCTGGAATGTCTGAACATTAGGGTAAACAACACACTGCTGTCTTATCATAATGCGGTCTGCTTCACTGCAGCAAGAACTTGTCAGAAACAGATTGTGATGTTGACTTCTCAATAGGAGAAAAAAAGGGCCTAAATTAGACTTCTATAAAAAGAATATTGCATATTTATTTCCACAATAACACCAAGGAAAAACGTTAGTCAAGAAGCAAGCAATTGGGTGAATAAATAAGCTTGTCTTTGTTCTCATCAATTAAGTTATTACATCAGTTGGAAAACCAGTGAATTATAATACAGATGTTTAATGAAACACTGCTGTGCCTATAAGTCAAACTCCTATTTTGTGGTGTGATTTTGGCTGCATAGTTTTGTGTGTGTTAAACCGTATTTATTAGCTGATACCCATTATTATTTTGAGCAAGGTATAATTCAGTTGTCAGGCTCCAGCTCTGGGAAGGAGATTTAATCAGTGAGAGCCCGCTTTGCTGCTGAGCATAAAACAATGCGGGTTTCATGAAGCAATCACACCAGTGTGAAAAAATGGGATTAATTAGTATTGTACAAGAACAGGCAGCATGCTCATTAAAACCTTGTGAGCTGCCTCTTGATAAACTGCCACTTGATAGGGCCGCATTAATGTGACAAGGCAAAGACTTTATTTCCAAATCCTTTCTGATTATATCTCACTTTCAAGTTACCTGAATTGACTCTCTAAGGCTTTTGGAATACAAAGATCAAAATTGCAGCAAGAGATCCCCAAGACACCTGGACAAAGGAGCCATGCTCAGATAGCAAGGCTTCAAAAGACAACTTTTTTTTGAACTCCCATTCAAACATAAATCAATAGCTGTACAATGAGGCAGCTCCAAAGGTGGTAAATTTGCATTTACACTTAGCAGGTTGGGCTGGAACTTATTTGACGATTAGCAGCTATCTAATGAATCCCATATAATTCTGTGCCTATCTGCTTATCAAGTGCTTCGTAGGTTTGTCAGTATATAAAGTCTTATGAATATTGTTACAGCTTCAAGTATGCTCTGAGGAAAGGGGAGAAAAAGGTAGGTGCTCCCAGCTGCACATCTGTTTCTTATAGTTTGGATTGGTCACCAAAGAAACTTATGGTCATATTTCTTTTTTTATCCTTTCTTTTAGAAAAAATCACAAACTAAAAATGTAGATTCCCACTAGTGGATTTGTTTCTACATGACAAAACATAATAGGAGACATGCCTGAATAACAACAGTAAATGTTGGATAGGATGTATTTTTGATCTCATGTGTTATTTTCCTTTAGGCATAATGCTTTATTCCTTCCTGAATTTGTAGTGGTTCTGATGATTTACTTGCACATAATCTCAGCATCTTTTTTCCCTTCCCTTTTCGTGAATTAGTCGCTATAATGAAGTTAGATCTGAACTTTTAATAGTTAACCAAATCTATCAACTGTTTCATGATGCATAGGTGCTCCAAGATGCTGACTTTCCATGTAGCTTTAGCTGACGTTGTACGTAAGGCAATTGTAATGCAATACAGTTACCTGTCAGCATATATTTGTAGGTGTGGAAAATGCCACTCAGAGAACAGAGATCTCGTATTCCCTGAAGCTTTTCCTAACTATTTTATTTTTAAGCAAAAACATCTTGTTATATCTCAATACCCTATTAAAGTAATGCTATCCACCATGAAGTCTGAGTATACGGTTACCAATTAGAGATTGTTTGCAACTGTACAGGTGTAATCCCACCCATAGCTACCAGCAAAAGGCATCAGACTGGAGGTGAGGTATCTGAGCTGGCTAGATATGGATGAGTACAATGCTTTACAAAGTGATGTGTTGCAATATTATTAATTTAAACCCTTAGATTTCATTGTTGTGATCTGGGCTACATGATGCAATGCAAGATGACAGCCATTGAATTAATAGAAAATGGGATTCATCTCTTGAAATTTCACACAAAATAGAAGCAGAAGACAGACAAAATAAAGGGGGATGGATAGACAGACTGATAATACCACTAATACTTTAAAATTTCAACTGAATGGGTGAGATAATTTTAAAACACTAATGGTATTTATCAACAATGTGATGGCAGGGGGGAAAAAAATCACCCTCTCTCCCTCTTTCTCTTTCTCCCTTTTGTTGATTGCTTTGTTGAGCAAGTCAGTGAATATTTTACACTTTGTTTCTTTTATTTTAGCAAATGAACTGCCTCGAGCTAATGTAGTGTAAGTGGAAATTTCAAGCACCAATGTCTACCGCATGATCCAATAATAGGAACTTTTTTTTCCCCTCCTAGCTCTGTAACACAGTGTAGCAGCAAACTCCCCGATGCCTCCAGGTAGTCGCATGCCTGATTTATGATTATAAACTGTAGCTCTGGAAGAAGTTAGCTAGGTAGTTTAAATCATTGCTTTTTTTCTAATGAACTGGGGTCAGAGAGACCGTACTATATACAACAGCCTTATCTGGTTGTTACTTATGCCCTACATACTACTCCTCCATGTTTTTGGTTGTGATAGTGTTTTTATATAATTGTAATTGTTAATGCCATTTTAATAAATTGTGTTACTGAAAATTATGGGAAATTAGTTTTCCTGCTGTTATTTATCATTCATCTTGGTGCAAATTGGAGCCAGGTACCTATTTCAAATGTGGCGTGAACAGCATCTAAATAGATAAAAAAAAGACAAAGTAAAGATAACCACTCCTCATACTATCTGTGGATGTTTCTTTTCCCAGTAATAATATGCTATAATGTTGAACTCTGTTCACATCTGATATCTATATTAGACCATTTACCAGTATCTAAGTAGATTAAGATAGATATGTTAAAGATGCCTGAGATACACAAATATAGTAATATTCAAGATATTGTCACAGATGAATGTGAAAACTGATTCCAGACTAATGTTATTAATCTGTCTAAGAATTCATGAAAGGATGAGATTATAGTGTAAATTCAAGGTGCCCCTTATGCAGATCAGTCTTGCATAAATAGGACTTACTCATTAGGTCACCATAAGTCTTACTGACCTTGACAACTATGGTGCTATGGTCATATTTTCATATAAATAAACTCTTTTCAGGCGATTTTCCCCAGTGGATTCAGTATAGATGGGTTTTTTTCTGGCACAAGGCCTGTTAACCAATTTTTACTTTTAAGTCCATTATTTACGACCATCTAAAAGACACTACTATTTGACTTTCTGTGCCTCTTACTAGCTTAATGGAGTATCAGACACTTAATGCATGTTCACATACCTCTTGTCATTCAAGTGCATCAAAGCAACTGATCATGTCACCCTCTTCCTAAAGTAACCCATATTTTGGAATTAGTGAGGTAAAATTCTTCCTGTCAGCAACTCTTCATATCAGCAATTCAAAACCAAGACATTGGTAGCAGAGGTATGTCTCCAGTAGCTTTGAACCTCTGACAGTAGCATTAAGCTTTGGATGTCTGAATCTAGAAGGATTTTTAAGCAGAATATGAAAGGTTATTTTAATAATCTAGTAGTATTTGCATGTGACTTTCTTCTGTCAGCTAAAGCTTCAGGCAGCAGAAGTACATGGGTCTGGTTCTTCCCTGTTCTTCCACATCCAAGGACTAAATTTGATAGAAGGTATACATGGTCCGCTGTAGTCCCTGAATTCTTTTATACAGACTTGTTATTTAGATGGTTATTCCCTCATCATGTACTGTTGAATGTTGCTGCCTACATTTAATCTGATGCACCTCTTCCTTTTGAACAGCATCCTATTTTTTAAGCTACTTCTTCAATTTGTCATTATCATTTTAAATTCTAATCTTGTCTTCCAACATACAATTTGATGCTGTCTGCAGATGTTATAAGTATAATTTATTCCATCAATGAGGTCACTAGTGAAAATATTGAATAGTACCAACCCCAGTACCTTGTGGAACCTCACTTCATACAGCCTCCCATCCTGGCCATGAATCTTTGATAAATACTGAGTACAGTTTTGAAACTGATTTTGTATCTACCCTAGCATTGTTTTATCAAACCACGTTTCCTTAGCTGAAGTACAAGGTACCTTATAGCAATACAGAAATTTCTCTAAAAGTTAATGACATCTATTGTTTTTTGTCCACAAAACCTCCTTCCTTCTAGAAGAAAATTAAATTGGTTCAACAGCCAGTCTTCAAGAACAAAATGCCAAACTCTTCTGCTTGTTATCGTTACACAATGCAGTTAATTTGTTTGAGTTTTCCCAGAAATTTAAGAAAGGAATTTCTTTATAATCTCCTAGTTAGTTCTTTTTCCCTCTCTCTTGTTTTCTGTGTTTTGTCACTTCACCCGTTGTTCAATATTTCTCAAGAATAACCATTAACACCTCTGAGCTTTAGTCCTTTAAATAACAGGGAATGAGGTAGAAGGGACTACAAAGCGGGGAGATTATTCAAAAGGGCCTAAATTGTCCCAATATTTCATAACCTTTTTTATCAAAGACTACAGCCTTGTGGTGATGCTGTCATCATGGTGCAACCCACCCCAAAAAACGTAATAAATACATAGCCCATCCTGAGGCCATCTGTCAGTGGTTTCCTTCACCTTTTTGAGTCGAAGCAAGTTGAAAAGTTAGCGCAATGCAACTTCACTTGGACTTCCTTTCACTAAATTAGTTGTTATTAGTTATTTCTTTTTACAGCTTATGACGTTTGTATCTCAGTTTGTACCTTGGATTTTTTTACTTTGGACCTTGCCTGGACAGTTAAAATTTCCCATTAGCTTTGGGATGAGTCTTCCATTTTTTCATGAACAGCTTTGTGCACCTGACCTTTCTGTTTTGGTAACTCAGAGAGGTTCTTTCCACCAGTGACAGATAAACACTGGTCCATCTATAGCTACTGCCTTTAGAAAACCCTAGAACACTTGCTTCTGGGGGCAGTGTGTGCTTATTCACTATCTGCAATTTCTTTCATGTCCCCTGAATTTCTGGTATGAATGTTGGAGACTGGTGCAGGGGTTGGATGGACCTGAATTTGATTCAGTAGCACTTGTGCCAATCTGCAGGAAAAGGGTGGATTCTGAAGAGTTGCTCCTTCCCCCACCTTAACTCTTGTCAGGTGGTGGGCTGACACTCCTTCAGAATTACAGCTGTTCTATCAAAGATTCAATTTGGGTCCTCTGTGTAGCAGTGAGAAATATTTCTCTACTGTAAATCACTTAGTACAGAGAGAATCCTCAAGTTGTTTTCGTGCACAATCATACAGGGACCTAATTTTCTGTGATGGCTGCTTCAGTTATTGCATCACAAAAATTTCTCACTGTGGAGCAGCAGGTTTCATTCATTCCATCACCACCTATAAATAAGACTGTGACTGGAATAGGTCATGAGAGTTACTCCGGGGAAGACCACATATCGTATTATTTGTGAAGAAAATGTGTTTTAAATTGCATTCTTCTAACTACATCTTGGCTGCTGCGTAGTTCATTTCTGAGCATGCTAAATGGCATCCTTAACACCCGTGATACAGCACAGAAAATGATGATTCAAATACTTATAGAATCATAGAACAATTTCAGTTGGAAGGGACTTCTGGAGGTCATCTAGTTCACTTGGGAAAGGTATCTGTTGACAGTTGAGAATTGTAGCATGCCCCAGAGATTAGATTAGTGGGAATCTTTTAGAGTCTGCTTAAGTGCCAGAACTCTTTTGGTGTGGCATCGAAATCAGTAAGTTATGTAGTTTTCAGTAAGAAACTTATAGATGTTTCAGTTCACTCTGTTCCATCTGCTCTTCTGAGAAAAAAAAAGGTCTATTTAGATAGACATTCCAAACTGAAATTCCCAAAAACTAAATTATTCATTATTTTTCACAGTCTTGGAAATATGCTTGGTCACATGCAATAGCAAACTATCATGGAAGTTTTTCAATTTATTCTTGATATCAGCTGGCTGTCTCATTTTACAATGACTGTTGAGGAAGACAGTGGAAGATTGTTGGCTACAGTGTGTGTGGACAAAGCAAAAGAATACGTTAATGTAGTGTGCTTTCTGTCTCTTTGTCCTGAGGGTTTGGAGCTTTTACTTTTTAATTTTACTTTCGAAGCTGCCCAGTTATTTCATCTAACTTGTGCATTGCAATCCACCTGATCACAGGAAAGTGTATTTAATGCTTCAAGGGATCTTTTCCCAACTTTTCTGAGGCTATACTCCACAAGGCTGTTCTGTGTGAGCAGGACTGGCAAAGACATTAACTTTTATTGAGCTCTGAGAAGCACAAATCCTTGTTTCCACAGGTTCTCCATGGAAGCCAAGTATAGAAGAGCCAATGCTTCAGGGGACTTGGAAAGGGGAGGAGCACCTTTGTATGCAGCCATGGTGCCACAGAAGCCACTTCTGTCTGTGTATGCAGCTGCTGATTTTCTAACCCAACTTTCAGGTAGGACATCTGGTGATGAAATGTTTGGGAAATAAGTAAAAATTATTAGGAAAATTTTAAAAGGCATACACACAGGTAAAATGCAAGTCTGCACATTTGTACGTGTTTCCTTGTCGCTAGTTGCAGGAGTGCCTTGTTGTCATTCTTTAAAAATATTTGTATGCACAAACATGTTGTATGGTATGGGTGTGTTACCCTTGACTTCCAGCTGCACTACAATTCTGGTTACTATTATTTTAAATTGTGTCTCTCTACATTGGTCTGCCCAGAAGAAAAAAATAACACATTATCTTATATTAAACAATCAACATTCACAGAACTTCAGCATCTTAGTTATCCTTTATATATAATATAAAATATTATAAATATAAAATATAAATCAGCATTCTCAAGTTACATCTTTGAGGACAGATTTTTCTTTCTAGTAGTTTGAGAAAAACTTCAGCAGTTGTCATGAAATAATCTTGTGTGTTAATCTATTGTTTCCATCATGAGAAGTGCAAAATGATTCCCCCTGACAAGAAAT
This sequence comes from Aegotheles bennettii, assembly GCA_013398125.1. Taxonomy (NCBI): domain Eukaryota; kingdom Metazoa; phylum Chordata; class Aves; order Caprimulgiformes; family Aegothelidae; genus Aegotheles; species Aegotheles bennettii. The sequence continues at coordinate 665,827 of VZRW01008202.1, read as the reverse complement.
CCTTATGATACTCATTTGAAAGGAGCTAAAAGAAACCATCCAGAATTTTAACCACTCTTGACTTTACAAGGTAGAGAATGGAGTTTGGGTCTCACTGTCATGTTTTGCAGCTGATGATACACCATTAAGTTTAAGCAAATTTAAAAATCAAAACCATAATCTGTATTTTAATATTTATATAGTCCCTGCCATTTTGACTTTGCCAATCAACCAGAGTATTTCAACAGCTATCAGAAAGATAATTCTCACATGGTTTGGTTACAGAATTAAACATGTTAGAGGGCTATTCACTCATTTCTGGAATATCAGGAACTGGACATATCAGTAAAGTATGTTGTCTTAAACCAGAATGACTCATTTGATACAGTATAGTTGATGCTTCTAGATTTTATGGAAAATACGTTTTAAAAAATTAAAAAAAAAATCACTCTGCAGCATAGCATTACCTATCTCAGGGTGCTGAAGGAACTCAGATTCAGATACAAAGACTCAAATGTCAGGCTAAGCCTGGGATAATGTTTGTACTAGCAGTCTAAATAATCGCCAGGTGATTAAGGTCTTCTTTAACAACAAAATTACATTGCGGATCTCCTGGACTCAAAAGGGGATTCACTCTGCCTGTGTTTTGAATAATAAGGGGGCTGGTGGTATAATATATATTCTGGAATGCTTTGTCCACATGTTATCGGAATGCCCACAATGCAAGAGTTATGGGAAATATATCATCGTCTCTAGACTGGAGTTTATACAGAATATTACTCTGCCATAGGATCCCTTTATCTACATTCTAGATGGCCTGACAATGACTCCCCAAATGCCTGAAGCCAATTTTAAAAGGATACTAAGAGCACTCTAATAGCTGAAGTTATTACTACTAAAGTGTAAATCAATGCTGTGTACGTTCCAAGGAGGAAGAGCGGGTCCAAATGAGCTTTGTCTTAATGGAAAGAGTATTTTAGACAAATTCTGCATATATGGAGACAGATTCCTACATATATGACACCATATTCTGCATTCAGGTCTACTGACCTCCCCTTTTCTGTAGTGAAAGGTGAATTTACTTATCTTAGAATAAACCTGCACTGGTGCTATTCTTTCTTAATGATTGCATTAACCTTGTTAGTTTTGTTAGATAAGCATTGAATGTGAGCTTAAGATGGGCTATATATAGAAGGTAAATAAATGGGCGAGCAAGAGGAGGAACAGGATGTAATGCTGTACCCCTCATCTCACCCATCTCCTGGGTGCTGCACCCAGCCTGGTGCAGTGCGGAGGTATCCAGCCTGTACTGGTTTTCCCCTTTCTCTTGCTAGCCCTTACCTCCCACCATTGGGCTCTGAAGCAGTACTATGCTGTTTCTACTAGCAAATATTTCTTCATCACTTTAGCAGTGATGAATGGGTTTGTCAGGCACTTTTGGTGGATTGTATGCTAATACGCACCAAAAATATGAGTTGAGGTCATGGGCTGTGCCTAGCTCTGGGGCGTAGGTTTTCTCACCCCTGATTTATATATAGCAATCTTATGACAGCCACTTTAGTCAAAGGGGATGTAAATCTTTTAATTTCTGCTCATCTTGAGAAAATTCTGTTCTCTGAATACCATGGATTTTTAGGGATTACTGGTGGGGGCCCCATTTTGGATGTGATCCTCTATCTTTAGCCGTCTCCAGTTATCCAGAGATAATCAGATATTAGAGAAGGTTGGAAATTGGTCTCTTATTAATAATTAAAAAAAAAAAGTGATAAAAGACTCTGATCTTGCCAGTGTCATAAGTAATGTCACTTAGTAAAGTGACTGGCACTAGCTGTAGGCTCAGATATGCCAATTATAATTAAAGCCATTATTTTCAAATACAGTTCAGTTTATTTCTGGTGAAAAGTAAAGAGAATTTTAGAGTGACAAATCTCTCCGGAAAATGCAAACTTGACAAAAAGGCTGTGTTTCTAGACTACCTGTAATAATTTAGTTTCTGGTTTGAAATTAATATTATGTTAAAGCATATTCTTTAAAACGAGTGCTGACCAACCAAACATACTGTACAACATAAGACTATGTATGTGCCTGTCAGAATCACCTTGAGAAAGCAAAAGACGTCTTACAAGGCAGAAATGACATTTAGTTCTTAGATCAACAGCCTTCAAAATCTCTAGCATGGTTTTCAGAAAGGCACCGAACCATTATCCATTGCAAATCTGATGCCCATTCACAGGTTTTTTAGAAAGATAACCAAATTGCCATCAATTTTTGAGAATTAAAACCAAAGATGGTGCTCTAAAAAAATAGGGACACTGAAGCTGTATTCTTTTTCAGGCCATTGTGGTCTGCTAACAGATAAAGAACTGTTGATAAAAACCAAAGGTTTTGTTGTTTACTTACAGCAATGTACAGATAATGGTTGTGTTTTGTAAAGCTATATAACACCCTGAGGCACCAATAACCCTTGGTGGGTTTCTTCCCTAAAATGAAAACGATTCTTAGAGATAACCATGAGGGAATATAAAACAGCCACAAAGTAGCTCCCCTGAGCAGCAACTCATTCCTGCAAAGGCAGCTTTAAGCTCAGGACAAAAGCCACAAGAAGTCGAAGGTGAGCACTACATCAGGCAATCTCCCAGCGCTCCAAACCCTCTCCCCTGGGGTTTGTCCCAGAGGAACAAGTGGTTTGGGACTGCAGCTGCTCTGAAGACTCAGCTCCTGTCATTGGCAACCTAGAACCAAAGGTTAACTGGCAGATGATGAAACAGAAATTTTGCCACTGACCTTTTCCTGCTAATGAGTATGGCAGTCCTGCTCAAATCCAGTGGTAGTTTGGTTTCTCTTATTCTGGCCTTCTTTTAGATCCATTTGCACGAGGTGATGGTGCATTTGTGTTCTCAGGCATTTGTTCAACTGCCTGCCCTAGTGTTGGCCACCAGAGATGTCCCTGAAAACAGGCTACGGTGCAGTGATCTGAAGTCTGATGTTAACAGAAGGTATAGATAAAATTCCTGCTTGCACTGCAGGTGACTGGGATCTAGGAAAGAGAAGTTGCTGTAGCTGAATTTTTTTCATTCTTTGCTGCACTGGGCAGCTGTTTTGCCATTATTGGCAGTCTTAAAATCTTGGCTTTGTTTTCTGCCCTGTAATCTTGTGTTGATGTCCTTTATGTTCCCAAACCCTCTTCTTAAAAGTGTTTCCATTTGATATGATTAATAGCTCTTGAGTGATCTCTATTAAGAACTCAAAGCTCAATTTCAAATATTTTTGTGGCACTTCTGGTGGGCCTTGCTAGGATAAATTAAGCCTATTTTTCCCCTGATTGCTTCGTTGGATCTCTTTGTAACTTCACCTTGTATTCCTTTCTGTTCAATACTTTTCAAAGTACTGAGAGTTTAAAGAGGTACAATAAATCCCAGATCAGTTTTTAATGACCATGGTAAGCCTGCTTGTAATATGTCAGTAAGCTGAGCCTAAAAGCCAATGGGGAATAGGCCATTTCTGCCTTAGTAATTGCCTCCACAGAAAGATTTATAATGTCATTATCTGAATCTACAAGAAATAACTCCTAGAACTGAAATACCCTAAAAAAATATTACAATTCTCTTAAAATCTAGTCATTCGTAAATGCTAAATCATAAAACTTTTTTCAAGATGTTTTATGTTAAAAATAAAACACAGTCAAAATATAAATGTACTTTTCTTAATCAGATTATTCATTCTTTATGTATCTGTTTTCTGTGCTGTAGTTTGGGCAAGAAGAATGGTGCAGTGCACAGCCTAGATCCTAGCACTGTGCTGCTGAAAACACAAACGTGTACTGAAAAACCACAAAGACCAAGAGCATTCCCAGTCATTTTTCTTTATTTGTGTGTGATTCCAGGGGGAAGAGGGTTAGTTAGCACTGCAATAAAATTAATTTTAGCAATAAAAATCACTCTCCCCTCTTCCTTCCACCGTTTTCCCATGAAAAGCCACACTAAATGTCCTGATAAATGTACTGCGGTACTGTTTTAAGCCATTTCAGTCAGCTTCCTTTGCCCTTAGCATTCCCCAATCTGAAGATATCATTCATTTCTTTCAAAAATCAGGAAATGTACTCTTCAATTTGTCTGGTGTTTAATAAAAGTGCTAGAATTACCATAGCTACCCTCATCTTCTAATGCTTTAATACACTGTGAGATTTATACTAATTTCAACCAGACTATATTCTTCAGTGTAGAAAGCTTGTACACTTAAAAGGGCACTGTCAGTGTGCTTTTTTCTTTTTATCATGAGCTCCTATAAGCAAGGACCAGTTTTCTATTTACCTGAAGATTTTGAATTATTTTACTTTTTTTTTCATGTTGTTTGTCCCATGTCCATGTGAGCTGGGTTGCTGTTTCTGAGTGGTTTGCCATGGGTTTTTTTTTCTTTAAATTATTTTTCATTCATTGTTTAAATAAATATTATTCACTGACATCTCTGGAGATGTGTTGTAATGCAGTTGCTTCAACCCATTCAAGTGATTCCTATAATCAGTGAAAGGCTTCTAGTCTGATACAGTTTGGTTCTTCTCTGAAGCTCAAATTAAACTTTTCCAGGGTCCAATATCTGCTCTTAGACTGCAAATTAGAGAGGCTAACACCCATTTAAAGTGTGGCAGTTCTCTTATTAACTTGAATAGGTCCAGCATTTCATCCCATGTCCTGTACACTTCAGAGCACAGACATATCTATAAGTAATAAATTATTACTAATTTCTAGCAAGCATTATAAACTTATAGGTTCTTTGCTTCAAAGAAATGGACTCCCTGAAACAGAAATTATTTCTCAGTCAGAGCATACTGGTCTTCATAATGTCACCTGAATCTAAAAGGTATGTGAAAACAATACTGGCACATTTATTTTCTGAGTTTAAAAACTACTTATAAGCAAACAAATGTGTGTGTCTACCTCAGGATGTGCATATCCAATTCTTATCAATATTAGTGGGAATATTCCTTTGCACAAAGATCAAGCTACCTTCTAATACACTTATCTGAGAGTCTCTACTGTGTGCCTTGTAGCTTTACTTTTAAATCTTTCCCTGGTTTCTGAGGCAATGTGATGTGTGCTTGTCAGCACTGAGCTCTATGAAGAAGTCAATGATAACTAAATGAAACTGGAATATTGGACTGGTCTGTCTTAAGTTGATGTGTTTAGGAAAGAAAAAAAAAAGACTTCTATGAAAGTCTATTTTCCTTAAGAGCTGCTGTACACTGAATACAGTCAGATTTATAATTTGAAGCAAATTTCATTCATTGTTGATCGTTAGCCTTTAAACCTAATCTGGATTGAGATCAGAGTATGACAACTCACATAAAAATCCTTGCCCTGAATCTAAGTCTGACAAAACTCCAGTCGATGCAGTGACAGTCTGGACTGAGCCATCTTGGACCACATCCTTAAACTGGAAGAGTACAAATTCTCTTTGATTGGGATTGTTGATAATAGGATTGTGGCAGAGAGAACCTAACCACAATGAAGGATGGAAGAATATAAAAAATATCCTTTTGCTCCTTCTGTTAGAAACTCATCAGGGTGAATCAGGGTGAAATAATGAATTAAGGTTGGTTAGGATTAGTCTCTGATTGTTCATTTGCTGCCATGCTTCTTCACTATTGCATGTAGCAAATAGACTGTATTTGGCCTTAGCAGCATGTTCTTCACCAAGGCAAATGCTGTGGCTCCTCTAGGAAGTGTTCCCTGCTGTTGTTCCACGTTGCTTCAAAGACAAACACGAGTTCACAGGGCCTCAGCACTTATGAAAAAGGCAGTGCACATTTCAGAACAACTGATGAATGCTTTCATAACATTTAACTTAAAACTTTTATTTTTTTCCAAAAATAAAAGATGTTGAGTTTGGTAAATTGCATCAGTGTTAGTGTTGTGAGGAAATGCCTTGGTCTGCACAACTGGAGTAATTAATCACAGGTCAGAAATCCCAACATGAGCCATCCTTGAGAAATGAAAAAAGACCCAAATAACTAATAAGCATACAGTCAATTCATTTCAGGTTCCCCTGAAGAGGATAGTTCTAGAAAAGCGGCAACTAAGTAAAATTAGGTTGCTTGTTGGAAACATGTCATCTAGGGAGGAAAGCTGGAGAGACAGACTGACCACTACAGGGGAGGGCAGACTGTGTGCACGTGCTTGAATTCCTTGGCTGTTATGGGTCCTACACAGTTAACAAATAGTTTGTTGTTCTGCTTTCTTTTTCATCATATCATACAAATATAAACATGCACAAAAGTTTTAGGTGAATGGTTTAAGGTTGTGAACTGTTTGTGAACTGTAACTGTGTTCTGGATAGTTTAAGGACCTTATTTCTACCTGGCTTCTAATTTTGCGTGCAACTTTCCACTCTCAAAACCAACTGCACCAACAGAACTTGATGTTGGATAAATTACTCTGATATTGGCCCATGTGTAATGTATGTTAATGAAATATAAGTGTACAGGTCAAAAGAGAAATATTTAATGGAGGTGTTTACCAGTTGGTGATGGGAATGGAGAGCTCAGAATATACCAAGACAGAGTAGTTAGTGAATCTGTCATGCACATAAATCAGCCACACTCCCTCTGCATTTCTAATTGTCTCCCTAAAAAGGTTTTAGTCAACCCCTTAAAATGATGATCACACAAATGCATTTTTATATCGCCTGTTTGCTTTTAGTTATGCAAATTTGTTCAAGAGAAATGATGTACTCAAAATGCTCTAAAATTTTTAAAACCTACAGATGTCTGTGGTGTGAGACTGAAGAAATAAAAAAAAGTTAATGCTCTCCAGGTAGATATGGGAATGTACTGATTTGGGGTTCAAGGCTGGTTCCAGGTATAAGTAAAACAGGGCATTAGTCAGAGCAGTAACAGAGGGTAGGGAGAATGACAGTACTATGGTCTCTCTTTGTGATATTCAGGCATACCATTTCAACAGTGGCTTGCCATAGAAGTGAATTGTTAGATTGACTGAAGACTGCTTTCATCTCTGCAATTTTTTTATTATTATTCAATTAATTTCTTGAAAATGGTAATTGAAATGAACCTCCTGGGGTGCCTAGGTCGCTTCTGAAAAGGCAAATTAACCCTCTGAATAACTTAGGTTTAGCAATGGTGGCCAGAGCAATGATTAAAACAGCTTTGGAAAATCCAAACCTTCTTTCTGTGGGCAAATGATTTCTTTCACTGCTTGGGTATTCAGCAAGCAACAACCACCCTGGGGTGGTGATCCTAATTTTGGCCTCAGACACGATATGAACCACACTACACTTGAAAAAGAAAAGATTGTTGTATGTTCTGTCACTGTTCAGTACATATATCTTGGAAGAAATCTTGTTAGGCTTGGAGACTTTAGGCATAAAGCTTTCAGTCAGGATCTTGTGTATTTGACCTTCACACTTGTCTTTCACAGCTGTCACTACAGTAGGCTCACAAGAATTAAACTGAGTGCAGCTCCCTCTGTCTCTGGAGATGCAGGTAGGACGGACTTCAGGAGACATCTCTGCCCGTTTTCTCAAGTGGCATGTTCATGTCCACTAACCCATGAGCACAGAGACAGATTTTTGCATTGGTCTGTGCTTGCCCATGTAGACATGACTCCCTACTTGATTGTGATGTGTAGCATTGAAAGCTGAATTTAGCAGCATATCTGGAGGCTTACATTACTTTTACTGTGCTGAGCCCGTGCTTTGAAAAAGACCTCAGTATATACCTGGCATTCTCCACAAGCACTAAATTAACACACAAATACTGAAGAAGGATGTAAAAATCAAAACTCTGAATATGATACAGTGATTTTATAGAGTTCTGCATTGCCTTAAATCCACTACAGAGCTCCTGATCATGTCAGTGGGCACTATATGGCCCATCGTTTGTCAGACCATTTAAATTCAGTGGCTTAGCACTTAGTCTGTTGGAACACATCCTGCATGGTTTGATTTACAGCACAGTAGAGCTGATTAAAAAGTCACTCGTTAAAAAGGTATCTTTTATTATAATTGCTAAATATTTTTTGGTGTGGTTAGTAGGTTTCACCTTTAAAATGATGTATGCATGCTGGCTCTCCTCCCAAGCTGTCAAGTCAGAGCCACTGGCTCTTAGATTTGTACTGAAGTGGCAGAGGCTTTGCAGTGCTCTGCATTTTCACGTATTTTGTTTTCTCAAGTAGAGGAATGTCAGCATATTCTTCTGGATAGGGTAGCAATTGGAAACCTGGCTTTCAGTCCCAGGTACCAGTTTCCTCTCTGAACTAGGAGAAGCTATTTAACTTCTCCCCTTCCCTTTCACAATAGCTGGAATTGGACCCATTTGTCATAAAATATTCCAAGAGTTCTGTATAAAAAGCATTACACAACTTCCAGCTAGCTGGTGATTGTAGGATTTAATTTACTAAACACTATGAAGCTGGCCTTCCAAATAATGAGAGAAATATTGGTGTAATGGTGCACACACTCCTGCTGTGCCTACCTTCTGCAGTGATCTTGGAACGTTTTTTTTTTTCATCCTCCTCATCTTTATTCCTCAAAATGATGGTGATTCTGTGCTGTGTTCTTCTGTTTATGGCTAGATTCATGGAAGGAAGATAACTCTTAGTCCGTATTTTTTTCTTGGCTCTGTATATGTCCCATGACTTATCAAAGCTCTTTGGATCCAAAACCTTTGCCTAGAGGATGCTTAGATGTAAATGGTATCCTGCTTAGCAAGATACTTCAACACTTTTAGGCCACTACACACCTTAAATATCAAAATCAGCACTTTCTGGTTTACATTGTCATCATCATCAAGTGTTTTCTGTGGCAGGGCAGTAAGCTGCATCAGGGAAAATGTCAAATTAAAAAAACCTGTTGGGGGGGGGAATGGTTATCACAGTGTCATCACTGCGGTGGCTTGCTGCTTGTGTTACATGGATGGAGACAGGATAGGATAGGCAGGGAGGACCGTGAGAACTAAGCTCATTTGAAAGAACAAATCCAGCCAGGACTATGACTGCCTGGAAATCATGGAGAGTAATTGCCCGATCTGCTACAGATATACCGGAGGGAGCCACACGGTGATCTGCTTTGCAAAGTGTGGATGAGGTCTGAGGGCATTCACAAGAAGGAAACTCATCTATACGATAGGACTGAATCTGGGTTTCTAGGAGGGTTTTGTGTCAGGACACATCCCTGAAGAAGCAATTTCATAGCTGAGCTGGCATTTTTAACTCATCTCAACTCTTGACTTGAAGTCTGCAGTCAGCCCTACAATATCATCTTCAGAGTAAGATACTGCTTTTTTAGCAGAACAAAAGAACCATTAATGACACCAATTAACCGGTGTAATTCTCATTTACACCTCTTTATTACCTTCCACACACAGTATGTGATACATTATACATCCCATTAATTGTTAACATACACGCAAGTCAAGATCTTTTATTATACTGGGTCATCTATCATTGATACAGAGATATAGATATTTTATAGCTGAGCCAACTAACACTACTGTAGAGCAGAATCTATAACCATTTTCACATAAAACCCAATTGTGTTATTAAGCCCCTTAGAAGTGCTTCATGTGTAATTTGGCCCCCTCCCAGAAGGTATTTCATAGAGGGGAACAAAAAAGTGGGATCTGGGGTAAGCTGTATTTATTTTGTTGTTTGTTTGTTTGGTTTTTTTTTTAATTAAATATTTTTTACCATTTTAAAGCTATTGGTGGAACGTTTTTTTACTGTAAATTTCACTCATCTAACAAGCCTAGTAGTTTTCTTTTAACTAACTGAAAACAAAGGAATTAGCGAAGGGGCAGCATTTAAGGGGAATGTAGGTAGGAATACTTTTTAAAAATGCCCATGATTTTGCATTTTCAAAGGATAGAAAAATCAAAACTATAATGCAATAAGTATAACATGTTTTGCTTATTTCCAGCAGAATTCCAGTTATCAATGGGCTACGTATTGCCCACATCTATTAACATGATTTAAAATTTTGAAGCTTGGTTTAGGTACCCACGTCATATGTTATTCTTGCATGATCTGATCTTAAATTCCAAGTGTCTTTTTCTCTCTTCTTGCTTTGTAAGAGACATTCACAGCCAATAGAGTATTTTTTGGTCTCTAGAAGAAACATGAAATTACGTACACAAGCTGTTTCTATTTTCTAGCTCTGTTTCTAGCTCTGACCTCAGGTTTGATTCCTGGTTTCTCATAGTATGCATAGTTAAACCTGCAAGTCTTACATGTGGCATTCCTTGTCTTGGGTCTTGAAGCCCTTGTATCCGTTGCAGCAACCTGGGCAGAGGAGTTCATCAGTGCTGAGAAAGGGGTTCCGTGTTCTGTTCATTAGTACCTCCACTGCTGGCCGTTGTGTCCCCACCAAGGCTAGAGCTCAGCTGCTTGTATGCTCACCCTCCACACTGTGATTCAGGAGCACTGACTGAGGGCACCATCTCACAGCCAGCGCTGCTGCCAGTCTCCAAGGGAGCTGCAGCAAAGGGGCACTCATGCAGAATGATTTTTGGAAGCAGCTACCAACCGTATCACCCCACAGCTGAGCCTGGAGACTAACTGGATGAGTGTTTTTCTTCTGCTTTGTTCCTGGGAAGCATCACTCAACAGCACCCTTCCCAGACAGAAGAGGGATCTGCTTCTTGGAAACCAAGCAGAAACAAATTTCTAGATTTGAGCTTGTATCTGCAGTGAAAAGCAGTGTCACCATTTACCTACTCATGGCTAAAAATCAGTGTTTCAGGAGGACAGGCATGCTCACCCAAGCCTGGCAACACCCATAAGGGAGTGCATTTCTCTAAATCAATGCTTGTGTTAGGCAAGTGAAGGCTCAGTAATTTAGTACTCACATTTAGACTTTCCTAAAGAGAATCTCTCAGAGTGATTTTGAAATTTAATTTCAGTGGTGTCTGTGTGATGGTTCCTCTGTGCCTTGCATATGATGAACAAAGACACTGACCAAGTCCATTCATGGCCATGGACTGATGCAGAGATGAACAAGAAAGCAGACCTGCATCTCCTCTATATGCAGCTCCAGCCACTGGGCAAAGCTCATCTACACCCAATCATCTACCAAACCGAGATGTAAAAGCTCCCTGCCTGGTACATGTATTACTTGTTCACTCATGTACAAGTTCACTGTAGAATAATATATAAAGAAAAGCATCTGTGCATCTGCTATGCTGACTTGTAGTTCTAGTACTGTATTTCTGCTTTAGGCATAATTCACAGAATCTGGTGCTTGGGAAACGTAGGACCTGAGAAATACTGCAGTCCATATCTGCTGTTGGAAATCTCTTGGTGTAGTTCCTTGTAAAGCTTTTTGTCCCTGGGTACCGTCCTGTCGAGCAGGGCACTCTGGCAGCCTCATGCAGGCAGCACCCCAGTCTTATGTTGGATCTGGCCCAACCTGAGTGTGACTGGTCCCAGAAAACTGCCTCACACTATTCTAAATCTAGCTTCCATTATCTATATTCCTTAATTAGAGCAAATGAATACTAATTATTCATGGCTAGTATTTTATCAAAATGAATGGCAGCAGCAGTTGGAGACTTTGCCCGTTAGACTAATATATGTTATATACAAAATGTTGATATATTCACTTCATGTGTGCTATTCTGGTGCACATTCAGAATGGAAGTGATTTGAGGCTAATGCCATGTCAGTAAACAATTACGTATTGACTGAGCAGCTGATGACCCTAAATAAGGAGCACAATGTTAGAAGGAGGTTTGCATTAACATAACCCCTACAATAAGTAAGTCTGAAAGCACATTTAAGTTCACAGAACCTTACTATTTAAATAACTCCCCAAAACATTGTGGTTTTCATTGTTTTCATTTTCTATGCCTGGATTTTATTGTTAGTCAACATTTACAATGTTATTAATTGACATGATCAGCTGACAAAATGGGTGTAGTCCCTGACTTTGCTGGAAAAAGGAATTTAAAAAATCTGGTATGATACACACACAACAAGAGAATAAGACAAATATACCTATTTGTCCCTGCCTGGCATATCAGTATGTACTGATCCATTTCACCTTTGATTATTAATGTTTTCAGAATTAACCTGTCATAAAAATATGTTCTCAGGTAAAATTCTACACAAAAGAAATTTTCTGTAATGCTATGGGCTGTAAGGCACTTTCCTCAAAAATTATGATGTTTTTTTCTAATCATATCTTGTACTATGTCTGGGCTTTTTAAGTGACTCTTCAGTCCAGTACTAGTAAATTCCTGATAATTTTGTAATTACCAGTTAAAGACAGAGGAAACTAAGCTATAGATAAGTTTCTCCAGTCATCCTGGTTCTATACTAAGGTATTTGAGACCTTCAGAGTGGCTCGAGTGAGTTAATACTGAAGAGCAGAGCTCTTATGTTGAAATCACAGTTTGAGATTCTGTAATCGCAAGGCAGCTTGCTCTGCTGAAGAAAACTTTAAAAACCTTTTGAGAATATTTAAGAAAGTGTTTAGCATTTAAAGAAAATCTATTTTCCTTTGCTGTGGTGTTGGTTGTGCAGTGTCATTTTTAGAAGGGATATAAAGATTCCAAGACAGAATATTCCTAGGGAGACCTTTAGAAATGCCTAAACTGGTAAGATGATTAACCATCAGATCTTTAACAGGTTATTGATTTAACAAAAAAAACCAACAAACCAAAAACCTGGTTGCACATAAGTTCAGATCCTGTTCAAGTTTACTCAAGGCTTGTTCAGACTCCCACAGAGTGATTTTTGTATACTACAGGCTGTGGAGTCTAACAGTTGCAATATGACATTTGTATGGGGATATAAGGCAAATTATAGAATATTAAAATGGAGAAAGAATATAATTATATGATAGATGTGTGTGTTCCATAAGTGTGCATGCTTTTCCTTTAAAAATAGCGTGCATAAAGAAATCTTGCTTTTCAATGAAAACAATAATTATGTTGGTTATGCTGAAAGCAGGAATACAATAGTAAAAGAATGAGTATTGCATATGAAGAATATGTATTTGATGGTGTTAAGAGTTATTGTGTATAGTAGAATAAGAAGGGGTTTAGGGATTTATTTTAGTTTGTCTTTATTTCTCTGCTCGTTCTTTACCACAGTTCTCCAGGCTAGACACACTGTTTCTTTAGCAAAGAAGTGGTAAAGATGATCTTAATTTGTGATGCAATTTTTTTGGCTGGTAGAGTTCATAGCAATACTAATTCTAATTCCTAATATTCATCCTGAAATTTCCATTATTCTCAGTTATACCTTTTAGGCTGGTCACAATTTTTCCATCTCTTTACAACCTTCTATAGGAAATAATTGAAAGAGGTATCTTAGCCTTCCTCTTATCTGTCCCTTGGCTGCACTTGCCATGTGCTCAAAAATCTTCCTACATACATTCATTTTGTCCTGCTCACCTGTGAAGCATGTTGATTGCTGTTGTGCAAATTCTCTCTGTTCTGTCAGCATCGGGCTGATGCTGAGGTCCTTAAAGCTGCACTGCCCTGTATTGCACAGCCCAGCTGTCAGTGTCTGGTCTTTGTCTCTGTTTATGTAACCCATCTTGGTCTCATCTGTCCCCTTTACTGAATTAGCCTGCGTCTAACTTGCTTAACTTGAGCTCCTTTCCATTGTTAACCATGTCCTATCTTTTAATTATTTTATATCTAATTTTACTCTTTTTTCCCTAATTTAAAATTCAGAGCATCTATTGCAATGAATTAAAAGACAATGAAGTCAAACCATAATTTGCAGATAAATGTAACATAAGTAAAAAAGCTTAAACCTGCAGATTAAATTATTCATTCCAGTTTCTTGCTCAGCATTTAGTCTTCAGAAAGCACAGACACACCAACAGCTCTGAAACACTGTTCCCAGAAGGACTGACTGCAGAAGTAACACAGTTCCCAGAAGAACTGGACACAGAAGTAACATCCTTTTATTCTCTCTTACTTGCTTTTAATCATTTCTGTATTCTAGGGATGGGGGGTTTATAAAGATCAAGTAGTAAATCCTTGCTGAGCTGAAAATACCAGGTCTTGGAGTCTCTCTTGGACAGTGCTTGCTGCATTTCTGCAGGGAACCTGTATTGACCAGTCGCTCCAGGCTGCAATAGTGGAAGCTGAAAGAGACTGAGCTTTTATGGTGTTTGCCAATATCTCACTAATATAACGTATTTTAATACCAGAATATGGGATAAGGAAAGGTGCTGCAGTCTCTGACACTCACCTCAGCCAGGCAGACTTCTGTGGCCAGGCAGGCTGCTGGCTTTGCTGAAGCAAAGCAGGCTGGGCAGCTCAGAAACCCAGTGTGCTCAAGGTTTTTGGACAAGATCCATCATATTTGTTTTTCCTCTATTTTTTTTTTCCTGAAGAATCTTCTACAGAATTCTGATTGATCATTAAGAGTTGTATGCCTTTAAACTAAAGCAGGCAATAAAGCTTGCATTACTATTGCATTAATATATATCAAGTCTATTAACAGCCTTTTTTTAATCTGTAAAATCAGCCCAAGCCACATTTGGCAACATTTTTTTTTTGAGACTTCCCGTTGCCCGTTGGTAGTTATATAGGAGTCGGGATTAGCTCCTTTTAAAACATGTAGTAGCTTTGCAAAGAGGGGAATAGGTTGAGAATGTGTCATTTGAGATTTTGATAAAAACCTAATGGGAAATTGGTCTGTGAGCCAACTTCAGCGAAAGAAATGTAATATGAACAAAGATCAGCAAAGCTCCTCAGGTTGCCCAGAAGTATTAAGTGTTTCATTTGTGAAATCCCCAAAGTCTGCCAATACTTGAAAGCTTGGCATGATGCAGAAGGTGCACTTGCTAAGACAGGGTTAGCACAGATGGGATCCAAAGAACTGAGAACGTTTTTTTGTCCCCATCTGATAAATCTTAAGGCTCCATTTTTTGCAGGTGGATTCCAAAATAAGATAGCAGGTGGCGTATTTAAGGATTTCAAAGTAAACCTGAAGTTTTACTGAAGACAGGTGATAAAATTCCAGAAGGGCCTGCATTTGCAGCAAGATCATTAAGCCACATTGTTGGGGATCCAGGCAAGGCGATGTGTCCGGGATCCAGGCGAATCTAGACGATGTATTCCCAAGCTGGCAGCGAGCTGCCCCGGAGCGCTGGGTGCGCAGAGAGCGCAGAGCCGGCCTCCTTTCCCAGCACTCGATGTTCTTGCTGGTATCGTAGGTTGAGTAGTTTCTCAAACTCCTACTTGCAGAGCACGTCTTGCTCCTTCCCCCGGTGCTCAGACACTGAAGGTACTCTGGTGCCTCAAGCCCTGCCTTTTATGGTCCACCCCCCTTGTTAGGCCATTAGCTTTATTATTACCAAACAATTAGCACCTGAATGTGATGACCAGGAGGGCTGCTCTGTCAATAAACAATCAGGTAGCCCTCTGGTCATCCTCTACACCACATTTTATATCCTGTTCATTCTATAGAAGATTATTTAACCAGAGATATATCATCTCTGGTCCCTGTGGATGTTGCAATGCACAGTACGTAGTCAGTGTAAAGAAACTTTTGTTGGGTGTGCTTCTTGAAATACATCCAACCCCACGGCAAACTATGCATTGGATAGGAAACAAAACAGCTGTGAGCAGCCCGGGCAGAGCCAGTTCTCAATTAGTTATATTGGAAATATCAGAAAGAAATGCAAGTTGAAAATGAACATGTTGAGTTTAAAAAAAACAATGTGATGATTATTTAGCAAACAAAGAAAAAGCATGGATTCAACATGAGCATTACTACTGTATTGAAAAGAAAGACTTTTTTTCATTTTTTCCAGTCAACTGATTGCAGTTTTTGGTAGCTGGAACCCCAGCTTTTCAGACTATTTTGTGTAGGTGAGTTTTTCACATGTGAGAGAACCCCTGAAGTCTAATAGAAACCTTTTAAGTAAATCTTACAAAGCTCTAATCTCTCAAAAGCTCCCGTGTTCTTCTTCTCTGTTCTTATTTAATTTTTAATAAGAACAATTCCATGCAGCTCTAAAGCATGGCTCAATTAAGAAATATTCCTACCAGGCATCTTTGAAATCTTGAGAGGTTTTTCCTTTTTTAGTTGTTTTTTATTATTATTATTTCTTTTTTTTTTGTTTGTTTATCTCTAAAAATCTCAACTTTAGTTGGCTGGAGTTTAGAGAGGGAGTTTCTCTTTAATTGCAGGCTGCACTTCACACTGTTATTTACAAGCAGACCAAATAACTTTGAAAGTCTCATGTTTTATGCTCGAAGGAGACCATCGACCACATTAGTGCTGTATTCTGAAGTTACAAAAAGGATCTTTGATCTAATTCCCTAGACATTATCTGTCCAAAAAGTATCTCTAGGTCATGAGAAGCAATTAAAAAAAAGTCTGAATCAAAATTTCAAACCCAGGTATTTTATAGTAATCAAACCCTAACTGCTTTATGATTCACTTTTATTTTTATAGGTATGGCACTCTTCTTGCTGCTCTGGTTAAGCTTGTATCAGCATTTCCATTATAAAATGCTGCTTTCAGGGATTTATAACTTAGCTGCAAAAATTTACTCTGAGTTTAAGATGGCATTATGACCTGACTGGAAAATCATGTTTGTATAAAATACATGTCTGCCAATATGCGTAAAATTTTTGGAATCTTATTTTGGGCTTTTAGAGCAGATTGCACTGGTAGTGTCTCATCAGAATATGCATTGTTAATGATGAGAGAAATAAACTGTGCCTTGAAGCTATCTCACACAATGGTTGTGGCAGGTTTCATTTTCTGGTCCAGTGTTTACTGAAGTCACCCTGACTTCTCACAGCTGGAATGGAAAGAGATCTAAGACAGAGACACTTGTATATCTGTGAGCTTCCTTACTTTTTTTATCCCCAGAGTCCACACAGAATGGACAATATGATGTTATAGTAGATCTTATTTTGGATGGTTATTGGGTCCTTGTACTTAGGTCATTTACAGATGATTCATTGTAATTGGACCGGCAGAATTCAGTATAAATAACTGTGTAATCTGCCTATTAAAAGGGTTGGTGAACTTTCGATGTGATGCAGAGTCTGTCTTCACTTCCTACGTTTGGATAGAATTGAGGTGTGTTGTTACTTTCTGTGCAGCTGATGTTTTCGATGGTTACGTGTCAGTGCTGACCTGATGTCTACAAAATGCCTTGATGTGTTATCCAGAGCATGAAAAATATAAAAGAACATATGTATTTACCTGTTGCAGAGCAGTTCTGCTCTATAAAAAGGAAGCAATATACACTTTACAGTGTTGTAGAAATGTTTTCTTTAAGAAGTGGCTAACAGGCCCTTTCTTTAGGGGAGGGAAAGTCTGGATGGTGTTTTCTAACCTAAACTCCACAAAGCTGAGATGAATGACTTGTCGGTCTCTGGTTTGTGGGGTGGGGTGTCTTGCCTGTCTTTTCAAGAGAGAAGACAGAGAAGAGCTATGGGGATTGCCCAGCATACTGAAATGTTTGGCTTTGTTACCCAGTGCCACACTATTTCACTCAGTCTTTTGGTTATGTTTCTTCTCTTTACCATTTTCTTGTGAGTTTTTCTTTTGCCTTTCTAAAAAAAAAAACTTGAAGGTAAACAGCAAAATGCCATAAATCATGGAGATTTCATTTTCTGCATTCCATTTTGTTGCGTACTTGTATCTTAATGAGAAGCCAGCTACACGAGTTATCTTTCCAGCCCCCTGAGTTTTTAAATACAGCCTGCTAAGCTGCACTTTTGGGATCAGATCTTTCTATTTGTTCAAGTCTTCTGAAGACAACAGCCAGCTGCTAACAGGTGTGGCCCCCTTCTTTTATTCATTCCAAATAACAACATAATTAAATGTCTCCCAGGCTCATTTAGGTATTTTTAAGGAAAAATTAGTAAAGCTAACAAGGCATGTAAATATGAGATGCCTTATAGTGCTCTGAGTGGGAGGAATTCATGTGTCACTGATGCTGATAATCTGGGTATCCCATCACCACCCAGCAGCGTGGCTTAAAAACATTTCATAGATTGAAAAGGAAGCTTGCCAAGGCCTCTGGGGAACAAAGAGATGGAGTGGGGTAAAATGGCAAAAAGGGAGCAATTAGGAGCGCTACCAAGGCAGAGCAAAAATTTGTGATTTAAAGCATCAAACTGTTAACTTCATAGATACCTGCAGCCTGTTGTTCCAATAAGATTATCACAGAGGAATGTTTTTTGAGATTTTGAGTGGTTCTTGCTCTTGTGCTGTTCTGCCTTCTCATCCCTCTTGGCTATTCACCTGCAGTGCACAGCACTGGGCTGGGCATCTCTGAGACACTCATCATTTTTACTTGGTGAATCAACCTACTGGAAAGATCAGATCCCTCATGAAACTGAAGGATTTGAAACTTTTCTGCAATGACTACATGCTGGCTTGGTTATTTTTATGGGGGTTTGGATTTTTTGTTTTTTTGTTTTTTAAAATAAAATTGATTTAACACAACAGAGGATTGACTGGGGACAAAGAAAGAAAAAGCTCATGCAGGGAGAAGTGTCTGACAGACCATCTTATTGCAAACCATTTAGTTGCTAAGGACCAATGCCAAAGCATTAGCCTAGCTGAGAATGAGGAAAAATCATCAAACTGAAAAAACTACTTTTAACTAGGACAGGAAAAAGAACACAGGCAATCAGATCTACTCTGGCAAGTTAGAAAAAGGCCAAGTCTCTCACAAAAGGGAGAGAAACCAGAAGACAACACTTGTCCTGGAAAGTTTGGAGAAAATAGTCAGATATTTTTTTCCTCTCCCCATGGGATTCAGGTACTATAGGTGTATGTACACCTTATTGGTTTAATTTTCTTTTCTCCTAAACGCTTAGTTTCTGTTATTTAACCAATGTTACTCTTCTAAGAATGGCGCCTAAGAATTGCACTCCACTTGCCAGAATCTCCTGAAAAGACAAAACTTAGGTTTGCCAAGAAAAGTTGATTCATAGTGTGTTGTAGCCCAAGACCAGTCCAGTCATGGAATAGTTGTGAAATCTCATCCTAGCTGAAGAAGCAGTAGTCTAAATTCATACTGTACTTGCAGTCTGTGGTGATGATTTCTGTCTTATGGGTACCCCATCCCCTTAGCTTGAGCTTGCCAAACTTGTGCAGGGCATAGACCAGTAACAGGTCCCTCTTCATGATTAAGCTTGTGTTTTCAGTAGTGATCTGGTAGTTGTATTTGATTTATTCTTGGTTTTAAAAGTTTGATAAAATTTAACTCCTACTACACTAGTAGTAATAAGTGTCATGGTAAGGACTGAAAACTGTTCTCATTACTTTACTCTATAAAACAAACAAACAAATAAAAACAAAACAAAAGCAAACAAAAAAACCCAAACCAACAAACCAAAAAACCTTCCAATTCCACAGTACCCCCCCTCTAGTTTGCTTGCTCTAGAGAGATATTTATTACGCCAGGAAAAGGAGCCAAAAGCCTTTCTGTTATTAGTGAATAATGCCATATGACTCCCTGGTGGTACAAATGCCAGATTATGCAATGCAGTGTAGTTATTGTCTCTAAATATAGCATTGTTTGGTATAGCAGTGTCTTTGGAATAACAAATTTTCTCATATGGACGTTAATATTATACTTTAATAAGGCCAAAATAACTGCAACAAATCTCAGATTTAGCTAAAGGGCATGCATTGTAAATTCAAGTTTGTTACTCTCACTTTCATAACTCACTAGAACAGTCCACTTGGTGACCCTGATTTACTTATCCTTGTCTTATTAGAAGTAGTACAAATACATTGTAGTATTTTGCTCTGAAGTGGCAAAACCCTGTACTTAGCATTGTGTAAAACCTTCCCATTGTTTAATACTTTGTCAGACTACCACATTCCTTCTGCATAATGGAAACAGCACCCACAGCTAGTGGGCTGCAAATTACAGAACAGTTCATCACTCAAGACTCTCCAGCATGTGATAGTATTGCAAATATTTATGTTAGCAGCTTTTGTGCTTGGCTGTGAAGATTAGAGATCTTACAGGGAGTACTGAAGGAATTACAGCCCTGAGGCGTGGGGGGGACACAGAGGATGGATCTTTCCTGTAAAAATCCAAGCTTTCTTTTTTTCAGGGGAAGAAAAAAGCATCCTCTAAAAGTCTTTCCAGTTACGAAAGTCTCCATGCATTGTTGTGAAACCAGTGACTGTTGCTCAGCAATTCACAGTTCAGTTGGAGTTTGATGGTTTTTGCTTGCTAGCTGAAGAGGTGAAAGGTGTCCTTGACTTGAACTGAAGGAATCTTAGTGAGAAAGTAAAGGTATCTTTTGTTCTTGGTGTTTTGTGGGTTTTTTTAACACAGGCAGCACAGTACTAACATCATCCACTATTGTCAGCACAAATATGACCTCTTATGTTCATCAGGAGATAACCTACTTTTAAAAGAGCACCTTGGATGCTGAATTTTATATTACCTAGGTAAAATGAAGAGGGGAGAGAAGCTTATCTGCTATTTCCATCATGTGGAAGGTGGATATATTTGATACAAAGAAGAAAGGGGACTGTGGCCAACTTCTGGAGAGGAGAAAGTGTTGTCCTGTATTTTTGTGACAAAAGGAACTGTGTGCATTTATTACAGTCCCTTTATGGGCTGATAACTGTCCCTGTTCTAAGACCCTCCTATCTTAAGCTAAAAGTGCTGTAATGGAGGCAGTTCAGTAAAGCTTTATAGGTGAAGAGCTGGCTAAACTGGAGAATGTTTTGGTGCAGAAGTCAAGGCCACTTGGCCCCTGACACATCCTGCTCCTCAGCAGTGACTGCAACACCGAGGTTTGGGGCAAATTTTGAAAATTTCCTTTCTTGTTTTTCCAGGCTGTTAAACACAAGAGACACAGAATTGCAAAGGCAATGTGAACCCTTTTTTAGGAAGAAAACATGCAAATAGCATCTTCATTACAATAGTAGTGTGCTACCCAAATGAAACCCTGTGTCCCCTTTGTGCAGCCTGTCTCTTAAATGATACTGGGAAGCCTGGCAGGTGTGAGCATATTCAGTCTCATGTACCAGGTTTGTTGGTGTCCGTGTGAGACTCATGTGGCTGAACAGGACTGTCCTGGGGAAAAAATGGAGATTTGAAAACAACCTCCTTTTCCTTCAGATACTCAAACCTTTATCTTATGACATCTAAGCAGTAATTTGCAAATGTGAAATTTTATGCCTGCAGAATTAATGCTAGATGGAAACTTTCAAATGGCACATTATGACCATTATCTTACAGTCTATGAAATGCCTGTGTCTGAAAGGGAAGAATACAGGCAGCTGGCACAGTTTCTGTGTAATTATGTTTTGTACTGTCTCCCTGGCTTTATTTTGAAGCGGACTGCATTTGGCCCTTTACTGGAATGCTCCGAGCTCGATGGGTGTGTAAGAGACGTGAGAAGTCTTTGCTGCCTGCAAATCTGAAGCTCCTTTTGAATTTTGAATGTTCTACTTTATGCTCTGGCTTACTTCTGATAGCCATTCATGAGTCATTCGTTAGTGCATATAACAGTTATCAGATGCCACAGGAGCGTGAAAAATTTCCACTCTAATAAACACTATCGTAACTGTCACCTCTTTATGATGTGCAGAAGGATGCGTGCACAGGATTGCCAGCTTTTCATCTGCACAAAGTCTGACGCCCTTCTCCAGGGATCTGTTTTTCATAAAACTGTCCTCCCCATGAGTTAGCTCAGTAAAGTCAAGACAGGTACAGTGTCCCACAAGAACCTGATGGTCTGCTGATCACTGCATAGTGAAGCTGCAGGATCAAGGTTAATGTGCTACTTTTGAGTCTTGCTCTTTAAACTGATCGAGCAAAATGATCTGTTAATAGTATAGGATTTTTGATGTTAGGCTTTTTTTCCTAATATTGAAATAGAGCATATATTGTCCTTGACACCAGATGCACCCAAAGTTCGTGAAAAATGCAAGCACTTATAGAATATTTTTTTAAAGTGAGGTTTTTAAGAGCTGGTTCATCAGATGAATAGAGTTTCCAAAAATCAGGGACTGACCATAAGATGCAGCAAAAGAAACTTCAGAGTAGAGGTGAAAAATGTGGATGCAGCCACACCTGGAAATGCATCTGCAGTGCAGGCACAAATTTGTGGAGAGGGAAGAGATATTTGGCCATAGTGGTAAGACAGGAAAATAATCATCTTAAAATATCTTCTGTCATCTAATCTCCTGTTAAACCTTCCCTGCTAGAGAAGTGCAAAATAACTATACTAAACATGAGTAGCCAAAAGAAAGATCTTTTGATTCCAATGTGATTATATGGTCCATAGATAAATCTAGCTCATATTTTCCTCAGTGTAGAAAAAGTCTCTGAAAAAACTGTCTTCAGCTTTATCAGCACAGCTCCTGCTCATACGTTAGACTCGTATTTATCTATGGGAGCAAAATAAAGAATCTGTAGTCACCATCATGTAAATTGTAACTCTGGATGTAAAGTTGTTAATGTGTATGCACAATATAATGTAGTAGCAGAATTTAGCAGAAAAAAAATATGTAAGTATGCAGGTGCACATATGCACCCATATTAAGGCCGAATTGAAAAGAACCCTGAAATGTAATTTCAATTGATTTTAATTTGTGTGAGGCTTGAAGAAATCTTGACAACTGATAGATCCAGATGCAACAAAACAATATAAAAAGCAGGAAGACATAAAATTAGCGGGTGAAAATACTAATGTTCAGGCATCTCTTTTGAGCAATTGTCTTTCAGAATATAACTGTAGCCATTCCCTGTGGATGGTGTCCATACTTATATGTCCATTTCTTCAGCACTGGATTTTGGGAGAGCTTCACAGGACACCCCAGTAAACAGCATAACCCAGCTGAAAATGTTAATTGAAAAACTCACTTCAAAAATACTTATCAATGGCTTATTGTAGAAATAGAAAGATATACTAAGTGAGTTTCTGTAAGTCTAGCAATATTTCATTAAAGATCTGTGTGATGGACCAGAGAGAGTGCTTATTACCGTTCCAAATGACACAAACTGAGAAGGGTTGTGATTACGTTGGAAGATGGGATTAGAATTCAAAGTGGTATAAGCAGGGGAAATAACAGAAATAAAACGATGCAGTTCAAGAAAGACAAATTCAAGGTCCTGTGCCTCCACAAGAATAATCAACAGAGCAAAAAGAAAATGGGGAAACCACTGCTCAGTAGCAGGTTCTGCAAGTCAATTGATTTGAGCATAAGGCGAGTGTGGGTCACCAGTACCATACTGTGTCAAGCAACTGGAATATATGAAGACGACCATGACCTTCAAGACATGGGAAACAATCCCTCTGTTCTGTCCAGTGCTGCTCAACTACATCTGGTTTATGGTATTGCAGTTTGTGCAATGTGGAAGACATTGCTTAAAGAGTCCAAAAAAGAGCTCAGGGAGAAAGACTTAAAGAAATCTAGAGAATGGGGAAAGATGGAATAAATTAGGGTGGTTATGCCAGAAATTCAGCATCTAAATGGTCCTTTTCCACAAAGCCTCCTTGCTGCTCATCTCCCTCTATGCCCACCCTTCCTTCCACGGCCCTTCTCTTTTTCCTCTCTTCCCTTTTCCACAGATAAAGTTGACAGTTTGCTGCAGGGAAGGTTGGAGTCTGTTCGTGGTAAAGAAGTAGTTCACAAAAAAGAAAGAGTGGAAGTGGTGATTCTGTAGCTGCTCCCAAGAGTGTGGTTTTTGAAACTTAAGACAAACCAGTGCTTCTGGTTGTATGTATCATACAGTTTGTTTCAGTTGGCTATGCTGCTTTCCAAGTCCTCTTACCAGCTGAATTTTGGCACTAGAACTGGATTTTAATATAATAACTGATAATTTTATGACCTACAATATCATTTGTAATTGCACACGTTAAAAAGAAGGCAACTTCATCTCATGCTTTTAGGTTTTAGAAGGGCATTAGAGAGCAATAATCTTTTTGTTAAAGCCATTATGTTCTCATGTCAAGGTTCACACCAGAGGTCTGGGCAGTGCCCTGTCTGCTGGGCCAGTGGCTGAGCACCGGGCAGCGTCTCACATACTGCCCTAAGCACCCATCAACCACAGCTCAGGCTTCCTCAGCCAAACCTGGCAGGATGGTTTTTTCTTCTATGAATTTGCCCAGTTGCTTTTAAACAGTTTCTGAGCATTTTATAACTATAGACACTAAACATGACAGATGCTTTTCTCTTCTTGCCAGAATGAGCCTGAAGGACTGATGATATGGTATAATAAGTTGTAAGGGTCTGGATTAGTATGTATAGAAGAGCATGCCTTGTATTAGATAACAGTATTTCATGACCTGTACACTGAAAAAGCAGTGAGAACTGCAAGTTATTCTAATTTAGTGTTCCAAATGAATATGAAACTATTTTGGAATATCAATACATTTTTTAATTTAAACAAATCTAATTATACTAAATTAAAGATTTATTTAGCTAACTTGGTAATGCTAAAAGCTTAAATATTTTAGATGTCCAAGATAAACATAATAAAATGACTCTGTTTAATCTACAAATTAATTCAAAAAAATAAATTGCACTTTAATTACACTGATAATGATCAAGCCCAAGTATGATTGGCATATTCCTTCCCTGAGACAGCCAAAAGGCAGAGAGAAGCAAACGCTTGTGGGCCAGATTCGGTTTATTCCTTACACCATTGGAGGTTTTTAATAATTCTGTTAAGTTTTGTACTTGCACTTCTAATTTATACTAATCCAGCTGAGCAGAATGTGGCCTTGTACCTGAAACTGGTCCAGCACATTCCTACACTGAAGATGACTCCAATAATGAAAATCTGTCTTGCAAATGACTCATTGTAAGATGACTGTGCTGAAGATGTTGAAAATCAGGATGATGCATGTGAAAATGAAATTAATCAATATGAAGATGAGGATCAGCAGTCTATCACAGCAGAGCTGTTTGGTAATAATGAAACTGAGGAAACAGGCACTGCTAGGGAAACACATGAAATTGCAAGAAATGTCAGTGATGGTAATGAATTAATAGCTATTTCCAGAAACCAAAGAGACTGAGTTTGCAGACAAAGAAAGGTGTGCTAGGAAGTTGGGGTTTTGTAACAGTCCCAGATTTTGGGAAAACTTGGTGATGTAAATATATGTACAAAAATACGCACAATTATTTCATCTCTGTCTGTAGTTCCTCCAACTGTGCCTTCAAGTAATTGTCAGGTTGGGTAATTTCTTATGCAAATGTACATTTGAAAGCTGGAGGCGGACGTTTTATGCTTTTTAAAAGTAGTGGTATGTAGTGATAGGACAAGGGGAAATGGTTTCAACCTGAAAGGGAGGAGATTTAGAAGTTAGGTAGAAATTCTTTACTGTGTGGGTGATGAGACACTGGCCCAGGTTGCCCAAGAAGTTGTTGATGCCCCTTCCTGGAATTGTTCAAGGCCAGATTGGACAGGGCTTTGAGCAGCCTGGTCTAGCAGAAGGTGTCCCTGCCCATGGCAGGGGTGTTGGAACGAGATGATCTTAAGGTCCTTTCCAACCCAAACATTTCTGATTCTGAGTGTTCAGCAGACAAATCAACCCTGGGTACAGTAGTGGGATACTGCATGTGCAAATAGGTTTGTTCTATTGTGCTTCAAATTGATGTTTCTTTGCTGCATTTTGCAAATCCATTACAGATTATAATCTATAGGGCTCAGGGACCACAACTTGAAAACCACTTTAAGAGAAGGGAGTAGAGAATAGAGACTGGTGCATCCAAGCCGACATCTCTGGTTTTAATACCTCTTTTACCAGTTTAGAGAATTTATGCATGTGTTATGTTGTATTGGCATACTGACTGATACATGGCAAAGGCTCCTTGGAGGCCTGGGATAGATGCTTTTTTAATGCATTATATAAATCTAAATAAATATATATCACAGTGAGCACAGATAAGTGATTGGAGGCAGAACTCGGGTATCACTGAATTAAATTTGATTCCAAGTGAAATTCATTTTCCCCCCCTTCTTTCAGGTTTACAACAGATCAGAAGGGATTTTGGAGATACAAATCCCAGAAGGGAGTAACCCAAGGCCACCACTCAATGTGCCTGTTCCCCTCCACAACGTGCACATCATTTTGTCTTGTCTTTTCTGTCTTTCTGAAGTGAAATAGACAAAATGAGTTTAATTCATGCAAAATCTGAGGTAACAGAAAAGAGCAGCTCAGAGCTGATTTAAAGACAGATGCAGCAGAAAACAAGCATTTGGTGGATGGCAAAGAAGTGGGCAATAAAAGGCTCTGTGGTCTGTTCTGTGTCCTAAGCTGAAACTTTGATGACTCCATCACTGCAGCACCCAAGCCCCTCCCTTTGCTTACCATGTGCTTTTGTGTTTGATTTCCAGGGATGAAAAAGCCCTGATGTTTCCATTTTAGAGCTGTGGAACAGAGTCGAGTAAAGAAAATAAGGGCTGAGGTTTTTAATTTATGTAAGCACCTGATGACACAGATTGCACAGAAATTTATGTATTGTACCAAAATTTTAAACATTTTTTAGTGTTCAGATTCCCCTTCTGATAAGTAGTTCCCTTCTATCTGAGAAAATTAAATGAGTTAGACTAGATTCCAAAATAGCCTATTCAACAGGAAACTAGCAAAAATCGGAGCAGAAGCATCTCCTTAGGAATGAAGGAGAGGTCTCCTTCCTCTTGGAATCGCATCCTGCGGTAATTTCCTGAATTTGCCCATGTCATGCAAGGTGCAGTCCTTCACTCAGTAGTATAGGGGCACAGATATGAGAGTTTTTGCTCAAGACAGAAGAGGTAAAAAGCTGTATTTCTCTCAGTACCTGAAAAAATTAATCCACAACTTTTCAGTTACCTAGAGTGACTAGATCAGCTTATGTAGTAGTGTCTGCACTGCAAAGGGGGACCTGAATCTGGGGACCTGAATCTGGGGGTTAATGGGTGAGACCCAGGGCATTGGCTCAGCTTTGAGAGCTGAGACAAAAAAAAAAGGGGGGACAAAAAAGGCTCTAAAACCTGAGATAAGGCAGAAGCTTACTCAATGTTTTTACTTACTCTTACACATACAGAATACCCAAGTGTCCACATGCCCATTATAGCATAACCACAAACAGTTACTATCCTGAAAAATGCAGTGTCCTTGGGGAACGACAACAGATGTGTCTGTATATAACCATTAAGAGTAATTATAATTTACCCATCAACACCCAGGTGTTTTATCAAATACTTACTGGACAGACATACGTAAGAATGCTGCTCAATAGGTGTGTTCCTCAGGCTGGTGTCTTGGTTTCTTCTGCCTTTTACAGGGCTTTGAAAGATTCCTGTAACAGTTTCAGAAAGCACCAAAGTGACTTTGAAGCTCAAGTTTCATTGCTTCTCATTGATGTTTTTTGGAAACTTTTTAGCTGTTGCTGAATGTAATTTATGCTTGCTTTAAGGTGCATTTGCGCTGCCAAAGACATATAAGATAGCCATAGTTCAAATGAGACTCATCCCCTAAATTCTGTCACCTTCTACTTAGACTTAATGGTGCCTGTAAAACTGCTGACCATATCAAGTCCCCTTTCAAAATCCCATGTTAGGAACCCATATATGATGATTATTCGTGCGTGTAAGAGCTGCTGTAAGTTTCTATAGATGGGTCTTGTAATAACTGGCTAGGGCTCATCTCATCTTTGAGTCTCTGTGTTTGAGAGCTCTTAAAACAAAAAAAAAATCAAGATACTCATGCCTATGTAATTTTAATAAAGTCAATATCTCTGTATATTTTGATTTCTTAAATTCCTTTTAACTGGACTACAGAGAAACAAAACTGATTGTTTATCAAATCAGGTCTTGGAAAATGCTTTCCCCTTTGAGGTCAAGAAAAAAATTCCACTATTGTAAGTTATTTTGACTTCACAGTTCTTTAAATCTTCTCCAACTTTTTCTTTCTTTGTTCTTTATCCAATACCACAAAAATGTAATAACAGCAAAAGTAGACAATACAGATTAGACAACCTGGATAATATTTAAGCATGTGCTCAAATATTTTCTTAGTGGGCTTAAGGACTATGCTGTAGTGCATAGAGCATTTTCAGCTTGTTGGATAAAAGCTATTTTCTGAAGTTGTAGGGATAATAGAGAACTTTCAGCAAAATGGGGTTTTTCACTGTATAACTTTTTGCTTTCTTCTTGTAGTTAATAAAGTGTAGTCTTAAACTGTTTAAAGTAAATAACAAAAAGCCCTAATAGCTGTTGTGTACTTGTGCTTCTAGAAAAAGGCAAAATGTGTCTTTAAGGAAAATTTAGGCATATCACTTAAGATTTAGTAAAGGAATATTACTTGACACCATTGTGATTAACTTATTTTTACAGTTTTCAGTGGGAAAATTCTGATTCATAAAACTGAAATATTCAACAAGTGTGTGACCACTACTTGATCCTATTTATTTGGGACAGAGAATAAAAGCTGTTAAAAAAAGGTGTATTTTGGTGTTCTTTAAATGTAGTTTTCATTTTGTTTTGAAATTGTCTTTGTTTAAAAATTCTTTTTTATTTTAAAATTGCAACTTTTGCACACACACAAAAAATCCCTTCCTTTTAGCCTGATTTTTGTGTGTGTGTGTAAGTGTTCTTTTTAGAACAAAGATTTTGGGGTTTTTGCTAAACCAGATGCAGAGCGAGAGGGTGAACCTTTCAGAATTTTCCAGATTGTGCAGAAAGTCAAAAATCTGTCTCTTCTCAGCTCTTTTTGATACCTCTTTTGGTCAACTTTCCAAACCTTATCTATACCAAAATCTGGTGTGTTTTAGCTATTGTGTGAAAGTCTATTCAGTACTAATCACTGCATTTTTGTGCAAACTCATATTTGTGTTCAGTAGTGATTTGTGACAGTATTGATTACTACTGTCAGGATTTGGACTTCAAAACTGTAAAAACAAAACATGGGACTGGGATACATTAGCCTGGGATAAACTGGGATTAATGGCTACTTGTTTTATATTAGGATTACATGGAAGGCTTGGTTTGATCTATATATCAGGTTTAAAGATGGTTCAGAGAAAAACCCTCATTGGCAGAACAGTATAAGCTGCTATCATTTTTAATTTTTATTGAGCCCTTTTAGCACCTAAGATGACCATAAGGGAAAAACAGACAAAAATATTGCCCATTGTAATAAATAATTTGACTCAAGTTTCAAGCTCGTTATTAAATGAAACTTGAGGTAATCTTCTAAGCAGAGCTTCAGGGCACCTGTGACTTTTAAATGGAACTATTCTGTTTCTAGGGAAATACATACCTTTAAAAATAAAGCTTGAGGCTAAAAGCCTCAAACAATAAATCTCCCTCCAGCTCTCTTCTCTGGGGACATATATACTATGCAGCCTTCAAGCAGGGCACTTAGCCTGTCTTTGGGTGTCTTTTCTCTGGTGTTAAAGTTCTTTTATAAGGAACATCTGGGTATGTCTAGACCTTTATGAGTTTCAGAATCCAAAATATCTCCTTTTGATATAAGCCTGACTGTTGGCTGTTGGGATGCTCTATAAACAGCCACCATAGCTATTAGGAACTCAAAATGTCACACTGTTTCTGATGTTATGAAAATAACTGTTTAGCCCCAAATGTATATGCAGTTTGCACAAAAACCTATATTTTTAGCAGACACACATCCAGTATAGTGCATTACATGTCAGTTCAGCGTGGCTCGAATCATGAAATTTCCATTCCTTTACTTGGGAGGTATTTAGGCACTCAATGTAAAGGAGTCACAGAAGATCTTCCCTGAAACAAATGGGTTTGCCTTCTGAGAAATGTTTAAGTCCTGGTAATGGTGCTAAACTATTGAACCATGTAGTAGCTGCTGATTAATTTAGCACTGTCCATTCTGAATGCTTAATACAGGAATCTTGTGTAAAAATAATAGATGTGTAATTAATGCATAAGTACAAGAGGATGAAAATCAGGCTTCACAGGTGTACGTGTCAGACTATATGACATAAATTTATATTGTGAGGATAGTCTCATCATCCTCTTCGTTACGTTGTGTTTCTTACAGTTATGTAGCAGACAAGTGGAGTTGCTCCCTTTGCTGCTGAATCATAAATGTTGCAACAGCTGGCTGTGCCATCCTGTGTTCTGCAGACGCATCCCCAGGCAAATGAGTAACACATTGGCTTCATCTCGCTCCCTGTCTGTATGTTTATACTCTTGACTCTCATAGAGATAGACCTACCTAGCTGCTCTAAGTTTACTTTTCAATTTATTATGATTTTGGTATTTTAGTCAATATACTGATCACTTGTATGGTGATCCTGCCTAAACTCTGTAATATAATGTAAACAACAGAAAGGTATATAGAAAGCCAAAATAACACATTATTGCCAGTTATATGCTCATCAAAATCCTAAGGGGGCTGTGACCTGATTGTAACTTTCCCCTAGAGCCATACAATAATTTTAGCTGCGAAAGGAAATTTTATGGCATGTAAGATTAGCCCACACTAATGCAAGGTCAAAAATAATAGAATCAATAAGCAAACTCAATACTGTTAACATTTTGAGAAAATTACTACTAGAAAACAATGTCAACAAGAGATTGAAACGGGTCTCCAAAGTTGTCCTATTGATTTCCTTTCAGATTCATGACAATCTAACTCTTTTTCCTTTGCAATGTGGTATCCGTTTTTCTTTCTTTTTTTGTGTTCTTTGCACTTTACAGCCCATTTTTATTATTTTAGCTATGAATGCTTGTTAGTTTATTATTTAAATATATGGCAAAATTAGTATCTTTGAGTTTATATTCTGAAATAGACAAAAGCCTCTGATACCATTCAAAAGTGGTTAGAAAGCCTAGGGCTATTTTCAAGTTTTAATTCTGTTAGTAACGCACCAACACAAAATGTGGGGAGAGGAGGGAGGAAATTGAAAGCTAGTTTGACATTTGTTTAGAACTGTCAAAATTAGTATACTAAGAATAGGAGAGAAGTAAAATGCTTCAACATATATTTAAGTATTGCATTTCATATCGGTAATGCTTTGCACTAGCAATGCTATCACAAATTGTGTTATGTCTTTGAAGTGAACAAATTATAATTTGGAGATTCTGGGACAAATGTTCCACATACAGTGAAAAGCAGGGTAAGAACAAGGAAAAGGGGGAGGGATATACTGCCCTTGTGTCAAGAAAAGGGCTGATCCACCTTCTCGCTCATCACATGAGACCAGGAGGTTTGGGGCTGTGTCTGGAGAGGAGAGAATATTACTCCCACCCACATTTGAGATAACCTGCAAAGTATAAGGAGGTAAAACAGAATCTCATTATTAGTCTAGACCCTTGTGTGTACCCTCTTCAAGGAATCCTCTCTATTCAGGAAAGCACATCAGCTCCCACTTTCCTTTACACACAGAAGCTAATGTTTTCCACAACTGAGGCTAATGTTTGTAAAGCAAAATGATGTCCTGTCTTATTCGATGAGCTCATGGTCAGATGAAAGGTCTCTACGCAACTGCTCTTCTGTGTTATTTTGATGTCTGGCTTCTGCAGGCTCCAGGTACAAATGGGAGATATCTGCAAGTTCCAGGGCTGGAGCTCTCACCCTTTGAAGTCTCAACATCAAACTTATGAGGATCCTGGGACTTTTAGATATACCTCAAAATAAGACTTATAATGATTTTTTCTTCTACGTGATTCCTTCTTGTTGCCTTGCTGTGATTCAGACCAAACTGGTGATTTTTATTTTTTTTAATACAGGTAAATGTGTGAAAGAGGCGGAGCTTTTTACATGGGGTTAATAATCTGACCATGCAAAGATATCATTATATACCTTGCTCCCAACCATGCTGCTTTCTAAGTCAAAGAGTGAGGACAGAGATCCCACATCCACACAGATTTCTCAGACCATTGGTAAAAAGGTAAGACCATGTTTAATTCAGGTCAAAGCAGCACCTGTGATGGTCTGTGCCTTATATACTGTCTGCTGTGTATAGTCTTGTGATTAGGGACAGTTTTCAAGAAAGTGCAGAATCTGCTTTTAGGCTCTTCTTGTGTTCTGCAGATGAGAAGAGTGCACAAACTAACAAGTCATAGGCGAAGCTGGGTGGCATCTCATGATCAGTCACCACTGCTGAAACTGGGTTGTTACGCTTTGCATGTGTGGCCGTAGGAGCTTGATGTATTGTCCCAGATGAAGGCACTGTATTGCACAATGGTTTGTCTCAAATTCTGGTCCCTTCTGTAAGAATACTTTATACTTTTTGTGCTGAAGAATTACTGGGTAAGCCATGCTGGGATCAAGTTTTGAATATGAGACTCGCCTCTCTGAAAAGTGTAACTTTGAACCCCCTTGGCTAACTGGACTGGAACAATTTCTCCCACTTTTAGGGTGAATGCTCTTATGCTAAATATGATCTTTTACTAATTCTTCTCCCTCTGGAAATTACTTTGCTTTCTGGATTAACGTTGTGAAATCTACTTTGTAGTTTGTATCAGTATATATACTACTGATTATACATATACTGGCATTCTATACTTAATATAATCCCTGTACCAATATTTCTTGTAGTAAATCTAGACTGCTTCCTTCTGGGATTGTACCAAATTGCCCTACAAAGATTAGCTGATTGTTGTTTACAAACATCCTGAAGCTGTCTTCAGATTTACCTGTCTTCCTCCATTGACTACAAAGCAAGTCTGGCTTATAAACTGTGTGGGGTTTAGTTTTATAGATATTGTGCTTTAGCTGGGTATCTAAAATGAAGTGAATTCAAGTCTGTGATGTATTATACGTAATGGACTTTCTGGTTCTTGCATGTTCTGCAACTTTGCTTATTTCTCTGGTATCTCACAGTTCTCTCTCAAACATAATCCTTTCTGGCTTTCATTTATAGTAACTGTACTAATTATTTTTAGGGGCAGATGTATTGTGCGGTCCTGATGTGGCCATTGCTGTAGCAGCGTTTGTGTTTGCAACAAAAGCAAGTGCTGCATTTCTTATGAATAGAGCTGAGTTTGTCATAAGGGCAGGCTATCAAAAGTTCATTTGAACAAGACAGTTTTCTGCTAGCCTTAGGCTACCAGCTGTTTGGGCAAAGAATTGACAATGGGTCTGTAGGCTGGTCTTAACCAAAAAATGATTGTGGAGTTTGTGAATCTGATCAAACTTTGACAACAACCCAGAACTTATTTGAAATGCATTTCTTGTCATTGCTGGAGGAAAAAAAAAAAAAAAAAAAAAGAAGAAAGAAAAAACACCACTGAAGGGAGTTGTCACACAAAAGTGTGTGGTATGAACTCGGGGACCTAAAAAATCAATCATGGCAATTATTTTACTAAATTATTTTAAACTGTAGTGTGTCCAGAAGTCTTTCTGTTAAATGTCTGCTGTCACAGCAACAAGCTGTGCTGTTTCCATCTCTGACCTTTTTCATGTTAAAATGCATGTCAGTATGTAAAACAGAAGCACTCCACGCAGAAGATGACTGTAGCAGTGCTTTGCTTTGCTGCACTGAAGGTCCTGGAGATACATATTTTGCAGGAAATGAGTATAATGGGACAATTCGCCATTTAGTTAGAGAGGAAAAAAAAACACCAACAACAAGCAAAGGTTGCTTTTTTCAACATTTGTTTTGTCATGTTCATTTTTGCTGTGATATATTTGAGGGAACCGAATGGAAGACTTAAGTGGCACATGCAGAGAATGGATGACTTGATGATGAAGTGTGAAATGACCATTAAAGCACTGACCGTTTATCCCTAATACTCTATTCGGAGTTGAGATCTAAGTGAAATGAGTTTAGTGGTTGCAGCTGAGTACCTAGTGGACAGGAGTCCATATGTCATAGAAATCTAAATCAGCTGGTGCAGTTTAACATCAATAACAGCATTGATTCTGAAGAGGTATGGGTCTGACTAATGGATAAGGATGTGAAGGATCCTAACAGTAAGGATGTGAAGAGCCTCAAGGAAAATTTGGGGAAACAATTTGGATGTTTTCAGAGTAGGCCCTAGTATTTTGTTGTCATGTGCTGTGAGACCCCAGTCTCAGAACAGATTTTCACTCAGATAGTTGTCTTTCCAAGCCCTTGTATTGGTGAAAGGAATACTTTTTTAATTCAAGGCTGCCCTGCCAGGACAACTAAGAGCTAACATCTACCTCAGGAGAGAATTTCTGGCCAGGGGTAGGCAGGATGCTCCAATGAAGAACCACTGGCATTGTAACAGAGAAAGTGAGAGTGGCTCCCACAGAAACCGGGTATTGCCCTGCAACACAGGATGCCGAAGTGAAGAGACATAAACAGCTATGTGAACTGGTGGCTGAGGAAGCTTGAAAGAAGGACTGGTTAACAAACAGTGGTTCCAACAGTCCTCCAGGATCACCACCAACGAGTGATGCAAACCTGTCTTGATATTTATGGAGGGAGGTCAGGCCTCAGGTGGATATAAAAACCATCACCACTCAGTCTTTAGGAGCAGGTCTGAGAGTTGACGAATGCCAAATACTTAGTGGTATGACAGCAACTATAGGCTCCTATCTGAACTGGGACTTGGAAATTCCTGATAAAAGGGGGGGGGGAGGATGTTCTAAGTGTGCAGGAAGGTGTTCTAGGTGTGGATGAGGAGGTTCTATGTGTGAGAGGGGTTCTGGTTCTGTGGGACCATGCTGATGTGACCCCTCCAGCCTTGGTCCAAAATAGTACAAAGATAATATAAACCACATAAAAATGTTGTAGTAGAGAACCATGTCCTGAAGATAGGAATTACATAGAAATTGAAAAGTACAAAATTGAAACCTGAGGGATTCTATTGCAGAGCTGTTTCCAGAACCCGTATTTGATGGCTTCACACTGTAACAACAGATAAGTATAGAACACATTACATTAAACAGTACTTAAATCAGAAGCAAGCTGTATCTGGAGGTTCATTCTGTTCCTCCTCCCCTACACTTTGAATCAGGCTGATTATAACTGCAGGAGAGTCCCAGACCAGGTGAGGACTGTTAGCTCTTCATGCACAGTATACAGTACTTTATATCTGACCAGCTAAAATAAAGTTGTTCCACAGTAAATCTGCTTCATGGTTTCAAATCAGAAAGAGACCCTTTGAGAGAGATTTTAATTCAAGGAAGTGAGGATTGGTGTTATAGTTTCTTCCTTCTGAGATTTAGATTGATGATTAATGAAGAACAGTATATAGTAGTAAGTCATGGGGAAATTATATCAATTCTGGGAAATAATGGATGGATGGATAGATGTATATATATATATATCTCCTCTTTCCCAGGGGGTTAGAATGGAATTTTTTAGAAAAATAGTGAAATACTCTGTAACCGCACAATCTCATACAGATGATGGCACACCTGGTAGTAAATACTTGCCTTCAACTGTCAGAGTACTAACCAGAGAATGAAGAAATTTCAGTGTTCCATGTTCGTCCAACGTGTGATGTTCAGTATCAGGTACTTTGTTTAGCCTTCTCTTGCTGTAGGTTCCACTCGAGGGAAGTACGTGCAGAGGCGATACCAGTTTGGGATGCAAACTCCCTGTAGCACGTTTTGCATTCTCTGAGAACAGGTAGGAGGATGGAGGGCAAGTAGCTTTGTTGGAATCAGTGGGAAGAAGAAAATCTTGTTTTGTGTCTGTACTTTAGTCATGCAGAAGTAGTCGTTTAGGCTGATTAATGTATTTGAAGTAAAACAAAACAAAAAGGTCTGTACAGTCTTGTGAAGTATTTTAGTATGCAAACACACACTAGCTGGCAGTGCAGCCATGCCAGCACAAATGTGTCTGAGCAGGTATGAAGGAAACTCATTCAGATTTGCAGTAACTTTTTTTCTTGTTTAGCTTTGTATTGGTTTTACACTATCTTAAATTGTGTATGAAACTGCAGCCAGAAAACCTGGTGTCTGATCAGCTTGTGATCATTTTTCTAGCTAGAAATACTACCCCTGTGGAAAAAAAAAAAGTCTCTACATTAAACCTACGGGATCAGTAGCTATGTAAGATCATGGAAGGAGATGCTGGTAGAGTGTGGCTGAAAGAGCTGGAAGTCTTACTACCCAGGGTAACTCATCAGTCCTTTCTCCTGGCATCCCACCATTGGAGGGAGCCCTATCAGCAATGGCTGCAGAGCAAAGTCAGCCAGATCTACCCAAGCTCTCCTCCCAAACCATTGAAGTCTGGGTGGATAATTCTGCATTAAAATAGATAGAGTTCTTATATGATCCATCCTGTCAGTTCTGCTATGGGGGATGCACCGACAGCAGTGGGGGCTGTAACACTGGTGACTGGCAAATTGAATGCTTGTTCACGTCCTAAATAGAGAGAGGTGTGTGTGTGTGAGATAGTGTAGGGGGTGTGTAATATCATAATGAATATATTGCCATGTGTGCCGTAAAATTTAAACTTAGCAATACATAATGCAAGAGCATGCTTTCTCACTTTATTTCGGTATCTGGAAAGTTTCAGCACTGGCATCATATCAATATTTATTAATGCATTGTGAACTAGAACCTGTGATTATTACTCATGCTATCTCATACTTTACAAGCTTCAACTCTGAAGAATAAAATCACATCTGCTTTTGCTCTTCCCATATTTTATTCAATGTTTTAACAGCTTTGCCGTAAATATCTCATCCATTACGATTCAGTTGTGACTGTATCAACTTCACATCTCCTGTTTTATTGCTGTCATTATAGTTAAACAACGCTCTGTTAATTCTGTTAACTAACAAGTTCATTGTTCTCAGTAGTCAGCAATCTCTGTTTGTTGAGTCCACAGTGTTACTGGTTGTAAATCAAACCCGAGCACTGAGTGAAGCATTTTCCTCCATTTGGAAAATATGTTTTTTATAAAGGCTGATTTAATAAAAGGTTAATTGTGATCCCAGGTAATAAAGCTTGCAGAGTAATTCTGATTTACTGAATACAAAGCCAGTGATATCTGTTGTCTTCAGCTTCTGTTACAGTCCCCAGATAATGGCATTTTTCTTATATGCTAAACCGAGTGTTGAAAGTTGTAAACTTAATATTGGGGGTCTGGGAAGGGGAAGATGGAACCACTGAAATTGTGGATTTATGAAACCTGGATTTGTGCTTTAGGGAAGATTGGAATAAAGAAGGATAGAAAATGAGGTTGAGCTGCTGATGGAAGCAGTAGAAAGCAAAGGAAGAAAAATATGGAATTTAGAAAGGGGAACCACAAGGAAGGTAGCATGGAGGAGGGTAGATAATTAGGAAATCATGTGTTGAGCAAAGATAAATGGACAAAAAATATTATTTTAAAAATCTGAAGGCTTCACTGCATGTCTGGAGAACTGTTCCAGCCTTGCCAGCACTCTACAGTGCACTACATCTGTCTGCAGCTGCAGCTGGTGGGCAGGAGCATGCTTGGCTTCTCCTCTTCTTCATTCCTTCCAACTTTTTGTGCAAAGATGATGGGCAACAGCCCTGTGAAATCTGTGCTGTCCTGTGCAAGGAATGTAACAGGATGGCGCACTGGTACGAGAGAGGAAATGTGTCAGAGGGGGGACTGAGCCACACCAGAAAAAAACCAGTTCTGACTCTAGTCCTGCTAGGCTTGAAATTACTGAGATTTGTTGAACTGCTGTAGTTTGGCCTGTCTCGGATTGAATTTCTGCAGGAACAGTGCTTGCCCTTTTAAGGATATGTGAGTCAATTGATTTCACAACATGAGTAAGCCTATCGTCTTTTTGAGAAATATGTAGTCATTAGATCTATTTTTTTATGTACAATTCCTAAAGGAAAATATGCCTCACTTGCAATTTGAAAGCTGTCTCTTGAGAAATCTTGCATGCCTAGTGATCATTTGAATTCCTTGCAGTCCTTAACTTGCTGCCTGTGTGTTAGAAATCATTTTAAATGAATTGAATAAAATTCACAAATGTTATGTGCCAGGGCATGATGAACTCACAGGAAATACGACCCGAATGTGTTT
The DNA here is from genome assembly GCA_013398125.1 of Aegotheles bennettii. Classification (NCBI taxonomy): domain Eukaryota; kingdom Metazoa; phylum Chordata; class Aves; order Caprimulgiformes; family Aegothelidae; genus Aegotheles; species Aegotheles bennettii. Next base: position 627,962 of record VZRW01008202.1, on the reverse strand, counting down.
GTTTTTCCTTTTTATTACAATAAATAAGAATGGACAAATGCAGCCTTAATGACACATTTCTGAATGAGATTTTATTGGTCTGGTATCAGCAAGCAGTGTGTAATGCCTTGCTTAAATAAACTGGTTTAGATTTGTTAAATTCCTGTGTAATTATAAATGCATAATAGGGAATAACCACAAAAGATTAAGGACTGCCCTTGGAATTACATACATGGATATAGATGTATACAGTTTTACAATTAAGCCCTTATTTAAGAAATTAAAACGTTTTTAAGTGAGGTTTTTTTGTTGGTTTAGTTTTTCTCTTTTTAATTTGTGGTACCTGCTGCCCATAAGTAAATGCATAAACAGGGGAATTCCAGTACCTGATCTGAAACAGACATTTAGGAGATGTCTTTTCCATTTTAAGCACCTCTATGTCTTTAGTCACTACAATGGGCCTAGGACGAATAACTCTGGCATCTCTTTTAGATGTTAGAAGAAAAGTGAGAAGAGTGCTTGATGCACTGAAATCTGGGCTTGCTTTGCCTGTGCTCACCAAGCCATGTGAGGAGCTCACCATGAAGCAGGAGGGAACCACGTAGCAGTTGCTCTGTTGAAGTTTGAATGGAGCCTCCAGATGCAGATTGCTCCAGAGCACCCGGGTACCAGTGTGGTGTATTATTTCAGGATCTTTTTTGCTGGATATAGCAGAGTAGGATGTTTGTGCCATGGGATGCTGGTTTCATTATTTTGTACAAATTATGCTACAAGTTATGTCAGTGTAAACCAGGCTTTGTTCTCTATACTTTGTGGTTAACTTTAAAAGGGTTTTAGGTCTGTTGACAAAGGAAATAAAGAACCTGAGAACGCAGTGGAAAGTGAGTGTGCAGAAGGCCACTTTTTACCTTTGCATCCTCTCAACTGTTAAGTTTGTTTGTCTATGGCAAGCTTGCGGCTGTGTCGCTTTGCTGAGCTCTGTGTGTTTCTGCAGAATTAATAATTGGAGAGGGAATCCACTAATTCCCATCTCCACATTTGAAGCTTAGTATGAGGTACTGTATCAAACGCAACACATGATGTATCCTGACACAGCAGCAATCATTTTACCTGTTAGTACTACTTTTTAAATTGAATTTAAACACGGAACAAGAACTGTGTGAAACTGTTTGGCATCTGATTCACAAATGTGTGTTGGGATCTGCTTTGTTGATGTTGAATCTGCATCAACACTGAAGTTCCCAATAAACTCAGCAAAAATATACACCCAGGGCAACTTCCATAAGACTGGTACCATCTTGAGATTTGAACCAGGTTGGATCCAAGTTTGATCCATTCACTCAAAAAAAGCCCTGAAACCTCTTTGACTTGGTTTGGGGCTATCCTGTAACTAAAGGATAGATCTGGGAGCTCTAGATTTGATTTTTCACTCAGTCGTAAATTTGTGTGTAACCTGAGGACAAGTTATTCAGCTGCTGTATTCTGGGTTCCCATTTACAAGGCAATGATAACAATAATAATGCTTCTCTATACAAATATTGGGAGACCTTAATTTCTTACTATCTGTCATCTGTAAAGTACTGTGTTTCACAGATGGATGAAGCAGGGGACATAGGGGAGAAGGAAGAAGTTTGTGCAGTTTTGAAGGGAAGGTTACCTTAAGCTTTGCTTTTAGCATTTTAATACTCTGCAAGTTTTTAGCCAATTTCACAAGAGCCCTTGTTCCTTTTATTATAAAATTTTGTGCCATGGAATTGTGGGTGGTCTGATACTCATCTCGAGGAATGCAGTTCTGAAAAGAAATGCACACGAGGTGGGAGGGATTGCATATCATGTAGCATTTAGCCTGAGCTTTGCGACGTCAAAGTCGTCTGCTGTGTAAATATTAAGGGCTGTAACCCTGAACTTGAGAAGTATTCAGTTTTTATCTTTTATTAACTGACTGAAATAATCATACTGTTTCACTTGATAACACAGGAATGGATTCTGCAAACATCAACGAGTATAGGGGTAGCACTTGCTCTCCTTCAGTCTTTCCACAGGCTGCAATGGGACAGATGTATTATTTGCCCAAAGGAGAGGATAACACACTCCACATTTGCCTAAGGAGTACACTCAGTAGCAGCTATGATAAGCTGGTAGATTTCCACTCTGCTCCACTGCTGTAGCTGAAAAGAAATGACCAAGAAATGTGTGATTTTGGAGCTCGCTGCAGAACTGGAAAGATACACTAGTGATTATCATTTAAATCCACTGCCTTGCCTCCTGATTGGCAACTACTCACTGGACATATTAAACTTTACAAGCTGTTGATGGCTGGTGGGAAGCAAGTGTGTATTGATCCTGAAGTGGAGGTTTAGAAGAGAAAGGATCACTGTCGCAGAGTATCTGTAGGTAGGTCACAGCTCAGAACAGGTATTTGCCCAGAGATGACCTCTAGAATGGGCAATGCATTGTGTATTTGGGAAGGTTATTAATCTATGCCAAATACATGATCACATGTGAGGGTTGTACTTTGTATTATTTAATTTCATTCCAATTATTCCAGAAAAAACAATTAAGAAAATGAATAATTATAAAAGTAAGGTCAACTCAATTTTCTCTACTAATGTTTTTAGTTACTGGACTCATTATTGCTAATTTCTTTCATAATCTTTGCCATCTAACCTCATTTGTTTCATTGCTAAATGGCAAGAAGGGAGCATCATAAAACTTCAGTGAAAACAAAGCAGAAAAATCATGTCACCTTAGTGATTTCCTGAGAAAGTAATTACCTGTTGTTAACCTTCATGGAAAGAATTCTTCTGATCATCTTCAGTATATCTGTTAAATTTTTATCTTTACATTTCTGGTTGCAGTTTTCCAAATTAAAAACGTATAGCTAGGTAGATATATTAATATGACATCATCTTTTTCTTCTAATAATTATATTATTAAATTATAAATCACTTACTTAAACAGGTTTTAGAACCTAAAAGAAAACTGCTCCCTATTTACTATATAATTTGAAAGTGTAATAAATTTCATAGCACTGAATTTTAAACATTTTTTTGCTGAATGATTCATTTGGGCTCATAAAACTACCTTCTATTTTTTCTGTAATATTTGAGATCTGAACCAACATACAGTGAAGTCAATGGGAGTCTTTCTATTGATTTCAGAGGGAGACAAATCAGATTGTTTCCTCTAATCCTGTACGTTAATATGCAGGAGCAAATGCCCCCACTTTTTGGAAGGCTTATTGAATTCAGTGATGTCCTGTGAGGAGGCCACCTGTATGCCAGAAGTTGTTAGGCTGAATTCTTTGTCCTGTGTTTCCATCCAGAAAACAAAGAAGCTGGAGGAGGTAACTTTTGAAATAAGATGTGGGTGGCAGGGGAGAAGAGTCAGGTTCTAGTTTTTTATTTGCACTGTACCTAATAAAATGAACACAGCTAACTTTCACTTAGCAGGAATGTATATTGTTATGTAATAATCCTCTAATGAAACTTTAAAATAGCAAATTTTATTTTTTTTCTGTAGGTGGGCTTTAAAGTTTGGTTTTTTTTCTGTTTCCTTGGGGTTTTGCATTTTGTTTTGTTTTTTTTAAGAAATTATTATCTGTAAGCAGTATTTAAATATCTGCACATAAACAGTGGCATATTTAGAATGAAAATTAGGGTTAAATCTTTTGAGTGATATTGATATATATGGACAATAAATTTAACAATAATACATTCATGTGGGCTTTCATAATTCCTTAATTGTACAGAAACCATTATATAAGAATGTTAAGGCGAGGAGGAAGCTCTTGTAGATTTTTAACAGAGCATGTGTACATCAAGATGCCTAAATTAAAAAGGGTGAGTGGAGGTCATGAACAGTCTTTCACTGCTGATGGATTTACTGAAATGGAGGCGACACAAAGAATAGCTGCCTTGTAAATTTTTTTGACTATCAGGACTCCAGGCAAGAGAGTTTCTTTATTTTTCCCTCTTTAATTTTTCAGTTCTTAATGTAATTAAAAGAAGATTTCATCTCCACCTCCCTCTCTAATTCAGCTGAGCTTCTGCTGATGTTTTGGTAGCAGCAGGGTATTTTATTGTCTCTTCTGCAGTAGCTCCGTGCTGTGTGCAGAGGGGACGGATGCTGTGTCTGTGACTGTGACTTGATTAGAGGAAGTGAACAGAGAGCGAGTCAGTCACAACCTGGGTGCTTAATAGCCTTTATGTGGGGTTCTTTTTTACACGGAGCGGGGTGAGGCTAGGAAAAGGAATCCTCTACAGATCAAAGCAAATCATGCCTTCAAAAACATGGGAGAGGGGCAAGGATTGAGAATGAATCTATGTGAAGTGTCAGTATCACCTTCAAACTCCAGCAAAGCACTCCCCAGGAGCCTTTCACTCACTGCAGCACCACGCAGCAGCTCTGTTGAAAAGAACTTGATCCCTTCCTCACCTTTCTCTGCCATTTCACTCTCTGATCTGGGTGCTGTGTTTCACCATCCTTTGGGCATACCTGGTAGCTTCTAAGGGTCTCTTCTCTGGCCCCATCAGGGAAGTCAGGCTGGGGGAACCCTGTGCCAGGAGGCTGCTCTGCATCGCTCCCCCAGACTCAGCCCCACCTGCAGCACAGGGATGAATGCAGAAGCTGTGGATGTCTCATTCACCGCTTTAGGGTTATGCTGCTGCATCGTTCCTGGTCACAAACCTGCCATGGAGTTTCCCCCACCATTTTCCACTGCGTAAGGTAGAGCTGCTGAACTTCAGCAGCGTGGTCTTTAATTACACAGGTCGGAAAAGAGGGAAGACTATACAAATGAATTCAAAAAAGAGCAGCCACTTTGGCTCTTCAAATTCAAAGTGTTGTGACACCTACATATGGATTTCCATATTCAGTCCCTTGGCTAAAACTAAGCTCTGGATCAATGTAATATCTGAAACACTTCCTGCCAGGGATTATATCTTGCTATGGAGGGGAGCTAGGCTTAGTGAACTAATAGGTCTTTTCCATCTCTAACTACTGCCAGTATGATTATGTTTTTTTAATCAGAAAAATGTGTTGCTGAAAAGTACAGAGATTAAGCACCACAATTGCCTGTAACAAAAGCAAGTTTTGTTGGATGAGCAGAGATCTGATGAATGACATGATTTGAAATGTTTTCATCCTAATGGTTTCCTCTTCTGAAGTTAATTTTTTTTGTCAGTTGCCAAAACATTTATGAGCAGATTTGTGGATAATGACACTCTTAGATGGGGGTTTAAATAAAAATCTGTTCCATTTGCAACCTAAAAGACCTAGTATTGAAGTAGACAAATGGGTTTGGAGTCTGATTCTTTTTATGGCAGTGTAATAGATTAGCTGGGGTCACTGGTGGTGTACAGTGAGCAAGCCACAAACTTTTAGGCCAGTTGTTTCTTCCTTGGAGGAGTTTAACATAGGAGGTGGTAAATACATTCAAAATACTATCTTGCAAACAGTGCGAGCTGTGAAGTGCAAATAAACAGACAAGGTATAGAAAGAGAAGAGATGGGCGTTATGTGCCAAATAAATAGTTAAATTTAGAACGGTTTTCTTTGTCCAACATTCAGATTCTTAAAAGTGATAGAACAAGACACCATATTTTACCAGCCCTTTTGAAGAGGAAATTTGGCCTGTGGATAGGTGGTTGAACAATAAATTGAATAAATAATCTGGATTTGTATAATAAGCTAGGAATGGTTGTTAGGGAGTATTTTGATCACAGTACTCTCATGTCAAATTAAGCCACCAAAAAGAAATACAGACTAGCCAATGCTGCACCTGCTTAAATTACATGTATTGAAAAGCAAGCACTCAAATACGTTCAAGTAGTCTTTTTTTTTAAAAAAAAAAAAAAGCAGAACTCTTGGTTGGCTCTGAATGACAGTAGGTAGAGATTTTATGTCAGCCTTTGCTGGTGGCAGCCTGTACCAGCCCATCAGGGTTGGTGAGGGTTAAGCCATAACACATATTGTGTTAGTCTCTCCCCTTAGCAGTTTTCTTTTCTTACTTAATTCTAATTGGTATTATCTGTACCAACTATATTGCCAATGCAATAAAGAGTCCCTGTAGTTTAAGTACTGAGAAATAAAATCTTATTTTGCATTCTAATTTAAAAATATCAAACTGATAAACCTGCACAGGGCTAATTTTAAACTCCTTTGGCTGCACCAGTGAAGATACATCTATAACACATCTGAAAGAGTGTCATTTGCAAAAATTGTATTTACATATACAGCACATTTGTGTGTGTGTATAAATGCTTATGGTAAGGTATTTGCAAACACATTTCTGTTTTCTTCTTCCAAATTTTACCTGCATGTATATCCTTCATCTAGAATGAGAATGTAGCCCATTATCCTGCTAGGAAACAAAGTGAGACAGTGTATGATAATTTTGCTTGAAATGTTGTTTTCATACACAAGTAATAAGGCCACTTTTCCCTACCTGGAAAGCATAAACTTTTACCATACTGCAGGATGGCATTAACATTATTTCCTAGTGATAATGTGAATTTTATGATAATGAATGCTGAGGTGCATCTATGTCATGCTTTGCAGGATTCCTAATAAATATCTTTTGCTCTATTGTCCTGACTTCCACCTTTTCAAAAGACATTTTGTTATGCTTGATCCAGTATTTCTTTTCCTTCAATTCCAGTCTCTAGATCATAAGGATCTTCAATAATTTCAGTCATTAGAAGGGCTGAATAGCATTTTCTTTCACTTCATGTATGAATTAACAAAAAAGACAGAAATCTTGGAAAGCAAATTACAGGAAGTTCAGCTTCTTAGCAGACATCAGTGGCAGCTGATAGACATTGTAGTTTCAAAACGTTCCTTTAAAATACTTATTTAGTTAAAATTAGTTATAACTTGTAAAAGCACATTTCTTTCTTGAAGTCAACTAGGTTACCGAGTTCTTTCAGTAGGACAACCCTAAATTATAGAATTAAATCCTGGCCTTGATTAAATAAATGGTAAAATTCCCATTCATTTTAATGAGGCCAAGATTTTAGATACATGTTATTTAGGAAAAAAAAAGACATTTCAGGTTTTACCTACATACTTCCCAAGTTAGTACAGGGTTGTTTCTTACCGTATATTTTCTGGAGTTTATTCTCCAGGCTACTTTTAAACAGTGGGGTTTCCTTTACTATCCACAATACATTATTCCACAACCCCATAGATCTTGTTCATGCTGGAGTTTAAATCAACTATCAAATACCCACTAGTATCATCAAAGGCTTCTGAAAAAGAATGGTTTACAAGGGTGTTTTTTGCTTTGCCAGTATTATGATTTGTTATTCATCTTGTGGATTTTTAAGCAGACCCCTGTACTTAGTATTCATATTAATGGTCTTACTGTATTTAGCTAGATAAAAAACATTCAGTACGATGTATGTAATAGTTACATTTCTATGATATACATACTTGGTAAAAGCTTTCTCATTTTCATCATTTAGACAGGTAGGATCTGGTAAATCATGTGGAGCACTCAGAACATGATGACAGTATTGTAGGGGGTAGAAGAAAATAGCAGACAACTGCTGCAGGAGATTTTTTCTGAAAACCTTGGCCAAATGTTTCAATCCAAAGGGGGTTGAAAATTACTATTTTTTTCTTTTCCGATAGCAAGTACCTTGTTGGACATACCAGTAAAAAACTGTGCTTGCCTGGCTCATTTGATACTCAAGCTGAACTCCCTATTATTACACATCTGTTTTGCTTGTAACCATTTTGCCCTCAGCTTTTCCAAAGCTCTGGACTTTCCACAGCCTCAGCCCGTGGGGTCACTGTGGTTTGCATGTGCTTGGCAATACCTAAAGTAGGTCCAGCATTGCAAACTACGAGACTGGAATACCCAGTTGGTCAAGTCTGTAAGATACTGTTTAAAATTTATTTTTATCTCTTTTCCCAATTTATAAAATAAAGACATGACAGCCTGTGTTCAGATCCCTGTACATCAGTTTCAAAACCTACCCTTCCAGCTGGCAATGCAGCCATCAGGCTCTAGTAACTAAGGATACAGGGTACCTCCCTGGTATACGGGGCAAAGCTGAAATAATACCTTAGGGCCAAATTCTGGTTTTGTAAGGATGCAATGTAATTTGACTTCACTGACTTAATTTAATTCAGATTCACACCTATTTACATCAGACAAAGTCTGGCCCTCAGGTGGAAGTTCTTCACTTGAATATCTTCGCTCTCTGGGGCATATTGTATACTTATGTGGCTCTGTCGTAGCTTTAACTATAGTAGCCTAAGTGCCAGAATCAGTCCAGAATAAAAGCTTTACTGGTCATAACTTTTATCTGGAGGGGAAAAAAAAAAAATCAGTTCACTATATACATAAACAGACCAGGGATTCCTGTTAGATGAAAGTAATAGTAATTTAGTGAACCGAATCAGCAGAGAAGCACACCTCTCCCATCTCATCAATCTCCCCTAAGCTTTTATGTAATGTTCTGCAAACATATATTTTCATGATTTTTTTTTAATTTAACACAAGATTTTCTCAAGTTTAGAGCATATAATCAGTGAGAATAACATGTTTTTCTTTTTTTAATTTGCATTCCTTGCTTTCCAGCTTTCTACCCTAAACAGAATTGCTTCTGCTGTTTCATATGCTCATGAGTATGCACATGCTCGTGCTCTGTTTGTTGTTGTCTTGTACTGTCCCACACACACTCATCTTCTTTAGTATCTGTTTTTACACTGTAGCAGTAACCTTTTACAGGATTGCCTTTCACTCTGCAATTGTGCTGTTTAAAAAAAAAAAAGTGAAAGGCAAAGGGAAAGATAAAGAACCTTTAACTTACCTTGGAGCCTCGGCTAACAGGAGTTTAAATACGTGTCAAGAGAGAAAATGAAAATAATTAATAAATTTACTTTGCAATCTGGTCAATGTCATTGGCACTATTTTTTTTCTCTCAAATGATCAGAACCATTTCACTTTCTCAGCTACTGGGTGCTTCCATTAAAATACAAACATAACACGTCTCTGCACGGGGCTATGAAAACACAACTTTCTATGATATTTTCCATGTACCTTCTAAAAAACCCTATATTCCCTCTGTTTCTATACGTTACCTTATTTGTGCCAACCACATATTCTGAATAAGAATATTAGTGTCTAATATCTTAAAAATTCAAAGACATAGGCAGTATTTCTGTAGCAAATCACTCTCACCTCATATTAATTGCTGATCTTTCTGCTGCTATAATGATGCTGTTTCCCAACAGCCTGAACGTGTCCGTCCTTTCACTGAGGTCATAATGACTCTTAAATGTGCCACATTTCCTCTGTCAATTTGGGAAAAAATGTAAGATTGTATATTAAGGGTTTACTTTGATGCATAACTTTTTGTGAAACACACGTCACCAAAATAAACTCTGGTACCTGTCCCATTGGGAATGGAAACTCATAAATACTGAGGCAAAGGTAATTGGCCCCCACAAGCCCACAAATATTACTATTCATTGTGTTACACAGAGGTTTGTGACTAAAGTTGTTGGTTTAATGGAAAGCCTTTCAAATTGGTTTTTAAAGAGATGTGCTTCACCACTTTTAGTAGTTGTTAATTCCGTTTTTAACTGCCTATTGTTGGTAAAATCCTCTTAGGTTGAAAATACAAACTTTTCCTAGCGACTGTACCTGTTTTTAGTTCATTTATTCACTGAGGTTTTTTTCTTCACTGAATTTCTAAAGCAGCAGAAGTTAAAAGAAATTCTTATTTGTTTACTTCATTGTTGATGCAATGGTATCGGCATTGACATCTGCAGGGATATTAACAGATTTGAGATTTTTTTCTTCATTTACTGAAGGGAGCTGTGCTGTGTTAAATTGATTTAAGTTTCCAAGTCAGATAAACTGAAATAATCTTTCTTAACATTTTTCTTTCTAGCCACTTACACTTTGGTTTTGTTTTGGCATTAAATAATGTCTAGAGACTTTGAACAGTATCAAAATCTCGTATCACGAGAATCAGTGGTTAACCCTACAACATGGGTTTGGGTTTTACTCCACTGTGCGTTAGGTTTCGGGTATTGGAATTGGTGTTGTGTTTTCCTTTTTTTCTTCTTTTCTTCTGTGGCTGAGTTTTGTTTTGAGTTTTGGGTGTGCTCAAATTTTTGGAAATTTTGTGGAATCCTTTAAAAAGGAGAGATAGATGTGTGTGTGGCAGGCAGAGTATTCCAACCTCAAATTGAAACAACCACATGACAGAGCTGCCATGAGGAAGCAGGGATATATTTTGTAGGTCTTATGTATCTGATAGCTGCTTTATGTATAAATGTGATAGATGCTTGAAATCTGCAGTGTATTCTTTGCCAGCATAGAAGTGAATAATTAATTAGTTTCTCTGACATTGAGAAGCTTCTCTAAATTCCTGTCTAAGTCTTATCTCTGATTTGGATACCCATGACTGCACTTTTCTTAATGTAAACAAGCAGCAAAGGTTTGTTGTACACAGAGTATCTGCTGAGGTTTCAGACCGGTATATATGAAGCAATGCACTTAAACTAGTGTGAACATCATTAATATAGGGCATACCTACTTGTTATTTAGTGCTCAGGTTTCTGAGGCTTGGGAATTCAGAGTTCAGCCAAACCCTGACACTAGCTCTTCTTTCTAAAGGTACAGCGCCATATGGTTTTTCTCTTTGCATTTTGTTTGGCAATCCATATGAACATTTCATTTATTTTCTGTAATGTCTAAATCATTAAAAGAAAAGCTTTGGGGTGCAATAGGAGACTGACAAAGATAATTACAGTTTTAAAGCCTTAAGAGGTTTCATGCATCATATAAAATTCTACATTCCACCACCATTTTAAATCGATTACAATCTTTAAATCTATAATTGTGCTATTTAAAGCATTTTAAAGGGCACAATGCATGTGGTATTTCGCTGTGTGTTCCAAAGTATTTTCACAACAGGTCTATTTATTGTGTGAAAGCATCTAGAAGCTATTAAAAGATGATCAGAGGCATTATTAACTCTTTAGTCTGTCCCCTTAATGCAAGAAACAGATATGCTTAAACGTTATTTATCACTTAGTCTCAGTTGTGCTAAATTTCTCAGCCTTTAGTCACAATAATTGTAACAAAGCTTGGAATAGATCATGCAGAGTGTCCTCATAATGCTAAACCAATGACTTCTTTGTGCTTGGGTAAGCATGCATTCTCTTTCATATTACAAGGCGGCAAAGAAACAGAAGACTTTTCTAATTTATTCTTTTCATGCTAGATCTAGATCACTGCACAGGTAAAGATGGTGCTCTTTATTTTTTCATGCAAAGCCCTTTTTTCTCGCTATTCACTTAGTTTATAGCAAGAGATTTCAGCACCCTGTTTATGCTACTATACTACTTCTTAGCTGATTTACCAGGAAGAAATTGTGATCTTCTTTCAAATTCCTAAACCAGAATTTTCAAATGAATATACTTTTGCTGAATCTTACTGGTTTTCTTCTAATGGAAATTCTAACATCTGCTATTTCCTTTCCAAATTTGTACATAAATTGAATGTTTTCCATAAAATTAAATTTCTGAACAACATCCTTTCATGAAATATCATTCCATTGAGACCTTTAACTTTACCAAAATAAGAAAACAGAGGTGAAGTCAGTTGAATTAAAATATCTCAGTAATTTTTCTTCAAAAATATTGAGAGCATGGCCAAGGGACTCCATATTTCCAGTAATTCTAACAACAAATCTTGACTTCCCAACTGTTCATCATACATAGATATTGTCATATACACATCAATGCTACACAGATGATGTTTAGTAGAAGATGGTAATAAAATAGTTTACGTGCTATATTTCAAATCAGCATTTGGGGAGGGCTGAAGGGAAGGAAACTGCATATTGATTTTCAAACATTAAGTGGGAATTTTCTTGCTCTCTAAAAAAATGCTCAAGTAAATGCCAGTCTGTCCTTTTTGACAGAGAATATCCATTGTTATAGAAATGGGAACTGTGTTTTTGTAACTGTTGCACGAGTGGACACAGCCTGGGCATCTGTCTTATCAAAATAGAGCTATGGGTAATGTGCCTCTGTTGTGCTGCGAGTGATGCTATGGAAAGATCCTTTTTTACATAAATTCAAAACTCAAACAACCCATAGTACTAAGAGCAAAAATTATTTTAATTCTTAAGAAACTCAGATACGCCAGATCATACATTCCCCTGTGAATCAGCAGTGATTAATACATTCATTTCTTGAAAAACAGGCAATATTTTCAGTGTTTCTCAAGAAAAAAAAATGGGGCCCTACGTCAAAGCCAGCCCTCCATTCTGCCTGCTCTGAGGAAAGGATTTGTCTTGTCCTCAGGTAGCAGCCTCAAATTGTAAATTCTGATGAACTGCTGTAGACATCCTGTGCAATTTGGAGATCATCTGGTACAAGTTGATTATATGCAGTGCTGAAACAGTCATTCCCAAACTCATAGAGGCCCAAATTATATTGATTATTTCACAGATGTTACCAGGTATCCATATGTGGAGTCAGTGCCAAAAAAAAAAACCTACACAGATAAATTTCCTCTGCAGATTTGCTGGCAGTGGTATTTTGCTTCAGCTTTGTTATATGTAGAACAATAACCTCCTGAGCACAGCTCGACACTGGGGAGGTAACTGAGCTCCAGTGCTGAGAGAAGCAGTTCTGAAGTGTTAAGGACAGGTAGCCTGATCTTGTCATCCTTGAAGGTAGCAGGAAAGTTGTCCTTGCATTCAGAGGGGACAGGACACAAACCCTGTTTCATAAGCACTAGTGTCAATGAAATTAATTGTCCCAAGTACTGAGATAACTGTGCAAGATCTCTCTCCACCCAGCAGAGATTAAATTGGATACAGCACTTTTTTTCAGAGAATTTCCTATGGGAGCATTAGCTGTGGGAAGTCATTTGAAACCATCCCTTTGGCTGCTGTTTTGTATTGAAGGGGCAACTTTTTTCATGTTCCAACATCTCCAGCATTGACTAGCATGGATGTCACATGGTGGGGGGTAGGGAGAGATGCAATACGTAACCTCAGGTGATATACAAGTTCCCATGTCATTTGCTTGGTGGGTAAAATATTATTTTCTAGTTCTGTTCTCATTTAAAAACTTTAGGATTGCAGTGGGATTCTTCTGATAAGACTTACCTTTTCTTACCTTTTAATGAGAGAAGCAGATTGATCTCTTATTCCTTCAACTCACTAGCTATATGGCTGCTGAAGACATTTTATTTTCCTTTCCACTCTTCTCCCACTCTCACATGAAAATTTTTGTGCTTTTCTGATATGTAACACCAGAAGGTATTTGTTCTCCTCCTACTTACACAAATTAGGAATATCTCCAAATGGAGTTATTGTGGCAAGTGGAGGGAATTTGGCAGAGACTCTACTTCATTTGGCATTGCCAGAATTTAGTCTCCATTGTTTCTCTACACACCCAGAGCATTCTTGGCCCCAGTACCCTCAGCACAGCACCAGGCACCAGCAGTCAGTGGTAGGTTAGCACAGGGGCTCTCCCCCAGTCTCTATGGGCTTCCATTTCCAGGGAGGATTTTTAATCGGTCAGATTGACTTGCTTACCTGGGCAGCACAAAAGGATTGAAATGAAGTGGCAAATCTAAGCTGAATCTGTGTGCAAAAGGCCAAGACCATTAAAACTGGAATAAAATAGATTGGTGGAGAGTGGAATCAGATCCCTGCATATCAAGGATATCAAGTAGTTCTATCTTAAGTTACTGCATTAAAAAGCAGCAAAAAAAAATATTACAAACCACAAAAATGGGAGAGGTCTGGCATTAAACACAAGTCTGACATATTTGGGCAAAATCTAGGTTTTATTTTTCATATTTTCCTTTGTGAGTGAACTCAAAGCTCTCAGTGTTGGAGGTTAGATGCAACAATCTACATAATGAAAATACTGTACAAGTGCAGTCTTCCATGGAAAGAAAGAAAACAACCTTGCATTAAAAATAATTTTCTCCCCCAAAGTATCCATAGAACTAGTCCAATAAATAATGGAATGTTACTATAGACTAAGTAGATTTTGAAATGATAGGCCTTTTATTTTTGCAGTAATAGTAGAAAGTAAAAAAAGGCCATTTTAAAAATCTGAACAATGTTTTTATGTTCAAATAACAAATATAAATTTCCAAACTGTTATCTCCATATTTCTTAATGGTAATGTATTCCCAGTTTTAAATCTAGCAAATACCCATTTTCATTCTAGAATTAAGTTATCCTATAAAGTAACAGCAACTGATAGTAGGAATTTATAGTGGAAACAGCAATTATTGATTCTTAATGCATAAAGGATTCATAATACAAACATCAGTGGCAAAAGATTTTTTATTTTATTTCCATATTTATTTGAAAAGTATATAACAGCAATTATTTATTTTTCTAAACTGAGAACAAGTATGAAATGCTTTGGAATATTCCTAGCTAAAAAGGTGATAAGAATAATAAGTGCTTAGATTATTGGATAAAATGTGTTTTTCTTTAAGTAGAAGACATCAAAATAATCAGCTAGGATTTCTGAGCATACAATAGCTCAAGAATGCATAGCTTCCATCAACTGCAGCAAAGCCAAAGCATCACACAAAATTCAGTGCTAATAACCAGAGATTAACAACGATGGACAAACAGGCAATAACAATCATCCTACAAAAGTAATCTGATTTCTGCACACAGGTTATTAGCAGTCCTGTGTAAGTCCTAAATAGCCTTTTTTCAGTATACATGACATGAGGTGAGAAATTTTGCAGGGGAACAGATCAGCTTCTATTTCCCAAGCATTTTATTGTAAAAGAAATCACTGCAGGAATATAAGACTTTTAAACTTACAAAAATAACTCAGTGTTGCCCTTTTAAATTGTTTCCACTGACAACCGAAGTCATTGTGGCATTTGTTCATCCAGATCCCAGTACACACATGTATTCATAATGATACATCCTTCGAATGGCACAGTTCTTCCGTGGTTGCTACCTGTCAGCGCTTGTACTCAAGAACCTTGAATATCAGTGACTCACTAATGTTTTATGATATTTTACCTCACTTTATGGTAGTCATTTCTGACAAGACCAGAATGACATAAACTGCCATAAAGCAAAGCAATGCAATCACACAAATGACCATAAATCAAGGTAGCAACAGAAAAAGGTCATAAAAGGAAAGAAAATTGGAGAAAACAACATTTGAGTTCAGATTCAGAAGTCTGGAGTTAGCAGCACCAAACTTCAGGACAGATGGATGTGAGCAGCAAGCAAATTCAGTGTTCCACTGGTACTAATCATTTTGTGTGTGTCTATATGCACTGACACAGATTCATTACTTATAAGCCCACTATGATGTACACAGTTTATTACAACTTCTTTCCCCCCCACATAAAGTTATCCTAGCTTTGTCCTGTACCCTAAGCAATTCCCAATTCAGATGACCTTTTGAACAACTTGTCTATAATCTATAATATATCTTTTTTAATGAAAAAATGTGCTCCTGTTAATCAGGTTGGCCGCCTCTAAAAGATTGGGATCCTGATGTGCTTTTCTTGGAAGTCTATCTCTTTTTCTTGGTCTGGAAGAGAAGCTCCTAACCAGGAGGGGAGATTGGATGTCAAACAGTGGTCAGATGGGGATTAGACAGAAACTTCACAGTGCTGGGGTGGATTGAGCTGGAAGCAGTAATTTATCACATGGCGGCCGTCCTCACAGGGCTGTTTTATTGTGGTGTGGATGGGGACAAGAGAGGAGGACCAAATGACGTCAGTGAGGACAAGGAGCTCTGCACCCCCCCAGAATCAGAGGCTAATGGGGCAGCAGAAGCTGTATGCAATGAGGTATAACGGTACGTATACCACACCTTAAAGTTATACTGCCATAAAAATGAGAAACTGCTAGTGGTGGAGATAACAGCATTTATGGGGAGAATTTATGGGCTGCTCATGAGGTATAAATATATACAGTACACAAACACCAGTGGGGATAAATTCTACTGGACAACCCTGTTATTTTAACAGTAACCTTGAAAATATTATGTTATTTAACTGAATAAAGTGTTAAAGGAACAATACATAATTTAATCTTCTCTGCCCTGTACAATTCATCTCTGTATTAGCAGCAGTGATGTTTTAAAAGTATGTGCATTAAGATAAACACTGATAGTTAATTGCATTTATTTTAACATCCTCATGCTTCCCTATCCATATCCCTGTGCCTTCATCTTGTGTGCAAGCCTGTTTTTAATGGAGCTGAGGTGCTTTAAAAACTATGAAGACATATTTTTATACCTATCCTTTATCTAAGACCTCTGATTCTTCCTCTGTAGCTCTCCTTCTCTGTTTATTAAGTCACCTGCTTTCCTCTTTTGTACTATCATTTTGCACTTGCATTCACAACTGCCATAACCATTTCTAGTCATTCTTAAAAATTCTTCCTTGTCAAAGGACACCAATGTAGTAAATGGATATGACAGAAACTTAGCAGATAAGCAAAAAAACAGAGGACTTGAGCTGAGAGATACTGAGTGCATTTGCAGTGAGCTGAGTTGGGATGCCAAGCCATCAAATTCCGAGATGCAGCAAAGTGATGAGTTCTTCTGGTTCTGCCCTGTGTGTCAGCAGGACTCCGTACTGCGGTACAGTTTGTTTCCCTTCCTTCCTCTCTGTAGAAGAAAATCTGGAATATTTGGGATCATGCCAATCTACTTTTAAAAGATCTTTTTCATAGCCAGAAGTAGTACCTCCTGACAGTACAGGAGGAGATATCAGCAGGCTAAAAACACTGTGGTGAAAGGAAAACATAGAAACGTGGTTTGGTGGTTAACCAAAGAGTCGGTAGTGCAGTGCCAGGGACACCATTTAATCCCCTCATGGCTTGATTTCCCTGTTACTTCCCTATCTATAGCAGAAGAGAGCATTTGGGGAATTAAAATGCCATACCCTACACTTTAGAAGAAAAGTTGTTAGCCTTTCAGAATATTTTCAGATCATGTTTTAGGAGTTATTCACCAAGGTGTAAATTCACTTTCTCTGACTGTACTTGTGCTGCCAAGAAAGTAAACTAGGACAAGATAACAGAATGATCCGAGAGTAAAGAAAAAGCTGGTATCTTAATTTTTGATGCAGTCTATGTGTTCTCATTATTACACTGTCTGTTTGTATTACTTTTGATTTATAATGTAATTGTGGAACTATAGAAATGTTAATGGGAAAGATACTGTTCTGAATATGACAAAGTTGTTTACTAATTGTTGCCTTTAACTTAGGCTAATTTTGTAGTATTGAAATATTTAAAAATGTTTTATTTCTTTATTTTTATGTTGTCATGAAAGCGTTGTTTAGTTTGAACTCTGTTCTCAGATGAGCTGAGCTTTCTCCCCCTTTAAAACTAGGAAAATAGTGTAAATTAAAAATTTGCTACACGAGGGTTCAATCTCAAACCTTCAGGCAAGCCCATTCATTTTGTTAAATATTTAGATGAGAAATTGTTGCTTGTATGTTTATTTATTTATTTTTACAACATCCACCGTGCTGCTCATTATCTTAGGGGAGATGGAGAATATTGCAATGATTATTAGTAAGCTTGGTAATGAGATTACTGAACCATTTGCAGTTGACTTTTTTGTGATGCATAATTACAGTGGTTTATTTACAGTGCCTTTAGAGGTTTTGTTTTTATTTTTGCCTTTTAATGATTCACATTTATATCCTTTGTTCTTCATGCAAGGGATAAGATTCTATCTCTGGATGTTTTGCATTTCTCTCCTCCCAACACACACCCCCTTCCAATGAAATGAAATGTGTGTTATACTTTAGGTATAAGAAGCTGTTATTCAGTCAAGTGATCCTCATTCTGCAAGCTTTTAGATACTTGAGTAATCTGACTGATATTAGGAATATACAGGTTAAAAGGATTATTTGTGCATTTGTCCAAGATGATTCTTCCTGTCTACGTTCAAGTCAATGGAGAGTCTCACCAACTCTTTTTGGCTTTGTCTGTTTCATAAATATGATATATTAATAGAAAACAGTAAGAAAGTAAGAGCTGCTTTCCAGATCTTAAATACCTCATAACTGAGGCTTGTTAAGTTTGATTACCATATTGTCACATTTATTACTCACATTCTTGACTGTTACCCACTTTTTCTGCCAAATAGCTGAGATTTCAGCAGTTTCTGAAACTTTTGCTGAACAATTCCTGATATGGAGGGGAAAAAAAGATCGAAGGGAAGTGAGGCAGTTATTGGGATCAGGTACAGGAAAGCCTTTGGGGGATAAAGAACTATGGAATAAAGTAGCATTGGTTCTACACCTACTTATTCTGAATCACAGGCATCCTTTATTTAGAGATCCCATGAGTTATGCACATGAGAATACAGTATCTTTGTTTTTCTGTTGTCTAAAAGTCTTTAACGTTGGTGAAAGGTCTCACATTGACTCAGTGGGCTCCATTTTATTTGTAAGACAGTGAAACCTTAAAAAGCTCTTTTTGTCTTCTTGTTTTACCAGATTTATTTATAATAATTTAGAATTTAAATTCATGTAGAAAGATGTGAAAATTTTATACACCCAACTTTAATCACCTAAATAGGGCACAGGCAAAAAGACGGAAATGGGTGTTAATATGTGACATTAAAGTTATGGCACTAATCCTAGCTATTATTCAGAAATCAGTAGGACATTTCATTTGTAAAAAATGCAAGTTCTGAGCTTCTTTTCATGTTTAAAAGCAAATCTGTGTTGAACACTTGGAATTTATATAAATCCATAGTTACCTTTAAAAATGCCTTCAACATAAAATTTATTTTTTCTTTCAGCAGCAGCCAAGTCACTTCCTGTAAAAATAAAAAAACACACAGCACATTTCAGTTTACTTGCACAAAATTAGAATTTAGGGAAATAAAAGGACAAGAAGATCCAGAATAATTGCATTTCCTTATAGAATAATAACAAAGCTAAAAAATTGTTTATTTTATCTCAGGAAGTGTCTATTGACTGCTTCATTATACCAAGAATAAAACTGCAGCACGAAGGGATACATAACTTGTTCAAGGTAATTTAAAGCCATATCCCAAACACACTGACTATAACAGAAACACTTTCTGCAACTTAAATGGATCAAGTCTATGGAGAGTCAGTGGAAGAGCAGGAAAGTGATCACTCCTACTTGCAGCTTGCATTTCAGCCATGAACTCTAATGCTGAATTCATGTAACACAGGATTAAGAAAACAACAGCCTCTGCTATTTTTAATGTGCAACATGTTCTTCCTTCCTTTGAGCCAAGGTTCAAGTGAGCTAGTTCATAGGATTGCTGCATTCTGTTCCTTTGTCTTTAAAACATATTAAATACTCTCCTATGAAGTGCACACAAGGCAGTGACAGCAACCATGTATACACTTGCTTTCTGAAGTACTGCATCATGAAATGAGAGAAAATCTCATTAGAATATACCCTTTCCTGGAAAGAAAATGGTCCAAAATCTGTATTGTACATCCAGGGTTAATTTTACTCTTTGAAATTACAGATTCAGCTAAACTGCCATCACCACATTGTGATAACTTGTCACAGTGTTGGAATTTAAGCACCAGTGATCTACTGGGAGTAAACGTCCTTACATACACTATCTAAAGGATGGCTACCCTGGGGTTTCTACCAAGCCTACACAATCATATATTGATGCTGGGCTTATTTATTTCAGTGGTTCTGAAAGTACACTTAATCATCTTACTAAGGTGCCCTATGTGGTACATAATTAATATTATACATTGACTTTGGAAGAAAGCTTGGGGAGAGAGGATTTGGATGATCCAAAAGAAATATGGTAACTTCTTTATATTCAACAGAGTCTGCATGGTAAAGACTAAGCTCCTCCATTTAGAAAGATGAGGAATGACGTGAATGTTTCTTTTTCACCCTTTGCCCCTAATGCTTATAGTATTCACTCAGTTTAAACACCAGTCCGGTGCTAATTTTTACCAAAAGTGAAAGAGAGTGAAAAATCATTAATTCAATTTCTCACTGTTTTGTCTCTGGTGATTGCTGTCAGTTCAGGTAATAGCTTGTCTGTGGTTCTGACCCAATTCTTAAACCAGTCTTTCCGTACTCAACCAATTAATCTAATGGTTCATTAATTGCAAACATCTGAAATCATTAGAACCTGATTGAGCACAAAAGCATCAAATCCTGTGAAGCTGAGACTGCTTAGCCAGCAAATGGTCTCATTGCAAAGGAATGTCAATGTTTATAGTAAATGTAACCTAAACTAGGGTGTTCATTGACATATCCCTCCATTTGTATACAACGGCTCTGACATCTATCAGTTCAAGAGTGCATGATTTATCCACTGCTATATCCTGGAACTGACAAGCCAAAGATTACAGCTTAACCTACATGAAAGCAGAGGCTGTATGTATTCCTAAAATAAATATTTAGTAACTGACAAGCTCTGGTTAATATTAATTCCTGATAGAAAGCAGTCAATTTAAGCTTACTTCATGCCAAAATCTATTTGTATTTTGTAAATCATTTTTCATGAGTATAGTCTAGAGAGTCTCAAGAAATTATGTAAGTGGGGGAGAGTTGCTGTATCAGTTGCATTTTATATATCACACATCTGCATTAAAGAGAACCTTCCATGGGCCCATAAGTGAGGCAGACCTGGGAAAGAACACACACAAAGAGTACTCTGCTACTAATAGAGACTTATAATTAAGTGAATTTAGTGGGTGTGAAAGATGCTAAATTTACCATTCTGGAACACGGAGCCTTCTGTTTATCTGTAGGGGGCACAGCACAGGTAGTGCTAAACTTCACTGCCAAACTGCATCATGGATTCCTCTGCTTGATGTGGTCTGTCTTTGATTTTTCTCTTTTTCTTCTTTTGTTTGTTTTTAGAGGCTACTAATTATTCTACTGATAGATAAATAGGGAAAGAGAAGAAAATTTCCATTACACCATCTCTAAGCATTGGCATTCTCCTAAATGTTTTCGTCTTGCTGCTCTGCTGACAGCTGCCTTCCTGCAGAGCCTAGTCCAGGGCCAACAGTTAGTACTCTCCTCAGCATGGATAATGAATGTAAGAGGGAAATTATATTTTCCTGTTGAACACATGCTTTGATAGATGTCTTCATAAAAAGAGAAAAACTTAGTGGACTGCTTAGTTTATAGCTACAAATAAGAATATGTGCTTAATGCAGATATGAGCTATCCTACCTCTGCACAGGACAAATACAAATCCTGCCCTAGTCAATTCATAACTGTATAGCCATAGCACAGAACTATAAATACTGATGGAAAACAGCTTCATCACACCACGCAAGTATGGCTACTTGGCTACAAACAGGAACAGATATTCTATTTGTATAACATTTGCTATCTTCTTTTCCACACAATGCATGTACACATACAGAGCTCCATCCCACAGTATTCAGCGCTTTCACCTCTCCATGTGTGCATTCAAAATGCCTCTACTTCTCAGGTTCATTTTTCTTCCTGAGCCTTCATCTGGCCTGTAATTTTGAGAGATGGCTTCTGTTCTTCCAGTTAATTCTGTATTTGATTTCTTCTTACATATGTCTTTAAACAAAGATTAACTGCAATTCTGCTAAGTTGGTGATGTAGCAAAGGTGAGCAATGTGTGTTCATCAGACAGACAGGATAACATTGTGAATATATTTGCCTGTGTCTGGACTTTTGATCCTCAAACCACTTCTAACATAAATATGTGTGTATTCATCACTATGCTTCTCTAAACCCTCGGCGAGCAGAAGGCAAGAGGGCTGGTTCTGTTCTTCCCAAACTGTGGTCCTTGCAATCATAGTAAGCAGCTCACACAGTCATAATCAGCATTTTTTGGTGAAATATACCTATTTAAAAGATGAATAATATGGCTGCACAGTGATGTTTAAAGGACTGAAACAGCTGTCTATTCGAGGAACTTTTGCCTCTGCGGATAACGGGGGACTGCTTGGAGAGGCTACCAAGCAGAGAGCAGCTAGAGAGCCAGGACTGAAAGATAGTCAGGGAAGGAGCTAGCTGTGTGCTTCTGGCAATAGATGAGCAGTATCAGTAGCCCTAATGATCCAGGGCAGTGGCCTGAGGAAGTCCTTGGAGTGTGGTTTCCTTTATCACTTTTACTGGACTGCCCTTTGGGAATGAGTTATGATCTGATGGTTTGATCTTTTGTATTGTGTATGGGGTTATTGCACCTTTTAGTTCCTGACAACAGTAGTAAAGCTGCCAAGTATTACTTAAAGTGTGGGAATGTTTATAAGAACTCAGCAAAGGAGAGTGCCTAGTATTCAGAGTGCTAACAGTACAAGAAACACTATCAAACATCTAGCAAAATGGTGTGCTGTGGTGCTTGCTGCAATACCTTGCTTTGAAATGACCTTTTCCAGCTGGTGAAATAAGCCTTTATCAGAATGCAAGGGTCAGTGGCAATGTAAATACTGAAGATCACAATTCCAGGGTATCTCTATGCTTATATTTGAGAAGTGCATGTGTTTTTAAATATACATGTATGTTCACATCTGCTGTAAAATTATTTCAGATGAAACCCTAAAACGTGTTTGCTCTGAACATTAAATGGAGTGATATTGCTAGGTTTTTTCAATGTTCTGATGAAATCATAGTTCAAAATATTCACTGAAAACATTACACTCCCTCATCATTGAGGTGAATTTTGTTTGCTTGCTCTTTTCCCAGACTACTGATGTTAGTTTTTGCTTAACTTTAATCTTACAAGATATGAAGCAATTTAACAGAGTCGGTAACCTTTCATTAAAGTTCAGTGCAGTACTTAAGCATGTTGGGTGCATTAATTGTTAGCTGACAGCTATTATTTCTGTGAAACTGTTTTGTAGTAAAATTTCTGCTTGATGGATTGGATTTTACAAAATTTGTATTTCACTGAGCCAGAGTCAACTGGTACTTTGAGGTGTGGTAGACATTTAAATAAGAAAAAAAATATATAAACTATTGTTAAATATCTATTAAAAATCATGAAACTTATTTAGGATTAACTCTATATTATGGAGTTCATATCCTTGCACTATTGATTTTGACATATCAGTGTAACAAAACTGGCTTCTAATATAGATAGGACTAGGTGTCTACACCCAGACCTGAGTGCTGGCACAAAGCTGGCATGAAGACTATTGAGCTCTATATTTTTAAATGCAAGGGAAAACCCAAGAAATTCAGCAGACAATGTGGCTTATGTGTTTTCCTAAACCTCTGTTTCAGAGATGGAGACAGATACATATATTTCCTACTCAGGATGTTATTAGATGGTGTAATGCACGGTGAACAATTCTCTGAGGTGCCGAAGAGCGTGGAATTTCTCAGATAGTAAACTCTGAAGACTTTAATGGATTAACATAGTTTTCCTGGCTACTGACTTTGCAATGACCCTTGCATCTAGCAGACTAAACTACCATCAGCACTACAACAGTGAGAAGAATAATAGAGCATCAGTGGTTAGCAGCAGTGTTTACTAGGTGGAGTCCAGCACTGTGATAGTACTGGTGTGGAGGAGATGGTGAAAAAGGAGTAGAAAAAGATATCAAATCTCCGAGTCTGAGAAGGAGGAAGAGTTGTCACTGATAAAAGAGGAATAAATCACTTTGGAAAGAACATAAAAGGCTTGCGTTTTAGCTAGTTGGTTACAGGCTGCTTCAGAAGAGATATCAGAACAGTTGTCAGTCTGTGTTAAAAAAATAGAAATAAAAATAAAAGAGCCAAAGCTTAGACACACACAGCATATGAGAACACGAGATCTATTAGCTTGAAGGTGTCTGGCTGAACATCTTGGCCTAGACAAAGAGAGAGAAGGAACAGCAAAGAGGACCCCTTGGGGAAACCAAATTGTCCAACAAAGACAATGTGCTGAGGAAACAATTATAATAAGATGTGACTGAGAAAAGCAAGATCGTAGAGAGTTTCTCACAACCAGAACACTAGAAATTTTTAAATTGAGAAGATGATAAATTGACATAGAGGTGAAAGACTATGAAAGTAAGGGTGGGATGCTAGCCTATGGTCTATGTTCTTGTACATACCCTGATCAGTGATCAGTTGGACTTTCTTTTTTAATGGGCATGCATGTGCATTCTATCTGATCACAACTACACCTGTGCCATCATCCTTCCTGGTTGCTGATATGTTCTTTATACTTATTCAGTGAAACGTTGTGGAATAGAAATATAGGAATAGGTTTCTGAAAAGGACCTTGGGCATAAATATACAAGTAACAGCACAGATACTGCATTTTTTTTAATTACTGAGTAGTTAAAAATGTAACAGTACCATTGCTTGTTAATGACAGAATAAATTTATAATTCTTTGATTATGTTAAAGATCTAAATAAAAGTTGAGTCATGCCTACCTATCACTAAATCAATTACATGCTATAATTTGGTAAAATTAGCTGACTTTAACCACTAATCTTAGATGCCTTATTAAATACATAACAGTAGCAAGAAATTACTTAGATCATCAGTATTCTTTCATCAACAGTGGAAAGAGAATGTTACTTCCTTCCATATACTAGAAATCTGATGAGGAAAGGAGAAAAAACAGAGAGAAAAGTGAGTTACTTAATTATTCAAGAGGGAATTTCCTCTTCAGCAAATTCCTCTCCCAGCTCAGCCAAATGCTGTCATTACATGGGTTCTAATTTTAGGTAGAATTTGGATAGCAGGTCAAAATTTTTAACAATAATACTGCAGAGTCCATGTCACAGATAATGGTCAAGTATTTTTGCTTCTTTATTAATTCAGGAGTCTGTCATAAGTATCATATGGTAAGGCTCCATACACCCAAGTTCTTTGTATGTTCTCTTTACAGTTTCATTTTTATGCTCAAGAAGAGAGAAAGAAGAAATAGCTCAATAGTGCTGCAATTTTAGCAGTATTCTTTTAAGACCCACCTCACTGTCCTTTTCACAGGTTATTCCCATAAGTCCATTATCCCACAGGTACCTTGCATCTGTCACTGGATGGGAATGAGCCCCTTGGGTTGAATTAGATCAATATCTTGACCTTCAGGAAGTTCCTTTGTTTGTATCCAGTAGGCAATGAAAAAGTACTAAGTGAAAAATAGCATGTTTATCATATGTAAGATACAAAAGAAAAGTATGCTAAGTCTAAGTATAATGGAGACACTTTGTGGTGTTAAAACCATGGAAATCTGAGTAAATATCACTCAGATTGCTTATGACCTCTTGGACATTTGTGAGATAGAGGATGAAATCTGTCACATTTGCACTCGTTACATGGTCATGTTACTGTGGCACTACATTGGAAGTGTTGCAATGGACTGGTTGGGAAACATGAAAAAATGTGAGAAGAAAAGTTAGCATGGAATTTGTGTGTGTGTGAGAAAATTGTATTTTGATGACAATGTTTTGAACAATTCTAGAAATGAAAAAAAAAAGTCTTAATTTATTTTGTTGAAAAAGCCATGAAATTTCTTCTGGGAATGTAATAAGAATAGGTTTTAAGGATGCTCATGACCTCACAGTAACTCAGCCAACTGCTTTGAAAATAAAGTAGTTAAAGGAAACCAGTCCGCTACCTTGATAGAGATATATTTTATTTCTTAATATAACACAGATTTCCAAACAAGCTAACTTCTTACTCACATGGCAATTCTATATCAGAAAAATCTGTATTTTACTATACCTCATTTGTAAATTAGGTAGGCAGGATAATCACATGTGGACACTAAGGGGAACCAGGCTGAGCCACCACCATCAGGTAGTCATTGTATGGTTTCCTAATGCCCCAGTGTGGATAAGCTGGTAGGAATCAAATCAGAGCTTTTTGAGGCAGTCATTTTGGTGTAGTATGACTATAGAGTCTGTCCTACTGTGACAGGATGTAACTAAATCCTCCTTCCTTAATCTTAACTAGAGTTGACCAAAATGTCCCACCTTTAACTTGTTTTAATATAAAATTTTCCAAGAAAGGGCAGAGAAAGCCTTTATTAAATGTGAGAAATTACTTCAAAGCAAAAAAGTAGAAAGGAAACATATTCATTTTTTCTTGCTAATTTTTAATCAAACTCAAATTTAAAAGGCAGCTTGCATTCTTCCTTGACAAAAGTAAGCCACTCAAAGAGTGTAATCATACTAAAATTCACAGCTAGCATAATGTACAACTGGAACTCTATCAAGCCTGAATCTTGAGGAACTGAGGTATGCCTTGGAGGAATGCATTAGATGCTATGGTTAATTAACTAATTTACTCAATCAAGTTTAACAGTGGTTTTAACTTTAATGGCACCATTACATTTTAATAGGAAAATAACAGGCTGTATTCCTAGCGTTCCCTGCAGTCCACCTCCTCTCTACCATCCACTTTACAATTTGATTTTGATTTGTGAAGTCTTAAGCCTGCTTATAATGTCAAGCACGTGTAATACAATATGTCTAGTGAACATTATACATGCCCACCTTACAAATACAGTTGCTTGAAGTCATAGCTCCTGACAGATAGTGTGCATTCTTCAAGAATCATTGAGTTTGCACATGTCCTTCAGGAAGAAAATGGTATGCATGTGTAAATATAAGTGAGCTAATTTTAAGCGTGTTTGAGTGATTTTCTCAAAGAAGATCTGGGTCCCTGCTGCCTAGCAGAATTCCCTGTCTCGTGCCCCTACTTTCTCCTGGGCAATGCATTGGTATAGCTGAGTCTTACCAGTTTGCAAGTAGAAAATGAAGCAGAAAGGTAATTCAATCTGTACTTCCTTGAAGCAAGATGCTACTCTCTGCTTAAAAAGGAGTGTCATCAACCCTTTAAGTGTTCCCATCCCCATGATAAAGTCCGTTATAGCCACAGTTTCTCACAAACATTTTTGTGACATTTTGTACTTTATGCCATATAAATACTATATGGATTCCTTGAATTTAATATCTTAATATTCTTAGATGACCAACTTCACCTTTAATCTCCGCATCTTATTTTTCTCTGATCCAATTAGTATTAAACACTAAATTAAACACGACTGAGAAAATCCTACTTCCCGATATACCACTGCAACAGTTTCCAGTTGCAGCCCACCAGCACATAAGTTATTTATACTCATGGGGGAAGACATGCCCAAAGTTGACAACAGGAGACAACTGTTGCCATATTGTTAGAATAATGTGTTTAGGTATTGAAAATGAACCTTCAAGTTGTGTCAGGCAGAGAATCTATAGCTCTCCTTGTCAGTGGGTTGCTGTGGGTAAAAAAAGTCTCATTTTGGGATTGTTTTTTTTTTTTGACAGTAAAACCCTTTGACATAGGATTCCTGCATGCAGAAGTGAATCAGAACATGGTGATCCGCTGTACCAATACTTGGCCTATGAAGCATGAACCCTGTGGGGTTCCAGGCATCCAGCTTCATGGCTATCAAAATCAAGACTCTGTTCCTGCCTGGCAGCAAATATTTAGGTGCTAAGAAGACACCTAGGCTCCCTTATAAAATCTAATGCCCAGGCTATATGTCAGGACAGAGCAGAGGCAGGCCCAAGTGCACCACTCGTGCCCATGTGGCTGATTGTCCCCACGTGGGTCACACCAATGAGACCAGGACATTGATTGTAAGAAGCAGCCATAAAAGGCAAAGACTTCAGGTGTCAGAGAAAAAGCTTCCTGCTGGATATCTACATCCAATTTATAATAGATTTAATCTGATTCTGGAAAGGGACAGTAAATCATTGCTAAACAGTTCTATGTGATTTTATTGAGAATTTTTACTATCATAGATACAAAGGCCGTACTTTAGAGATTAACTAGGAAAAGTTTTACAAGACAGTGGAGATAATGAATCACAAATTCTGTAAGGGTGAACCTCCCATGCTGAATCAAAGTACAGCTGTCTCATATTTGCTCTGTGTGCATTTTGCTACCAGTAATTTTGTCATCAATTTTCATATTTTGTTTAAACATATTTGTCTTTTGGACAAGATAGGTCATATTTCACACACTTGATGAATTTTCTCCTTGGTCCAGTTTTACAGGATTTGCACTTAATTAATTGCACAACCTTTAATTCGACAGACTGTTTTTAATGGCTGTGTAGTTTCAAATGCATATACACAGAGGAATTTCAAAAAGTAATTGTTTTTATGTCACTACCATTGAAAGTTGCAATTATTAAAATACACAGATAATGGCATAGAATTCCTTAACTGCTCATACTAAATAATGCACGTGCTTTTTTAACGCAGATTTTCCGGGGTTTCTATGGGAGTAGGTGTACCGCCTCTGTACAGCAATGTTCATACACAGCCCCTGCAACTTGGTATAAATGTACAGTTCCAACTAGCAAAAGCATTGGCAAATTTTTCACGTGTACTTTTGAAAATCTGAGCCTTTATTTAATTCTCTTTTTTTGCAGAAATTATACTGCAATTTCATTAACGGTTGCTGACAGAACTATTTGACTGGGCATTGGCTAGAAGTGCTGTGCTTTAAAGTGCTAAACAAATTTCATGCTTCCAAAGCTTACAAAAGCTTAGCGAAGGGAAGGCCACCTTTTACTAGAAGAGCTAAACACTGACAGTTGTGGCGCTCTTAAAAGCTTCTTTAGTCCTTAGCAGACTCATAGAAGAGGGCTACCTCACCCATCCAGACAGCGTGCTGTCTGGAAATGTGCCCATCAAATCTGTTTGTCAAGCCACCAGGCTTTTCCATGCCTGGTAAAAGGCAGACAGGAAGGAGTAGGCAAAGGTCAATCCTTGTCAGTTCTTTGTAAATGTAATTGTACTGGCAGTTTGCAAGGCTCTTGCTCGTTCCCTAGCAACTTTGTGTATGTGGGGAAGAGTTAAATTCATATTCCTCAGTATGTTGCTTTTCCCTTAATTTTGGCACTACAATTTTTTTTAACTTTGTTTTATTTATTGGCCTTTGTGTATATTTGGCGGTTTGTGTGCATAAGCTGCAAACTTCCATGAGCAATTGTGCAAGCCTTTGAAAAGCAATCTGTTACTGAGGACTTCTGAGTTGGAATATAATCATGATAATTAGTCTAGATTCTGACTCCTTTTGTTATGTGGCTCTGAACAACTGCAATTTGTGATACAAATTCATTACAGACTCTGTTTTTTGTACTGGTAGTGGTGAGTTGCAACCGGAATCGGACCCAACATCATTGAGTGTTTTGAGTGATCTTTTATGGTGAAGAATATTAGATGGGGATTTTCAAAATATATGTGTCACAAATGACGACTCCTAATGACAGACACAAGAACAGTGATTTTAAGATGGATTTTTGTTTAGAGGAATGAATTTAGGTATTAAGCTGAGGCATACAACTCCAGTTTAATTTCTAGGAGTTGTCCCTACTTACACAAAGGATGAATTAAACTCATTTATCTTATTGAAGCCAAAGACAAAACGGTGGGGCTCACGTGTGCTCTGATGTGGACTGGCACAGCTCCATTGACTGCAGAGTGAGTTGGCCCAGGATGCGTATGAGGTGCTGAGAGAGATGTTTTTACAAAGGGCCAATTCATATCTGTAAAACTAGCACACACAGTCCCATCCACTGAGAGGGAATGGCCATCAGATCACCTTCCAGTCCAGCTGTGCTTGCAGTGAGCGCAGACTCTTGAGTGCAGGTTTTATGGATGGGATTGGGCTTGCTGTGAAGGTCTGTCACTTGAAAAACCTGTCCCTGTGGAAAAGTGCCACCTATGCAATGTGGAGACTGGGGTATGCAGAGTGATTGTGATTAACCACATATGCAGTTTTATAAACTCATTGCTGAGAGAAGTATAATGAGATGCTGCTTGATTTTCTGTTTCCGTTGCATTAACCTGGCTAAAGAACAGCTGAACACAGTGCAGTTTTTAAGTGTAATTATTTGATCTGCCAAGTCATAGGTTGTTTCCTTTTCAGTAGCTAATATTCCCTTTCACTTCATTTGCAGATGGAGTCACAACATTTCCACAACACTTAATGGTAATATTGATGCAGACAGAAATGCATCCAGAATTCAGTGTTAATCCATGGTTTTTTTAATTTAACAGACCAAATTTCCTGAGATTGTTCCTTTGGCTTCAGTAGAGTTACATCAGCAGAGAATTTGTTCCAGTGAGTTTTACACTGTTACTGACTCTCAGTAATTCATCACTATACATGTCTGCTCACTTAACTGATAGAGCCTAACAAAGATGGGTACAGTGGTTTAAATTGCTCAGTCTCTCAGTGCAACTAGCAGTAGCTCTTCGTTCACCATTATGTAGTTTTCTGCTCATCTGTAGACCTCAAAATGGTTTATAAATTTAGGGTGAGACTGTGCCTAATAAGGCAACTGAAAAGTTTAGCATTCCTGTGCAGGTTCCCTGAAGTACTCTGCTTTTTGGGGGGAATGAATTGTACCCTCACTCTAAATCATTTTGCAGCCATTGCCATCCCACATTGGGCTGTCTTGTGCAGGATGGGGAAGGTGCTCACCCTTCTTGGCCTTGCTGCCTGGTCCTGCTGGGGTCAGCCACGCAGTGCCATGGATGCTCTGTGCAAGCACAGCACAGCAGAAATTGTGCCCAGACCCCCAGAAAGTTTCAGATAATCTTACATCTAGGTGTCTCTTTCTTCTCTCTCCTTTCTTTCTGAACCTTAGGAATGAAAAGAAAAATGGAAGTTGCTGAGGTGGGAGGGGGAAATTTTACAGCCTGCTTTTCTTGCTTTCATCCCTTCAAGAACTCAGAACTGTCTGTTCCATAAAGAAAACAAGCAACTGAGATGCTCAAGGATGGATTTTCAAATACCTTCATCCTCTTTTCTCGGAGCACAGTTGCACACTTGAATTACATACACAGGTGGATAACAGACATGTGTCTGAAGGTGGGGTCTCAGATTACCCGAACTGAACAATGTGATTTTTTTAGTAAGGTTAGGCAGTCTAATGCCTCCAGCTGACTTTTAGCACTAAATACATCTTTCAAACTGCCAGCAGTTTCTACAGCCACTTAAAATGTGATCACAAGGAATCTGACTCACATGGGTTGGTGGAACCAGAGCAGCTCCTGGGTCCAAACTTCATAACCTTTACCAGTAAACTCTCCAGGATCAGCAACACAGACTGAAGGGTCTGCTCCTAACAGGGGCCACTGGCCTCAGGTAGAGGCACTGCTTGCTCTTTTTTGTTCCTTGTAACAACTTACAACTTCATACTGCTGTAGTAGAAAGAGTCACAAAGGAGGAGTTAGAATTCAGCCTGCGTCCTGGTGAGTTTCTCATCTTTGTTCGTTGCAGATGTTAAGTCATTTTGAGATGCAAGTAATTTCTTTGAAAAAGCTTTCTTTGGGGCTGAAATATAATGGCAGGAAATTAGCTGTTAATCCTGTCTTTTCTTGGACAGACTAGACATGCATAATAAACTCCCCCTTTCCTCCTCCTTGCTCGCCCAGTGTTTCAGTTTGACCTGAAAGAAAACATTTTCTTCCAAGAAAGACAATGTTTATGAGGTGCAACCCTAGTTTGGCTCTGATGATTAGAGACACATGTATCAACCTGTGCAAAATTTGTGATGGCTGTTTAAAATGAAGCCTGATCAGGAAGGCTGAGATCACAATCCCTATAATAATCAAAACACCAGTACTCCTTAACATGATATTCCAAAGTTGCATCCAAACTCACAAACCTGCTTTATAACCTTTGCTCCAGTTGAGCACAACAGAGACAGCAAAGGTTTATAATTCGCTTGGGAAGGAGCCACACCGTACCCCTCTCTTTCCTTCCTCCTGCTCAGGGGGATCTGGGAGAGGGAATTCCCAGAATTGGGAATACGGTTGCATTACCTTTGTCTTCCGGCAGATTTTGGCTAGCTACTCACATAACCCCTGGAGCCTGTCAGCCACTTGGCAATGCTGCCAACACCCTGTTTGAAATGGGCAAGAAAGGGGATATGGAAAGGTTAGAGTTGTCTTTGCACCCAGACACTGAGACCTCTGTGTTAAAGAAATGGCTACATTTTTGTCAGTGCTAACTCATTTCTATTAAATTCTCTAACGAATTTAAAAGAAATCATTATTTTTCCAGAGCTAATCAGAAAAAACAGCAAGCATGATTATATGGTCTGGTGAACAGATATCAGATACAACTTTCACATTTTCTCACGCATGTACTAGACCACTGCATCTCACAGTGGTAGAAAAGCTTAAACTTTTTGTTTTCCCATTTTAACACTCATAACTACTTCAGCTCATGTCACAGTAGCTTCTTGGGCACAGGTAGAAAGGGTGTCAGTGTTAAGAGACAGTTATGTTATTTTCTGCTTATGTGGCTGAGAATATTTTGTTATTTCAGGGTATTTCAGCAAATGAAAGAGATGCCTTTGGGAAATCGGGAGAAGTTCTTTTGCTGGACAGGAACATACATTCAATCTTTAGTTCATTTTTTTCTGGTGTGCAAGCATTAAATCAGGTGCTGTGACCAGATCCCTGGCAATTCCTGCAGCTTTTGTTAGCGCTCTTCATTCCTGTCTTGGTCAGAAATCCTGAGAAAATGAAAAGTGATAAGTAAATACGTGCCCTTCTAATTGTGCAGTGAGGGCACTGTAATGTGAGAGTGGAGAACATTGTGGTGGAAATTAGAAGTTTGTGTAAAATACAAAAAGTGTACATGGAAGAATGTGTTAGATCAGACAGCTGCCTGGGAGAGAGGACAATGTTCAGCATTGCCTCCTGGTGTGACTGTGAGTTAAGCATTCAAGGTTTTGTTCTTTAAACAATAACATATATCTCTGCCCCAGGCTTTTCAGGTTTTCCATGCCTGGCATAAGACGACACCAATACTGAAGTCAGTCGGAACCTTTGTTCCTCCTGTGATTTTATCCTTTGTGGGATTTAGTACCCAAGAACCACCATGAGACCCTCCTGGACACTATGTAACTGGTGGGGGCATGGTGGTAGCCATTCCAGGTACACTGGACTGTATGGCTATGCATTACTGTGGTCATATCCTATTAGAAATATTCCCGTTCAGTTTTAAAGCATTGTGCTTTATGACTGTTCTTACTTATCTCTAAATAAAGTGATGCCAGGACATCTGCTTATTTAAGTAGTTCTATTTGGACCTAAATCCATCGGGTTCTTGTAAAAAGGACTTTAATAAGTCTCTTTCTAGTGAATAGCTGGGAGCTGCTAAAACTCCTTGGACTGGGAAACAATATTACGTACTTTAAAAGTTCTCCATTGCATTGATTGATTATTTCTAAATAAATAAGCTGCTTTGAAAGTTATTTTTAGTTAAACCAACAGGACTTGAACTGAAATTCATATGCCAGGCAGCAGCCTTGTGAAATTTAAACTGAGTTATAAACCTATAGAAAATGGATTTTATTATGGAAATGTAAACTGTCCCCTAAGCATAGCATGGGGAGGTGATGCTATAACAACATACTGGTAAGTAATAAACAACAGCCAGTATTATATCAGATGACTGGGTGCAGCTAGAAATGTATCTGTTTGGGTGTTGAATTATCCCCAAATTTGAATTATGGGCATATAATTCAAATTATCCCCTTCCAGCAATATAAAGTCTGACAGACATATTTTTTTAATATACTTCTTGTGCTGTTTTGCATTATGTCACATCCTCCAGCGTTAAAACCACAGCTTTCCTAACATGATTCATCAGAAATCAGGGGGGAAAAATAGTTGAGATCTGATATACTGAGTACTCTTAAATTACATAGCAGCTTCAAGTATAGTGTATGAGGAGACAGAAGCAGAGTGAATAAGTATGTCTCAGGCTGTCATGTCCGTGAACTGGGAAACTCACTGGCTCATTGAATAATTTCTTGGTATTTCTGCTCATCCATCGATACAGAGAGCAACCAGACTGGGCTTGCAGAGATGAAAGCCAGAGTAATTCAGAGCCAGCTGTAATTCTTTATAAAACATACACCAAGTATTTTTGTTGACTCCTGCATGACATTTCCAAGGTGGCTGGGAAACCAGGCCATTTGTTACACAGAATCTGGATCAATAGAAAGCACAGAGGAAAACAAGTAAAGTTAACATCGAGTGGAAAGGACAGAACAACTTCCAAGTTTGCACATCTCAGATGTGCACAGTGTACATTTCAAGGGAACATCCTGTTCTTCAGAACATCGTATTCAATTACTGAAAAATATTAAGCATGAGGAAAAGCTACTGCCTTATGTGTGTGTAATTGTGAGATTTTACCAATTTATAGAACAGAAGCATTTGTGCACACTTTTTCTTCTAGCTTTCCTGTGCAATCATGATGGCTACCTAGGTCTTTGTAATGCATGTACAACAAATATTTTGCCACTGCTCTGACACACCTGAACTCCCACTTTTGTTAGTGCTATCTGCTTTATCACCCCAAAATTACTACACTTTAGTGTATAAGGGAACATGAAATATACCAAAAACTGAAATACGTGTTTTTCATCAGACACTATTAAAGGATAAAAATAATTTTCTATATCGGTTTTCAAATAATCTTGGTCAAATTTCATAGTCAAGAGTCTTGCTGACTTCAGTGGCTTGGTGACTCAGAGTTTACAGGAAGTCTGGGCTCATGTTTTAAGTTCTGATTTGAGAGCAAAATTTTCAAATACACCTTGGACAGATTCGGGACTTTCTTCATCTCGTTGTAAGGATCAAGTCTATTCCTGCTTGTATATTGTATGCTGTCCTTATTCAGCAAAGTTCCTATCCAGGCTTTCAGTGTATTCTACATTAAAAGATGGAGAAAAAAAATATTAAAATCCTCAGCTTTGTCTGCTTGAGATTACTACTTGCTAAGATTTAAAAGAATTAACACATCACCTGGACTTTACATGTGAAGTTTTTGATAAACAGCAAACTCATCTACTGCTGTGCTAGCTATTTTTAACCCACCTTGTGAGTATGCTTTTTTTATTGCTTTATACAGCATATCTGATTCTCTCTAAAGCACAAACTAAAAAATCTATCCGGCTGTCATTTGCTGCATAGTGCCATCTATCATCATGCAGCTTGGCAGCTGTAGTGCATGAGAGAGAGGGGGGAGCTGAGGCAGGAGGCACAGTCAAGGACTTTCACGTGTAACACACAAAAAAAATCCTTGTCACAATTATTTATGGCTCTTGCTGGGGCACATAATAGGACACATAAAACCTCTGTTTCAGTTTCAAGCACCCTCACATCCCCGCTCCCTTGTCAAAGTTGGTCGCAGGCAGTTTTGCTTTACACATACAATTTCCTGAACAATGCCGAGCACTTGTGAAGTGACAGTGACAAATACTAGAGATGCTGGCTGCAGCTCTGCAGGCTGTTACAGGAGCAGTGGTGTCAATAATCAAGGAAGGCTGCCAATGATACTAAAATGCCAGTGTGATATTCGACTTGTTCAACCAGCTATCTGCAATGCTTTTATTTTGAAGTTGCAGGAAACTTCTTGTGTCCCTGTAGTTCCAGGCTGTAAGGAAACAAAGTGTCACAGGAACCTGTGCCAAGAAATAATTTTTCATTATTTGATCTTCTGTGTAGTTTGATTTTGTGATTGCTAAGATATTACTATTTCAACGTGTCTTAATGAATATTTAGCAGTTTTCTACTAGTGTTAGCCTCGTGTGAGGATTTTTTGTTGGGGTCTATTATACCAGCCCACTGCATGGTGTTCTTGACTTTGTTGTTCATAGCGTAACCTTTGGTTCAGGTCCCAGCTGATGGATTTCATAGCAACTCTGTCTGCTGCCTCTTGAGATGGCAGGCAATGGAGAGCTGTGCTGCTACGGAAACCATGCTTTAGATAGTTAAACATAAAACTCGGGCCCAATCCAATAAACTGTCTTGCTTGCAGTTTCTCAAGAAAGAGCGTAGACAGATATTAACCTTGATGTCCCCATTAGAGTCCGCTGATACATTTTTTTATTTCCCATATCTCATAGTATTTCTGATCTCCAGTGTTAAGTAGCAGACTGTTAAATTAGCAGAAGGGAGGCCAGGATATATTTGCTCCTGTGGAGCAAATCAGTTTTGAAGGTAAAATCCACAAAAACACCAAGAATACAAATTAAGCAGAAACACTTGCAAAGCACACCACCTTTTTTAAGCACCGTGCATTTTCACTGCTCTTAATGCAGCCACAAACAGCATTCAAATATGCAAAGTGACTGTTGTTAAACCCACCTAATTAATAAATCAGGGTTACATTTAACTAAGTGAAATGTACCTGACCTCTTCCTGAGGGTACAGGAAAAGGTGGGGGCTTCTAGGAAAGCTTTGGTAATTTCAAATCTTTGGTAATTTCAAACGTCAAAACATGCTTAAAAAAAAAGAAAGTTCAAGTTAGCAAGAGATAAATTGCTACAGTTTTCTGTTTCAGTTCTGTTGAATTGGGTGTGCTCTCAATTATACACAGTTCATTCAAACTTGTTTCTTACGACCAGGTTCCCAGAGCAGTTCCTATAGGTCAAAAGTGCTCTTACATGAAGAAGGGTTGTTTTAGGAAGCATTGATCCTGCTAGCTCAGTTACGTCCCACATCTATTCTACTGTCCACTGCAAGAAGTGTTATAACTGTTTGCATATGGCAAAGCTCATCTCTGCCTGTGACTTTACATCCCACCATCAGACCTTTCTCTAGTTCTATACAGAGAAATCCCGTTGAACAGAGGTGGTCTGGAAAAATATATGTTGAAACAGTTGTGTGCTCTTTACCTCCTCTGCATTAAGAATCACAGTTTCTGCTCATTGCTTCCCCCTTTACAATCTAATTAAACATGTACACATGAGGTTTTTTTATCCTGCATAGTTTCTTTTTAAATTTCCTGTCCTACTTGGATTTTCTTTCCCACCTCAGAGAAAATAGGAAAGGGATCAAATGTTATCAGACCACATTTGCATCCATTACAGTTGTTGTTTTCTTAAATTCACTGAAAACTGAGGGAGAACTATAGTCTTTAATGTTGTTCCTACCAGTAACAACTAAGTAAGATGAATCTCCTAGATCAATTGATGTGCAGGACCAATGCACAATGTTGTCCTGATTTTCCATGCAGAGGTATGGAAGTTAACATCATTATGTATTTTGCAATAATCTGATTGAGTGAATGTGCTCGCTTATGGGAAGTCCAAGGTTAGGAGCTGAGGTAGGGTTTTCCCTTCAGTTCTTCAAGAAACCCCCAAACACCCACTGCAATTTTCATGAGCTAGCCAAAAACAGGTAGACTGAGGAGACCTGACTTGACATAGCCTTGCAAAATATGTTTTACTTTTCAAAAGAAAAAAATAGTAAAGAGCGCATGAAATCATCTGCATCAGATCTGATAACTGCAGGTACATTGTGAAATAGGACCGCTGTCAGTCAAACTGATTTCTCATGGATCGCTTCTTGTCTTTAATTTCAGTTTCTTTGCTTCGATTTCCTACATGCTTGTAACATCTTATGCTTATGGCACTTTCTGAAAAGGAAAAATATTTTTCCTGGAGTTTATAGATACGATGTAGAAGAGGCTTAAATACTGTGAAAGCAATGCTTTAAAAAAACAAATTATATTGGTAGTTAAATGATCCATATAGTAAAAACATCCACATCGTTTCTGATTACTTTTCATGCGTTAATTTTCTCTTTGGCTTTTTGCTCTAGTGCCTGTTTCCATATAGTTTTGGGGCACCTTTAGAATTCTGAACTGTGGATACACAAATAATTAATGTTAGCATCAAGGCTTATCTTTAAGAGCAATAAAATGGAAGGCTTTGGTCATGGTATATTTCATAGGATTTTCCTTGCACTGGCTCCCTTTCAGCATCTCACTTTTGGAGAAGTCTCTGTTTTACAGTGCTTTTCTTTTGTTGTTTTCGTATTCCTTTTGGTTATTCCATGTAGAAAAATGTTCACTGCCCCTCCTTTTCTTATGAATTACAAGACTGTAAAAACATTGCAAAAAAAAGTAATTTGCCATAGTCTGGGTAAGTTGACTCTGGACAAAACAGCCTGAGTGGGACAAAATAATGACTCATTGGGTCTTTTGGGAAAAAGCACAAATATTGGAAGCGTGAGAGTTTTTGGTTTTGTATTTTATAGAACTGGAGTAACGTTGTGAGTAGCTATAGAAACAATGTTGGTATTCCTCAGTGCAATTCATGTCATAAAATTGATCTTATTCTTCAGCTGTGTTCATTGAATTTATTTCATAATCGTATAGACACGATTTCTTTGGCTCATAGTCTAACATGAGATAGATATACCACAGTTAACAGTATATATTGAATACCATGGCCTTTAAACTGGCATATTGGAAACTCCCACTTCAAAAAAAATTTGCCCAAGAAAATTCTTGGCAATGATAATGTATGTGTACTTGAAAAGCAGAGGAGAAGGGATGTACAATGGGTACAAAAATTGGTATACTTGATCATTTCCTTACAAGCCGTTCTTGATAATTGTGCAAAAAAAGTGTGCAGTGAATTTTTATACTTCTAGGTTTCTATAGAATACTTAGAATCTGCTTTACCCACTTTAGAGTTGTAAATTACCATATAATGTAATATTAGATGGCAAAAATATCACGTAATGTTTACAGCAATAGGAAGAAAAAAAATAATGGCATAGTACCCCATCCATTCCTGTGCTCAAAACCAACTGCCATATGCGAGTGTCCCCTGAGATTCTCAACAGCTAAAAAGTACATTCTTCTGAAAGGGTGCCTTTCAGACTTTCAGAAGACAAAAGATTCTTATTTACTATACAAATACTTTTAACTGCAGGGCCAGATAATGACTTACACAATCAGAGCTTTTCAGCGAGTTATCATATAGTGTTTTCGGTTTGTTTTCTTTTTTAAAAAAAAATTAGTATTTAATAAACTTTCAGCCTATTTGGGTTTTTATTTCTTGTGATGCCACAACACATTGTTCTTCGCTTGAGATTGACACCAATTTAGTAAGAAGTGGCAAACACACAGCTACCAAGGAAATAGTTTCCGTAGCAACAAGGAACCTATTGACAACACTCATCGCAGAACCCACTTTAACCCCAATCTGTGGAGTTTGTTTTTCTGTTTTCTAGCTGTTTTTTTGCAGCTGTGCAAATCAGATGTTAGAGGACCAAATTTTGCTCTCATAAACAGAGGCAAAGACATCTTCAATGTGCATGAAAGTAGGAGTTGGTGAACCCCTTGTGCCATCAAAACTTTTGAATTTAACATTGCACATTAAGGTTTAAAATACAGACTGTACAAGTCTGAGCTTAAGTAAGGTTACACTAGCTGTAAGGTGAGACCAGCTGACATATCCAGAATTTAATAGAGCTTAATATAAAATAATAGAAGAAAAAAATGTTTTGATGTGTACTGCTGACACATATTTTTGGTCACAGGTTTTTATATGCTATTGATGTAAGAAACCTGTTTAAAAGCAACATTAAGTTTAGGACTGATAAAAATAGTGGGAGAAACAAAACAAACATTCCCCAATATAATGTGGGAATTGCTTCAT
The DNA here is from genome assembly GCA_013398125.1 of Aegotheles bennettii. NCBI lineage: Eukaryota > Metazoa > Chordata > Aves > Caprimulgiformes > Aegothelidae > Aegotheles > Aegotheles bennettii. The sequence goes on along the minus strand of VZRW01008202.1, from coordinate 588,538 downwards.
CTAACTCATCTATCATGTAAAATAGCAATAACAATTATGACTTTGCTGTGAGAGGAAAAGGCTTAACCTGTTTCATTGGAATTCCGGGTTTTTTTAAAAAAAAAAAGTCCAATACAAGTTAAAAACAATTTTCTTCATAATAACATTCCTTTTTGGTTATATTTATACTAATTGACTTAGTACATCTCTTACACATTCTCTGCTTTTCTGATTTAGGCACCAATATTGTATGGCATGGCCCAGTGTTAACGATGGTAGCTTAAGCCCAGAGGATATTTGAATGCAAATCCCTGTTCAGCTACATGTTTTCTGTGCAAGTCCCTGTGGACTCAAATTTCCAAAGAGATTAGCAATTGTTAATGTTCCCAGTTTGGAACAATCACCTAGAGACCCATTATGAGGATATGATTTTCAGAAAATGCTAAATACTGTTCTTCTCAAAATCATATCTTTTTAAACTGTTCCCAGTTAAGCACCCAAATTTGAAGCACAGCATATGTTAGAAATCCCACGAATCTTGGCACGAACATCTCTAGAAGTGGAGCGAAGCACAGAGAGAGCTGAGGCAGAAATAATCCAGTTAGCCCAAAAACTGCATATTGCAAACCTGCTTAGCCTTTGCCTAAGACACAGAGCAAGTAAGCTGGGATAGAACAAGGCTTAGATGGCTTTCCAGGCCTGAGACAGTACTTCTCCAAAGTCAGGGTATTGGTAACTCCCACATCTGCACACAGCCAGCATAGAGTTAATCCAGTGATGTAGGCACTGCCATCCATTGCATCAGCTGAGCTTGGCCTCTGTGTTTCCAAAATCCTTTCATGCACACAGGTTTTTATACTGATGTGTGTTTCAATGATGCTCTGGATAACATAATACTAAAGCCATAAATCCTAGTATTTCATTTATACACAGACTATCTGATTTCTAAGAGGCCTCTTGTCCATACAGAATTTCCAGTTAACAAGGGAAACAGTAGTATTGTTGTTTAAAATGTATGATATTTAATAATTAAATCTATCTTTTTAAAAGGAAAAGGAATTAAATAAGTTTTTTGCCATGCTTTCCATAACAAAGAGCAGCACTAAAGTGCTAACTATTGACATCAGTATAACTTCTAAATAGCTTCTAGGTAGAACTCAGTGGTTCGTGTTTGCCAGCTTTGAAGATTTGGGGGCAAATTTTCAATAAAAATCTCTTATGAAATGTGCAGCAGCACATATATAGTCTTAAATAGATATCAGATTAATTTTCAACATAATTGGTTGCACTATTTTAACACTACAAAAAAAGTAAAAAAAATAGAAAAGGTGAAAAAAAAAAAATCTGTTCTATTCCAAACATGAGAATCAGCAAAAACTTCCGAGTCAATAAGAATCTTTATGATGGCTTTGGTCATAAAGATCCAATTTTGAGAATAAAGCCCTTTTTTACTTGTATATAAATAAATGGAAAAGTCACTGCACAAATACCTCTAGAAATATATTTGACACCATTGATGTTTTCCTAATTGAAATTTTTAGTTTGCCTTTAGTCCTACTGATCTGAATTAACTCAAGATAGATGCTTGCTTTTTACTGGGCACTTGGAAATTAATTATTTCCAAGAAAATATATATGTGTTGGTGCATCCTGAAGAGCTAACTTGAGTATTCATCTGATTTTGTGGGGTGGGTTTTTTTGGTTTTTATTTATTTTCTGTATCCCTTTCTGTACTCAAAAGTGTTAAACCTGTGGCATCTGTTAAAGAACTTCATTCTTTTGCTGCTAAACTGCTGTAATTAAATTGCTGTATCAGCAGTTCCACATTGAGCATCTCTCTCATTCTGAATGGTTGTGATTTGATTATCTCTTGCATGAACCCTTGCAATTCTGTGGATATGCTTTTGTATAATTAGATGAAGTGTGGTCTGAAAACCAACAATATTTCCTAGCCACTGGTTTTAGAAATCCTTGCTAGAAAGAACACTAGTGATAAACTGATTTTTTTTATTTTTATGCAAATTACAAGTGTTATAATCTACCACATACTTTAGCATCAGTTGTTCTTCAATTTGAGAAAATGCTGATTTAAAGCGTAGCTTAATACAAATTATTCAGTGAAGCATAATAGTAAAAAAAAGACTTCCTTAAAATTATTACATTCATTTGGTCAAAGACAGATATAGTTTCATTTAAAAAAAAATAAAACTTTTCATCTAGGACAGTCTTCAAAAATATGCATAAAAAAATTCTTCACAGCAGAATCACACTAATAATAGTTTAAGAATGTATTGAACCTGGTCTAGTGGGAGGTGTCCCTGCCCATGGCAGGGCGGTTGAAACTAGATGATTTCTAAGGTCCCTTCCAACCCAAACAATTCTATGATTCTATTTGTAAATACATACATGACATATAATACAGGGTCAAACTTTGAGCTTTCCTTACACGTTTGTAATTTGACCTTTAGTAAAGACAATCAAGCTAGTTACACTAGAATAACAAAAGATAATTAAAGCATAATTTATTCCATGCTGTAATTTTTCTGAGACTATTCATTAAAGTATGTCTGTTAACTTAAATTGTGGACTATTGGCTGCATCCTGAGGCTGAAACTTTGCTGATTTATGCACAGAATATATACTGGTGGGGCAACAGCATATAGCTTTCTTCCAAACGTCTGGTGAGCTTGTTTCAGTCATATACGGATCAACACATTTTCTTCCCTGTTGTATGTATGAAAGATGGGGTTATCAGTAGCTCCTGAGTGTCTCTGTGATCCATGCTGCCCCTGCACCTCTTCCTTTGTGCTTTAAGCTGAGAGCAGCAGAGTCTCTCTTTAGTTTTTCATGTCTTATTGCGCAGGGCACAGTGTCAACACTCGACATAATAAATACTAATGCAGTCAAGCCAACAACTAATTTCATTGGTAACTCATCCCAAAAGGTGACTAAAAAGCCTATTTTGAAACATATGCCTTTGTGGATGTCAAATAGTGATAATTTCCAATTGACCCCTGCTGGATTCCAGCAAGTGGGTTGGAAGGGATTTAACCTCATCCTAATGCAGGTTTCTTGAGCCATTCATTTCCTCACACTCAACCCAGGTGAGATTTCTTTTTTTCTGGAAACAGACATTTCAATTTCATTCTTTCATCTCTAGTGGATAACGATGCCAAAAAGTAACATTAGGGATACGTTAGTACTTCAGGTTTTCTGACACTTATTAAAAACTCCATATGACTACACCACTGCCTGTCGAGGTCGCTGAAGCAGAAACTCTGTGGCACACAGCCATTGAAAACTGTGGATTAGGCTCTAATGAACTTGTGTGATCAGCCCTGTTACCTTTGAAGCTGCAGATGCTCCAAATTTCTCTACCAGTCCAGAAAGAAGGGGATGACAAAGGGTGTGTATCTTTTCAAAAGTTTTTTCCAAATAATAGGCTGGAGGAGACATCAGATTTGCAAGGAGACCATGGGATCCCCAAGACAGATTCTGTCAGAGCAGAAAATAGCAGCTATAAAAAGCTTAGATCTGCTTGGGACAAGCATAGTCAAAGCCAGAGCCACTCTCTCCCCATGGCACAGAGCAGGGAATTTATGAGAATTAATAGTCAAAACAACAGTGGCTGCATATTTCTTCATCAGCCATAGTGAACTTTGCTAGGCTGTGCTTTTTAAATAATAATGATGACTTTGTCACTGTGGCCATCTGAATACAGAGTTCAGAAGCAGAACTGTTGCTTCTCAGTAACCAAAGCAGTTTGTGCACCAGCTTGGGAGTTTTGCAGAGGGCTGTGCTGTTTGTTGGAAAGCTCTTCCACAAAGTATCAAATATTGAATCTCTTTTTGTGGTGTGAAAACCAGGTCTGGGAACTGATGGGGAATGGAGTCTGGGTCTTGGTGAACTGGGAGAGAACTCTGATGTCAGCCTTACATTGCTCCCTGTGTGCATTGCTTCATGGGCTACCACCACTCACTATAAGAAAATCTGCTGCTTTTTGCCATACTGCTTTTGTGCTGTGATGGATCACACTAAATCTTTGGCAAGAATCACTGAATTTCATGGTTATCTTCATGACTTCCTACGGGAGATAAGACTGGAGTTTTTTTATTCTCCGACCTCACAATTTCAATCCACGTTCTCAAGAAGGGTCCCCCATCCCAGGACTAGAGCAAAAGCAATATTAATCCTCAAACCAGATAATCAAGACATTCCTTGTTGAACAGAAAGTAGAAGTAATCCAATGACATAAACTGAACCACAGTCCCTGCCCTGCTCCCAGTTTGATATACTGCCCATTGGGTAAGAGTCATTCCTCTCTCCTCTTTTTCCAGTTCTTCTACTTGTCTCGTGCTCGCTTCAATGAATGTTAAATAATCAAAACCCCAAAATGTCTGAAAAATTTAAGCAACTGTGTTTTGGTAGCAAATAAGAAAATAAGAGTCTTTGGGCAAATTAGAAATGTTGATTCCTACTCTTGCATTATTAAGAAAGAGTATTCAGTGTATACTGGGAGAATTTCATTTTATCCATATGTATATCTATGTTGCTTTCTGTTTTCTTGATAAAAATATCAACCTGATTCAAGCATTCAGCCTTCAGCAAACTATGCAAAAATATTAACATTTCATTAATAGAACATACCCTAATATGCAAATGAAGATATGTGACAAGCTCCACTTTATAGCAATAATTGCTAAATGCAAGAGGGTCACAAAAGCTGAAATTTTGGTAAGCAACAGACTTGGGACACATGTTTGTACTGCAAGCTACTACTTTTACTAACTTGAAAAGCAAAGAAAATCCAGTGGCTTGTGGTCTGAGTTGGCCAGAAATTACTACGTGTTTCTGAGGTTAATGAGAGAGGAATTAAGCACATTCACATGTGGTATCTCTGAGCTGTTTCTATAAGAGCTGTTAATGTAGGACAGAAGTAATAAACCAATAAATTAAAGGTTCTTAATTATCATTAGAAAATATTGCTATCTTTAAATGCAGATGCAAACCAGGGGAAAAAAAAGTAAAGAATCTTCTGTTTTTAAATTAGCATGAATTAAGTAAAAACACAACTCAGATTTTCTTTCTGTCTAGTTTTAACTGAGGAAATGCTGAATATGCAGTAATTTTTATTTTTTTTACATTAATAATAATAGGAAATGGTAGATAGTGGCATCTCAGCAGAATTCTAATTTAATGAGAAACAATAAAATAGTTTTCCAAAGGGGCTTATTTAGGTCCAAGAAAGGTGGATATTAAACTTTCAAGATTTATTTTACTTTCGTGAAGGTATGCTGATGTGCATTTTCTATGGCTATATTCTACCTGCTGATTAGATCTTTTGTAATTTCTTTAGTTGAAAGAGAGCTGCTATTCTTCGGACTGGTTAATTTTGAAAAGGAATCAAGCAGGTCACTTTTTTTTTAGTGGTGGTTGCATTGATCTACATTGCAAAACATTTCCTTTGGCTTTGTGCAAGATGATGTCATGAAAGGGAAGGGAAGCCAATTCTGGACCCACTGGCACAAGTCTAGACTTGTGGAATTTAGAAAAGGAGGAGAATTATAACCCAAGAAAAGCCAGGGAAATATCATAGAAGCTTCTTCACACCTTTGCCAGAAAAATTCAAACACAAAGTGTGACATACCTCACAGAGCATCAGATACAAAGGGAAATGGAGTCACTGTGAGATGGCTGTGTCTACACGATACATCAGAGGCATTGCCTTCTCTGCAGGAATCTTGCATGAGCTTGCCAAGACACAATTTGTCCTATACTCTGGTAAACTGATAACGTGTATATTGATTTTCTCAGACCAACCCCAAGGAAAATTTCTTATAGAAGAAGCACCTGCGCTACCTTACAGAAGCAACAGTTAGGCTTCTGTTCTGCTTTTGGGATTGGGCCTCCTGATGGTTTATATATATATGTGTGTTATGTATAGTTACCTATCTAACTGAATTACTTAAATTCTGCAACTGAAATGGAAAGTGAGAGATGTCAACCTGGAAAGCAGTCTCAGCCATGACACTTCCGAACTATGACACTTACGAGGCACCATAGTGAGATATCAAAGTGGATATCAGTTCAGGGATAAGTTTACTTTTCTGTTTTTCTTCTTTGCAATTAGAAATTATGTTTCTGTTAACAACAGATATTTTTCCATTGAGAAATTATTCAGTCATATCCCTGGGTTGTTTTGGGCTTTTTTTGTGAAAACCAATTTAATGGAGGTATTGTGGCCAGCTCTGGACCAAGAAAAGTAGAAAGTCTGGATCTTATTAATAACTCAGTGAGAATGCATGTGCATCTGGAAGAGAATGGTGCTAGGGCATGAAAATAAGGAAACCAGATATTTATATTAAAGAACATTTACTGTATAGTTTAGGTCATATAAGCTTCAAGTCTTGCACAGTGACTGTGAGCTTTGCTTTTTTTCTGAGGGTACTTAATAAGCATGAAGAAATCAGTTTCTAATCTCCAATGCACTGTGTTTCTTAGACATGCAGAAATAACAGTGTACTTGGCTAAGCCATAGGTGCACAAACCTACATCACGTAGCTAGTTAATTGAGGCATGACTGCATGGCTTCCTCAGGGGGGTTTCTGATTTTAAGAATAGAAAATATAATAGTACTGTTGACTGAAGGCATAGGTTACTTAGTCTTCAATTAGTGAGGGAATCTGAGGAGAGTATTTTCTTCAGTGATTGTATCTTACGTCCTTTGTAAGTCCCCTTTGTGCGTTTTTTTAGACTAAAAAGCTTTGAAACTTCCTTAGGAAGCACACAGAAATTCCCTCAGAATACTGTAAACATAACTATTATTACAATTATGTCAATATAGTCAAATATGTAATTTCATATCTGAACATTATTACTATTATTTAGTATTTTAACACATAACCAGTACTGTTCTAGTTTCTGTAGAGTTCTGTGTTTGTTTCCAGCCTTTTCCTTATCCTCAAAGTCTGCAATGTAATATTTTACTTGTGATGTGGTTAGATCCATATATTTAGAAGAAAATCTCATGACCCTAGAGGTGGCAGGAGGCTCCAAGGTTTAAGCTCAGATTTTACTTTGTTAGAAATTCCTCTTATTTACCTATTTTACCCGATTTCTTTGCATAAATTTGTTATATCCTCCATATTTAATAGACTGTCTTATTAAGGGGGAGAGATTTAGTTCCAGCCATACGATCCCAAACATTAGTCACTGCAATGCTCTGAGAAGGGTTTCAGGGTGCACTGCTCAGTGCTGTATGGTTGCTACTCTCTAATTAGGTTTCAAAGTATGTATTTCCCATAAGTGCAGCAGACTAGGGGAAGGAGCAGCATTTGACTAGTTTTAGGATAATGAATGAAATATATTTTTGAAGAACAGCAAGAATGATGATTTTTGATCATTCCTTTGCTCATTTTGTTTTTAGCGATTCTGTTTGACATCGATCTCTGGAGTGACCTTTTTGGGTAAATTTCAGTAGACGACATTATGATCAAAAAATAACATATATTTGTATTTAAAGCATATAATTACCTATTGGAATTCATATTTAAACCACCATTTGCTAGTTTCTGTTTTCTGTAACGTCTCTTTAGTTCACATAATCTTTTTTTGTTCCAAAGGTCTATGTTAAAAAAACCCTCTTTCTTCCGAAGGACACTTGCTGTATAATCCTTTGTTAGGATAACAGGACCATCTGGTCCCATCCATCTCTCTACAATTTGATGCTGGGTTAATTGCACCCTGTCAGCATGCATGATTGACACTGTGTTTTCTCTCTTCACTAAGAGTAGTCTATTAACAATGCAGTTTGTCTGAATTCTAGGAGATCTTTTCACAGCTGCTCGTGTGGGACCATGTACTCTTCCTAAGTTTTGCTATCAGCCATTACAATAAAAATACATAAAAAGTAAATTAATAATAGATCTTCTCAAATTTGGTGGATAGGTGCAACCCAATGCATTCTTTGTTAAAATGGAATAAGCTGTTTTTGAATCAGTAAATTAGAGGGTCCATTATTTCTTTAGCAGAACAAGAATTGGCATCTCCCTTCATCCTGTTGTTAGTGTATTGTCACTGCAGCATGCCATCAATTAATGGGCACAATTGCTCTGACTTCAACTGAGTTATATTAATTTATCCTGGCCCTAATTTGACCTCATGTTGTAAAATACTTAATACACGATACTTCAGTTTCTCTGTAAATATAACCAACTGCATAACAGTCTGGGCAACTGCTCAGTATACCACATGTGATCTCGCTGTTCCCAGTTTAGCAAATACCATGACAGATAGGTATATCCTGATCAGATACTTAATCCATTTAAACATTTGGATCTGTGCATGTTTTGCTTTGCTTAATACAAAAGGATCCACACTTACTTTACATGTATTGACATTAAGCTAAGGCAACTTGTGCATCATATTCCATGGCATAGTTTCTATCCAGAAAATGCACTTGTACTAGGACTTCACTGATTAAAATTTCTGGAGGGGTGCCACAAATAAAGTACATACAGGTGAAACAATAAGCAATAGTGACCAAGATGTTAAAAAATTTAAAAGGGGTCAGTTCTCAACTTGGTTGAGAATTTTACACTGGGACTCTTTCTGACTGGCAATGCCAGCTTCTCCAGACCATCATTTTACTAAGAACATAATTCTTTCAAGGTTTGTTAAAAAAAGGTTGGCTGTTGTTATTTTTTTTTCATGTCCAGCATCAGCTGGTTAAAGACAGAGGGTAACTTCAGAACATCTGAAAGCTTATTAACAGCAGACATAGCCCTCCTCACATCCAGGATGAATCCCGTCATCCATCAGATATGCTAGGGTGGGTGGGTATCTCCAACCGCAGAACTGGGGGGGATGTTCTGTAGCTCCGTGGTTGTAATGTGGGATACATCCAGCTGTAATGTGGGATACACTGGTTAAGTTCTTCCATTTGCACAAAATTATTCCAAAATAAGTAACTGAATGATCTCACACATAATGTCGTTATAAAACCACAATGCAGAGCATCAAGAACCATGGTATCCCACATACCAGCAGGTGCCAAAACAATTATCTAACATCTGATTTGGGGAAAGTGGCTTTTTCAACAGAAGAGTGGCAGAAAAAGACTTGGGTTTTATTCTGATTCAGAACAGAAACTTTTCTTACCAACTCTACTTTTGATAATTTCTAATTTGTTATTTTTTGTGCTATAATTCTCTTCTTCCATAACTTCAGCAAACTATTTATAGATTTCCAAGTCCTAATTCTCTGGTACATGCAGTTGAAAAATACTTCCGTATCTTCAGTGAATATTAGGCCCTTACATAACATATGTGTGTGTCGCTTACTTGCTCTAAATTTGGTCTCATAGACTTACACTATGAAAATGTTAAACTGTGAACCATTTCATAAAAATTCCTCCTAGTATCATTGGTGGTTATTATTTATATTGTGAGAGGACAAATGATAGGTCAATGTCACTTTGTACTTGATATTATAGCTTTTTTAAAAAAGAAAAAAAATCCCCTTCTCCAAAGATAGTTCAGTCAGGAGCTCTAGTTTTGATTGTCATGTCTTAACTGACAAGCCAACTGCTATTCCCAATTGCACTGTAACTGAGGCTGGAATGGGGCTCTTTCTTTTCCCCTTAGATGTTGGATAACTGGCACATCTCCATGTGTGAGGAAATGTGAAGACTCTGCAATATTATCAAACATAATTTCTAAAGGAAATGACAATTCTTTTTGTTACTTTCAGTGGTACTTTACATGGCAGTTGCTATAATTTAATGTAATTACATCTTTCACTGTTTTTTTATTCTTCTATTGTATATATACTCATGCTTCCTCAGATGATAGTTTTCATTGCAGCTCTGGTTTTCTTACAGAGAAATTAACCGATTACCTTGCTGCACCTCAAAAGATATGACCCCCTAATATCCTTGCTGGATATTTTTCCATCTCAAGATTTTCACTGATGAAGCAGTAGGATGCCCTAAACTTTTCTATTCATACTAACTCTGTCCCCTACCATATTTTACAATTGTCATGAGAATAGTAGTTCATTGAATTAATCTTGTTCCTAGTCATCAAATTATAACTTAGTTTCAGCAAATACAGTAGCTACTCAAAAAACACATTATTTTGAAGAGCTTGTTGAAATATTGTGCACATACAGCAAATGCGACAAAATTTGCCACTTCACTGGGTTTGCAAAAAGGGAGAAAAGGAGAAAGAAATCCCCCCTTTTTTCTCTGCTGTAATATCACTAATTACCTCATTAGCAAAAGGCCATTCCATCAACAAAAATGTGCTTTTTGTACATTTTATGCAAGTGACCTTGAAAATTGTATATGAAACAGAGGTATTGTTGTACTTTTTCTGGGCTAAAAAAGGCAAATACCTGATGATGCAAAAGATAGAAGGGAAGAAATAATTCTACCTTCAGACTGGAGACAGCAGCACTGTGCTCTGGGCAGCAGCACTACTGGCTATGCCCCTAGACCTTGGTTAAATTCCTCTTGTCTCTGTGTCCTTGGATGTGTCTTTCCAAGCTCTTCTAACCTGCTTCCTACTCCCATTTTCTGCCTGCCTTGTTAAGTTACATTTGGAGATCTTAGGGGCACTGAAATTTGGAGCGGTGTTACTTAATTGTTCCATGGGTGGAATTATGACTGCATTGAAATGAATGGTAAAATATGCTTTTGATAGAATCAAAGCCAGAATTCCACTGTTGTTTCTGATACTGATTAAAATAGTGCTTCAGAATCAAGCACCAAGAGAAAATAAACGGTGACTCCATCTGCTCTTTAGAACTGATCACCAGGATATTTAAGCTTCATAGAGAAGGGTATTTGTAGCCACGTTCAAACTTGTACTCTCAGGAAAGCTAACAACAATTAGCTATAATTGCAAATTTAAATATATTTTGTAAAATAATTTACCTTTCTGAAGCTTCCAATGCAGATAGAATCCAGGTGGTAATTTTTTTCTTATAATTTCATACTAAATGCATAGGATTAAACTTTGCTCTTGTGAAGTCCAGACTTTCAGCTTAGACAGGGGCTCATGATTATGACTGTTCACTGGCTCACAAGCTGGCTTTTCTCAGGAGGTAAACTGGAAGGGGAGAAAGCATTCAAGGAAGAATGACCAGTTTATGCTCAAGTTTGGTCTCTACAGACCTGTGGCAGGTTGACCCAGTTGGCTTGTGAGTCTGAATTAAATCAGGGAGAGGTAGCCAGTTACTAGCAGGGAAATTCAGAATAGTTCTGTCAGTGCTAATGAAGATACTCTGAGCATGCAGCAGTGGAAAGCCCAGCATTCAGTCTGTTGTTGCTTCTGCATGTGAAGTTTTAAAAAGCAATCACGTAGTAGGTTTGTCTTCCCTCTCTAAACAAATACCAGGTGCCCCTACCTGTGCTTCCTTTCCTGCAAAAAGCTAAAAAGCACTTTTATTTGTGGAAATATAACTAAGTGATATAGCAGTGAGGAAAAGAGTGTAGGCAGTAGAACATAGCTTATGGGATTGTTGCATTCTTACACAAAAAATTTCTGTGTAAGAGTATTTAGCAACAGATGCAGCTTATAAGAACGTGCTTTTTTGTTGTTGTTCCCAAGTCCAGAGACTGTGAGGTTTCACTTTTCAAGACACAGTCATTTTTACAGTTCACTTTCATACTGTCAGAGTTGCTGGGGAAGAAATTCAGTCAGCCATTAAAAGGTGGGAAAGCATCCTGCTGTTATGTATATGAGAGCGGGGCTTTGTCTTGTCACATGTCAGATACGCAGCAGTAGAGGGAGAGAAAATCGTATTGGTATATGATGGAGTTTGCAAGATGTCCTCCAAACCTTAATTATTGGAATGTGTCCTGGGATAAGTGATGCTGTCATTGAACCCTGATTAGTTCAGAGGCAGGGTGGATGCAAGAGGGAGGAAACATAATGTCAGACTGGTTAATTAGCAAGCAAGTAAGAGCAACCCAAATTGTACGATCTGATGAGCAATTTGTCACCCACTCATTTTAAATGAGAAATGTGGTATCACTTTGCATTTCCTTTATATTTTCCTTTTCGGATCTCTTTATATGCAAGCTAACTTTGTGACTCCTCTGTGGGGTAAGCAAGTGTTAGTGTGCTTACTGCTAAGTGAGATAAACTCAGGGCTGAGTAGAGTAAGTGACTTGTCCAGAGGTTACACATCAAGATCACTGGTGAAAAACCTATGAGTCTGAACTGGAAGCCACGTACTCTAACCTGGTTTAGAAATAAGAAAATATGATGCAGAAAAATTAGAGATGGAGAAGAATGTAAAATTCAAGGTCAGAATATTTTGTCTCATAATTATACTGTCCTCCACACGTCCAAGGTTTCAGTTCATTTAGCATTCCTAGTGGGCATACAAATTTTCAGGACATGAGCTTGGGATAAATATATTTTGTACTATTTTGGTGATACAAAAGCTACTTAAAGCTGATTTAAACTAGCAAGTGGGAGTTTCTATCTGCACACAGATATTCTTCAGTGACTTCTAGCTTCTCTACCATTTCACAAAAGCAAATCTAGCTCTTAACAGACTGCTATTTCTTTATAAATACTCAGTAAACATACCCTTTAAAATGGCCAAGGGTAATAATCCAAATGTTTTCTGAACCAACACGAAATTTTCTTTCAATAATTTTAACCTGGTGCCATATACAAATTTATTACATGTCTAATCTGATGCTAGGCCAAGCTCTGCACACACATGGAATATAAACCTACAGGAGTAATCTGGAATACAAGAGATAGCTAAATTAAAGAATTATATATGTAACAAGATGAGGAAGGGGGGAAGGAGTTTCTTTCTCTAAAGCATCCTAAGTTTCTTTTTTTTATCGTAATCCTTCAACAGACCTTGCCTCCAATGCCAGAAAAATGTGATACTTAGAGAAAATAACACTTGTTTTGGATTAGATTTCAGGTACTGAAAGCAAGATGTTACAAGTAAAATCAAGGTGAACTTAACCATCATCTAGATGGTTGAAAATTAAGTCATAACCATTAGGATCTCAACTAGTTAGACTGAGTTTTGAGGGGTCTTAGCGTTCCTCTCCGTTTTAAATTTAAACATAAGCTGGATAGGTACATCTCTAGGTTGTCTATGCCAATGACCCCACTGGAGCTCTCCTTCTCTCAGTCCGTGATGTCAAGGGGGGCTGTGGAAATCTGACAGGTGGTTAAACTTGTCTCGCCTCAGATTCAAGTCCTGAAGCAACTCTGCTATGTTGAACATGGACTATTTAGCATGCCATCCAATTGGATTTATTTTTGAGGAGATAAAATATGGCATGGTCAGGTTTAACCTGATACAATGCTGCACAATTGCTTCTGATTGTTTTAAGTTATTTCAAGTCAGTTCCTTATTATCATTTTGGCTAACAAATATTGACACATCAGTATTCCACCCATGGCTGAACTGACATGAGCATATAAATACGATGCTAAGCAAGCTGGCAAGTACCTTTTGTTCACAGCTACTCAAATTAAAGACAGGTACTTTTGTGTGTCTTCAACCAGAAACAAACTGTGAAAATTCATTTCCCAGTGCTATTTGGGTATTTTTGTAACTCACTATGATCATACTGCATATGCAGATACAAGTTAAAAATAAGCTTTTTAACTCTTGTTTGTTTACACAATATTAGAAGCACTTTATAAAAGTGGATGTTAATTAATGCTGTATTTTAATGGCATTCCTATGAATTTGTTAAGTACATTCTGGAGAGACTTTCAAACATAATTTACTTTTAAAACAATTGGGATTATAATGATCAAAATAATTAAAATATTTTTTATTTCCACTACTTTTACGATGAAATTAGTTATGCTTAGATGTCTTACATATACAGAAAATGAAAAAAAAATAAAGAATTTTTTTCTTGAATTTTTTCAAAAGTGATTTTTAAATAGACTTTCCCTCTTCATTTCAATCTACTCATTTTCAGAGAGCTAGGTATGTATTAAGTTTTCAAAGAGGTTAGCTATGCATTTATGCTCATGAAAAAAGTAGTTATATATTTAATTTTTTACTTAAGATATCTTGTGTGCACCCAGGTATCAGTCAACTAAACTCACAGAGTCATAGGAATTTTACACACATTAAGCACAGCAGCACTTACAAAGATGTTCTCCACAGAGATGTGCTTTTTGACAACTCTCCCTAAAATATTTAGAAGGAGATTTAAATGTTTTCAGACAAATTTCTTGAAGTTGTGGAAATTATTTGTTATGTAAACTATTGTGTGAACTTCCCTGACTTAGCATGTTATTTTGTAAGACTGAGAGAAAAGCTCTCCAGTCTGAAGTGTTAAATCATTATCTGCAGAATAACAGGACCATACGCTGCTCAGAATAGTGAACATATAGGGCTACACCATATGCTGTGCCTAAGGGAAGGGTGGAAGTGTGGCTGTATGCTCTCTTAAACCCAGCCTTAAGACAGTCACTGAATTCCCCCAAATGCTGAACACCTTTGGCTGATATCTTCATGCTCTCAGAAGAGCAGGTGTAATTGGGTAATTTGCTCAGGCTTTTGGTGAAAGTCCTGTAGTTGCTCAGGGAAGCGAGTCAGTTAAGCTGTTTCTTGCTGATAGTAGGAACAACTTGGTTAGAATAAATAATGACCTTAAACTCACACGAGTTTGTCACTCATGTTAACTACATTTTTTTACTTTTCTATACTCACAATTTCTGGATTGGGCTGAAGCCAAAAATGCCAAACTATTTCAAATTTATCTGTATTTGTGGTCATCATCTTGCCAGAGCACATTAGAAATGTTAGCAACAATATCTTTTCTCACAAGACTTTTGTCTCTTACACAAAGAAAATATTCAGGTAAGCAGCCGTGCTCTTGGGGCCACATCTGAACAGGCTGCACAACCAGACATAAGCTGTGATCTAAACTGCTTACCTATGTAGAGTTTAGATCTTGAGCTGAGCTTGAAGTTTCCATCTCTATTAGCAACAACAGACTGCAACCAAAATCCTTTACCCAAATGCCTTCGAACTTCTGGAAGGTTATTGGCAGATGAGATTACAGGCTTCTTGGCTTGGACCCAGCTCTCTTTTTTTTTTGTATTATTTTTATGTTCCGTTTTCAATGTGTTTAGCCGATATCAAAGAGACAGACCCATTGTGTAACAACTCCTGATAATTCTCTGTAAGTTTAAAGGATGTGCCCAAAAGCTATTTGGCTTAAGGAAGAGGAATATCTAAACTGTGTATCAGGCACAGGGAACAGCAAACATTTCTGTTTCCATATCTGTCTGAAACACAAAGAATATCTTGTCCAAAGAAGTAAATTGTTAAACTTTCTTTTTAAAGGAAGCATAGAAAGTGTTTCCCTTAATGTCTACCTATTAATTAGGAAAGGAGGTATGGTTTTCAAGTCTTGTGACTTCTTAAGTGGAACAAAAGTCTCATAACAGAACTTTGTATTCAATCCATGTAGTTGTCAAAGCAGGAAGGGAAGGGGACATGTCAGATGAAGTAAATACAAAGGGTGAAACAGCATAGTTGAAAGTTATTAAGAGATGGTACACTCCGTGCAAAAATGATTGCAAGTGCAGGGACAATAAAACTTGAAACATGTTAAAATCCAGCACAGTTACACATCTGAGTTTCCATTTATTATGGTTCACTATTTTAAAATGGATCCTGAGTCATAAACATGGCTGCCAGGAGGTCCACCTGGGTCCCATGAAAAAGATAATAAATACCCCTCCCCCGACTTTCTTCTGTCATATTACAGATATTGCAGTGATTGCTTTGGGGCTTTCAACCCGGGCCCTAGGAACTGTGTCCCCTGTGCTTTCCTCTCTCCATAAGTCGTGATTATAAAACATTTTCATCTGTGCTCTGTATCAGAAAGCATCTGCATTTTATTATATTTCATCTTTGTGCCAAGAAAGGAATATGTTTTGGAACTTCCGAGCAACATCACATAATTTTCAATAAAAGGAGAAGGGAAATACTGTCATCCAGCACTTGAAATGACCTTAGAGGAGGACCCATGCAAAACTCTGCAGAAACGAAAGATCTGGACCAGCAGGGCTCAGGTTATCCTTGGTGGAAGTTCCTTGATGTTACACCAATAATGAACAATCAGTGCCAACGTTTTCCTATTTAAAAATCAAGAAAAAGAAAGAAAAGATAAATTGTACTGATTACTCATAGAATGTAAAATACTGATATCCTGTATTAGCCATGTATCAGCTCAGCTTAAATATGTTCAGCAGTATAACTAAAATGAGCCATGGCTGGCTGTTTTTTTAAATCTCGCAAGAGAAAGCAAAGCCTTCACAGCATTTCTTATTGTCATTTATTTCTAGAATAATCTGTGCCAGAATTGTCCTTTGTCATCAAAGAGAAGGCTGAACCAGTCTGTTGTTGTTAGAAAGAAGGTGTAATGGTGCAGCCACAAAACCAAGGAATTCCCTGGCCTTTCACAGATGTTGGCAAGGCATTGACAACACCTTTCTCTCTCCTCGTCGCATCCTTCTATTCATTTTTTTTTAGTAATATGAAGTCTCTCAGTGTGTGCTGGCAAGTACCTGGTGGCTTGCATGGAGTATGTGTTGTCTCGAGATACCAAGCTCGATGTTGTGAGGCTGTTTGTGATGCAGAAGAATGAGCTCAGACCAGCTAGTCCCTTCCTGTCCTGGTTTTTGGTGACATTTATTCTCTCTGTGCACATAGGAGCTCATTTAATCTACCTCAGTTTCCCAATGTGTAAAATGAAAATATATTATTGGTCTTCACAAGACCATAACGAGGGCAAAAAGGTCAGGAAGAGCTCTAAGCTGAGAAGTGCTTCACAAGTGCAAATTATTTTTCTGACATGGACTTTTCTGTGAAGTTACATAGCTAATATTTTAGCTTTCATTTTTTTTGCCCTGTTTTAAATTGTTATCTTGAAAATGCACAATAGCAAATTTTTACAAACTTTAGCCAATCAGGATCAGCCCTCCCAGATAATGTAAATACAATTAGTTGATTTAAAGCACATTTCATGTTATGCTTATCTGCTAAGTGTTTCGGTTATGGCGTTCATACAGAATGAGTCACTCATACATATTCCTCAAGGAAGAGCCAAAAGATGGAAGGAAAATACAGCCTGAGGAAAAAGTCTATAAAGATTTCTCGCTTTTCTAATCCCTTCTCTCTAATGTTTCTTTGTAAATTTGTCAGATGGGAATGAAATTGCCTCATAACTCTCCAGACGTGAAGAGCATCACTGCACAAAATTACGTACTTGTCAAAGCAAGGGGGAATTTATGTTGGTGTTCCTGAGATGTGATTTTATTCAGTCTATTTCCTTTGTGCACATCATAGCAACTAGAAAGACAAAAACAACTAGTTTATGTATATCTTCTTCTCCCCCCCCCTCTTTTTTTCACCTCTGGTGAATTTTTTAGCTTCTATTTCTCCCTTTTGTTTTCTTATCCTCCCGCCTCCCTCCTTTTATCTACTGCTTATTGCTAGTGACAGTAAACTTCCATCCAACAATGCTGCGATGAGAGCAGCTATGATTCTACCAGCACCAGGCAGTTCAGACAAGTGCTACGGTAATTTCCCTATGGAGCAAGGAGAAAGGTGTGGCTTCTCTCCTGGCTAGGAAATATGTTGGTTTAGAAACCTGCAACACTTCTTACAGGCAATCAATTTATTACTTAAATTAATACTTTGCATTATATTTTAGTATTTTAATTTAAACTTTGTGCATTTTTACTCCAAAGCTCCTCCAGTTAACCTTTACAGTTACTTACTGAAAACTTCTTCCCAAATTATCTAAATCCAGGTTCTTTGTGCTATTTTGAATAAAATAGTTCTTAGTCTTTGTGCAGTATTGCTTCCTCTAGTCTAAAGCTCTGTTATTAAATAAAGTCTAAAGTGTTAGGTACATAAACTCCTCTGAATTTCAGCTACTCCTGGTCATGACCTTCTCAAGACATTTAAAACATTTCAGCCTTTTAATCCTTCTATTTGTGTTTCTCCAAAACACTTAAGATGGTTTTAAAACCAGTGTTAATGAAAAAGAAAAAAAAAATCCAACAAAAATGACATCTTCAAAGCATTATTTATGATGGATCTATTAAGCTCTTCTGAGCTGCTGGAATGATTCACCTCACCTAACAGCGCCTTTTAGGTACCCTCTCAAGGCATAAGATGAGAAGAGATACAGATCTATGCATACTTCATCTTACCTGCTGAGTATAATGCAGGGCTCTTCCCCTTTTGCATGCACCAATCTATTTCCATCAACTATCAAGGGGGCTCTAGGTGACTAACTTAGCCTGGACATCTTTCAAGTGAGATGAATCTGAACAGAAGTGCCCAGCTAGCTTGGTTCATTTCACTCCATGGCACTCCCCTGGGTTTCTGTTAGACCAGATGCCCCTTTAGCCATATTTTAGGAATAGTCAAGCTCTGATTTTATCTCACTTAAATAACAAATATAGCTTTGCTCCTACAATCTGATCATATATGAAGCTTTGTATAACTCAAGATGGGCCTAAGTTATAAAAATCAAATGTAACCTCTTTTCTTTCCCCCTCTTTGGAAATCAGTGTTCACTTCCCTACGTATATTTAAAACCATCCATATTCCAAGAGTGCTAAAAGGGTAACTTCAGTTTACTCACACACCAAGACATGTCATATATTTACAAGTAAATGAAATATTCTCAGAATGATGAATGTGATGATAGAAGAATAGGTGATATGCTGAGGATGTCATCATTTTGCAAGGCAGCATCAGAAAAAAGCATTTAACTGGATGTTAACTTTTCGGGGAGATGGATTGTGATGTTATTCATTATCTAGCAAAACAGACACTTAATGTATGCTTCTAAGTGTTGTTACAGCATAAAAAATCATAGGTATTAAAGTCCAACTTTGGCTTTGTTCCTGCTAAGAAGGTATATGTAAAAATATATTTGAACTATTTCTTGCAGCCTTTTAAGCTGCAAAAACCTCCTTATGAAGGCCATCACCAATTCCTGTATGAAAAACACCTAGGAGGCTATGGATAAGGCAAAGCCTGTGCAGATCCTCTTATTCAAACATTCTGCCTCTTTTTATATTGCTGGGCTCTACAGCTTTTTGTATGACCTTCTAAATATCCTTATGTAGTCAAAACTGATCTCTCTTTGTATATGATCTCCAAAAATAAATATGTGTTGTACTAAACAGTGATAAAAGGAAAGGTGGTCTCTGGCCCCTTCCCTACCACTACTAGGAAACGTATTCAGGCTAGTATCAGCAGCAAAATAACTCATGGCTGGGAACAGTCAATCACGGACTGTACACCAGGACAGAGATGCTTTATGCTACCTGTTGGACCAACAGATGAGTGTATTTCTTCTGCCTTCATCACAGTCTGGTCCTATAAGTGTCTGTGTGTGAAACGGTCCTTGAAGTCAATGAGCCTTTAATGCTGTTGGTTCATATTAGATATCTATCAGCATTTTATCTTGGTGAGGGTGTAAAATAGTGACTTAGAACAATGAAGAAGAGTTCCTGGAGTCATCCCAATGACTTCTTAAAACAGTTTTCCCTGCAGTATATGGGGTATAAAATTACCACGGTATTGATGGAGCTGGGAAGCTGGTCTTAGCAGCCTTGATCAGGGGCCCAGAGATCCCTGCAAAAAGCAGCAATGTGAAAGCCAAGTCACATACTGTAAAGTAACAAGAAGAATTTTTATTATTGCTTTTTTTCCCTTTTGTATTTTCCTTACCATTTTGATCAGATGTACATTGTTTATAACCCCTAGTTTACTGGCCCCAAATATCATTACAACGTCTGCACTATGATATATGTTTGGTTGTTACCCTTTTAATGGATAAAAAAAGATTTAAGTACTTCATTCTGTTGCATTTTGACAGCTGTTAGCCATCATTTTTCCATTCACCTGCATTTAGCAATCCCATAAAGGGAGGCAATCTTAGAACTAACAAGAGCTGGGCACTGCAAGGTGATAATTCTGTATCACTTTGGCCTATAAATACCTGACAGGCTTTGCGCTGAGTCAGCAGTCTGTAACAAAGTGGCAGCCATGCCCTTTTATCTGTGTGAGTGTTTCACAGCAATTGGACTATCAGCCCCTGCAGTGAAAATCCATAGTATCGATCAGGCTATTTCTCCACTGTAATTCTTTTGTAGGAAATCCCTGATGACAAATTTTATCTGCACCACTTTTTGATCGCTGGTTTGATGTAAGCGATCTCCAAGGGCAGAGTTAAGCTCCTGGCCGTTCCACATTATCAAGCACTAGCTTTATTTACTGAAACTACAGTTGTGGTCACCACTGAAAATAAAAAAGTGTGAGAGAGAAAGGAGGAGGTGGAGGAGGCTGAAAATTAAGAGCAAAATAATATTTCAAAATGCAGGAGTGAGGAGATAAAAACAGTTGCATCAGCTGCTTGATAATTAAGTGTAAGTTATAAAAGCATGTACTGCATTTATAAACACATAAATAGTAGAAATATATTTTGATAAAAACGTCTATGTGATATAGGTTTGTATCTTGGAAGTGGAGTGGTTTTGGACCTGATCCTGCAAGCTCTTGATCGGCATGAATGATCCCGCAGATCCTCCTAGCACTGCCCTGCTGGGAAAGGACTATTGCACATCAGTAATCAGAAAGAATTTGATTTTGTTCTATTTTCAAACTGATAAATATTCCTTCTGAGCTGCCTCACTTGTACTTATTGCAATATGTCTCAGGCCACACAAGGGCTTGCTTTTGTGATAAGACTTCAGGCTTTTTCTGTAGTCCCGAGGGGTGCGAAGCTGGGGTCTGTTCAGACACACATTCAGACCAGATGCTCATGAAAAGCTTTATATGTACAAACCTCTGGTTTAAATGTATTCATAGTAGAAACTTGTATTAGTGATACCACCCCGTGGATTAGTTTAGGTTCTTTAGACTACAAATTTAACTTGAAAATGTTACAAAAGCAAGTTCACAATTTTCGAGTCTACCTGAGCCGAGTAAGGCTGAGAAGCATCAGATACCACAGAATGCAGACATGCTGTTAATGTGAATTCAAAATTGATCCCACTTTTGATTTAAATATAAGTTATTGTCTCAGCAGGGTTATTACTTATTATCCCTTGGACACCCTAAGTTTCTCATTTTTCAGTTCCTGATGAATGAACCCTTTACTCTTCTGCCCTTAGGGAAGTCTTCTCACCCACAGTTGTTACTGCAGTAGATTGGTGTTACTTAGTATGGCTTTGCAGAGGTGTTTTCTTTTTACCTAAGTAATGCAGCATGAAACAGTGAAGTGTGTTGCCTTATGTTTTTATTTAAAGCCCTGAGTCACTGACATATCCCAAACATGGCATGTACAGTACAGAATTACTTAGGAATATAGTCTACCTCCGGTTTGTTTTTTCCACCCAAAACATGTTTAAGCACAGAACTAAGAATAACATGCATAGCAATGAGTTCTCCATCAAGAAAATATCAGTTCATATAGCTGAACTCCTGCATACAAGTATGTCACTCTGCTAAAATTCAGTTGCCTAGTAAACATATATCTTTGGATATATGTTTACTGAGCAACACATATTGAATTAGGCATGGAGCCAGTCCAATTTCATGACTACACCTTTGAAAAATTGTCTGATAAATACCGAGAGGAATAATTGTATGTGAAGGGAATAGTAAACATTGCCCAGTAGAATGGATTTTCAGCAGATAATGTGAAATACTTTGTCTATTTGGAGCCCTATGCCAAAGAAAGTACTTCAATAATTTTCTTCAGCAATAGCTCAATTAAATATTGAGAGTAATTGGGATTATTTGGGAGAAACCATTTTGTCTTTTCATATCGTTAAGCACATTCAAAGTCTGAATAAATTCATAGTTTGAGTAAGTTTGATTCATGAAAGTAGAATCTTAAAACCCAGAGAGAGACAATAAGAATTTCAGGGGGAGTTGAATGCATTTTAAAATCAATGAAATCTTTTATTTAAGTTTTACAGACTACATATCTCTATGCAGGATTTTTGACATAATATAGTGAACAAAATTCAAAGCATGCAGTTTAGCTCAAAGTCTGTTGTTATTGCTGAATTATCATAAATCCCAAACACATTGCACAATACTTTTTCTCTAAATTACCATAGGGTAATCATTCTTCCTTTTCTATACCCATGAATGTAATTTTGCCCTGTGCTTGAAAGGTTAGCATATCTGTGACTGGACTGACCAATGTAAGATCTAATTCATTAATTACTGTTTTATGTTCCAACCTTGTTTTATAATAAGGCATATCAAGTGCAGTTGCCTCTGGTACCAAAGAGAAGAGAGAGCCTCTTGGGTAGTGCCTAACCCATGTTAGGGCCTTACAGGCTAATGCCAACTTTGAGGTACCCATGACATATTTGAAAAAGTATGTGACATGGATTGTGTATAAATTATTTGGATTTATTTATGTTTTATATTTAAATTTATTCCTGATGGAAAGTACTAAATTGACATCAATAGAGACTCCTTTTGTGTGTGTGTGGTATAGACAGGTGTTCACTCCTTGCTACATTAAGACCACCAACCCATGTCACTTAAACTGCTGAACAGCCATCAAGTAATAATGACTTCCAATTACTACTAACCTGAGCTAGAGTTGAACCAGTGACCTTGAAATACTCTGTATCCCATTAACAGTTCCCTAAGCCATCCAGTCCCCTGGTGTTTGATTGTTCTGAATGCAACAAAAGAGCTTTCCTTCATTTTTCTTTATTTCATTTTTTAAAACTGCCTAAAATTAGGGGTGGATAGGTATCGAAATACTCAATTTTCAGTTTCTCTGTATCTCTAATATCACATCTAGAAGAACAGTTTTCATTTTCACTGAGAATACCTCCTGCTGAAATGAAATTCTCTTTTCTCAGTCCTTGATGCCTTGTCTGTCACTGACATATTTTGCACACCTAGATCTCAAGAACCAGTAAAAGCTGCCACGCTTCTGCCTTGCGTTACATTACAGCATGGCCTCAGACTCTCCTGATGAATCCTGGTATATCCTCTCTGCTATGCAAGCATGTTAAGAGCTGACCGGATAATAAGAAATGAGCCATTAGATGCTAATTTCTGTTTGTGGAATACCTCTCATTAGATTTTCTATATTGATTAGATTTATTTTTTCCATTTTTTTATCTGTCCTCAGAAGCAGATATTCAAATATTTGATATTTTCACCAGATCAAGTACCATGCTAACCCATTAGATACCAGCACCAAGGCATCATGTACCACAGCAAGTGCTTTCGGGGAGGGAGAGGATGTGGTCACCATGGTCAGGGCTGCAGGCTCACCTGCTGGGGTGGCTTAGCTTTGGCTTCTGTGTTCAAATAGGCAACCTTCTAATGGTAGAAGCAAGAGTGACAATATCTTTATACTTGCATATTAAAAAATAAACACTCTTTTACAGCAGCTACCCAGCTGTAAGGATTTGCCAGTTCATTTGCACTTTTACAATCTAAAATAAGTTCAGCTGCAGCACTTTAGTGTACCTTTGTGACATCTCCTGTGAAGAAAAGGTGTCGGTTCATTATGGTTTGTAACCCACCACCTGCCTGTCTCATATCTGCATTAAGAGATCCAGTGATATTGCTGGAAAATTTCATCCCACTTTCTTCTCCAAATTTCTCGTGCTTTGGGGCAAATTCAGTGTTTTCATTAACATTTAAGATAAATCTGGAAAGAGCACAGACATTAATGCAGATTACAGGCCAGAAATGCTAAGCAATAACAGCTTCCTTTGATGTACTGTGATATGTCAGTTGTAAATATTTTTACACCCCTGAAAATCAGCACTGTGTAGCCCTTGTCCAGATAAACGGGGAATTTAGCCATTAAAATTCTGGTAACTCCTGCTCTGCCAAGCACAGATATCCTACAGTCCCTTCCCAAACCCCATGGTTTGGGTCTGATTCTGGGCTTATACAAAAGAAACCCCATTTTGACAGGGATAAACAGAACAATATCCAACTCACAGCTAAGTATGACAGTGATGTCTGGTAAGCAGGTCCCTCTTTGAGAGACTTGTTTCAGATGTTTGCATCTTGCATTGCCATGTACTCCTTTAGAAAATGCACTAGCAGCATGTGCCCTCTTTTCAAATGCTGGAAGAGGAAGGGAAGCTTTCAGTCAGAGTTAGTAACTCCTCCTTAGGGTACTTGCCTGGCAAGAAGCAGACCTGAGCTGAGCAGCTTTGACATAGGGAACTGAAATGCATTGGGCCTCCCTGGTAAAAGGCATGTCCTTCCACCTCAGACTTTATATTATTTTTCATAGAATAAGGACAATTTCCAGTTTTCATATTGAATTTGTGCTACTGTGCAGGAAAAAACCTTGAGATTTATGATGCCAGAAAGAGACCTAGCAGGAAGTTCACAACAGGGTACACACCTTGGTAAAGGACCTTCTGAGGGCTTGGGGTCACTCCTCCAGGAACTATGTTTTATTCAGTGGCTCTTTACTGTGAAATGTCAAACCATTCTTTGGAAATAATCATCAGGATAAAAAGGAATGTGCATACTTTCTTTGTCCACAACCTTCCACAACCATCTTCCCCTTTTCTAGTCAAGTGAAACTTAAGGTTAAAATTGCCTTTTCTTTTCAAGTCAGTTGCTGTATCTGGCCATAATGGCACTTTCCAACAGGAGGGGATTAAACCTGAATCCCCTAACTCCAGCTGAGTGTTTACACCCTGTAATCTGAGTGTTCATCAATGCTCTCATCATGTTTTAAAAGGAAGAACTTAAATCCTTCTCTCATATCAAAAGAGGTCAGGAGATGGTTTTGGAAGGTGGATCCTGAGCAGGCAGAGAGCATGAGAAGACAGTAATATTATTCATAAGGGCAGGATTTAAGACTCACCCATGTCATTATTTCCTAATTGGCTAGACCTAGGCATCTCTTCTTCCATTATGATACTGGGTTTTGCCCCATTTTCAGGGGTCTTGTTCACTCCATATACTTTATAGTATGTTAAGTGCCTAACCAATATATGATTTTACTAGAATAGTCTCAATTTAGGCTTCAAAATTAAATCCTTTCCTTACAAGGAATTTAAGATCAGCAATGAAAGTACTAGGCTCAATATGTGGGAAATTATTCACGCTGGAATTTACAGCTGAGACCTGCTGCTCAGGTGCAGGTCTCTGACTTATCCCTGAAGAATGAAACAACTCTACTGCAAACAGCATTTGGAAAGTAAGATGTTTCCTTCCCTGCTACAAACTTGTCATCTTAATAGTGTTCTTGGCTACACGTAACCTCTGACTACACTTTTAATATGTGACAGCAAGGTAAATCCAGTTTGGCCAGGTCCAAATAAATATATTCTCAAAGGTAGTCAGCATTCAGCCAGGTTGTTTTACCTTGGCAGCTTTTACCAGAGCACAAGGGTACTTAGCTGGGGTAAAACAAAACTATAGTAAATGTATCTTCCAATGAAATTACATCAATGAGTTAGTGAGGTTTTCCCTTTAACACACTGATGATATTAATTATAATTGTAAGCTGCATGTCAGGTTTCATCAGACCTGTCTTCCACCATCAAACAAAAATAGTCTGATGTCAAATTGCTGAAGTGTCCCAGCTGCCGGAAATTCCACTTCCCATCTCCAAGTGTTTTTCTTTACCACAAAATAACAAGCAAGTCCCATGTGTTTGTATCAGTCCTGAAAGTGCTGTCTGTAAAAGTCATGTCATAACCTCAATCAATCACTCAACTTTGGCCAACACTTTGGTAGATGATCCAGAAATACTACTTGCTGGGATTATACTTCAGGAAATAACATATTGCTGGCTGACAGCAGCAGCAAAATACTTTGTAAGGAGGTCAGATAACCCAGTTACCCAAGTAGTTTCTTTCTGTAGCTTCTGGGGCTGCATCATTTTACACACCCCTAAGTATCTGCCACAAAGTGCTCGGAAACTGGGTGGCAGGAAGAGCACTTAGAGCTATTTAGTGCCATGAATATACACAACGACTGATGGCAATTAGTTTTCAGTATTCCTTATCTTTCCCAAAGGAGTGCTGGAACTCACAGCAGAGCTATAAAAACAGCAAAAAGGATGATGTACTGTAGAGGGGGACAGAAGCAGGGTGCATCAATGCAGCATGGAAGTGGGGTGCTGCCAAGCATTGCAAATACAACAGCTTTCTGCAGAGGGGGCTGAGCCCTTTGCATTGCCAAGCTAAAGTCCAGAAGTGTTAGTAGGTGGAGAGTACTCGAGAGCAGGAAATATGCAGCTGCTCATTGGAATAACTTTTCTGGAACTGTTTACCCAGAAAATTTATTTTAGAGAGGACTTTAATGTGGGTCTCTCTCTTAAACCTGGGAATCAAATAACTCACACAGTAATTATTAACCTAAATTAGCTACTACTAATTATTTTTCTAGAACCAAATTCCTAAATGTTGGTAAGTATTTATTAATTTCTTTCATTTGGTCATGAATACACATATTAAACTTTCTGGATATGGACATAGTTCACTAATTAATCAATCTGTTATGAAATAACAATATGCCACTGACCGCTTAGACCCATGGAGAATACAGCCCGTAGATCTTAAGCCTGTCCTCTCAGACTGGATATTCAAAATTTATGGATCTGCCAGTTAAGATATAATAAAATCTAGAAACATGTTTGTAAAAAGAAATGTTATATTTACTGTTCAGCCATGTAATATCTTCTACTTAGACATTTCCCTTGAGGATAACTTGGTGTTATTGGAAGTGTAGTTTCCTTAGACATACTCCATTTTCCTCTTTTTAAGTTATCTTCTTCCTTTTTGTCATTTCAGCAGCATTTCAGACATAATAGTAGGCTTAATTAAATAATTTGCAATATAAAGCTGAAAAGCAGTTCAGAATAAGTATGTTTAAGATCACTGAAGATTTATACTTCGATTATTTGTGCCAGAGACAGTCTGAACATGGATGTCCACCATTGCTAAACCAACATAAGTAATGTCAGAAGTGGAGTTTTCCTGCTGATTTAAGCCAGCCAGTATGGTTCTGGCTCTGTTTCCTAGCAAACTCTGGGAAATTACAGATCTATTGCTAACATGTAAGTGGCTTAAATGAGAGGTCAAGTAGCTGTATCCAAACTAGAATACAGTTCTGAATTTAAAATCCTCGTAACTTGTCTCTTATTCTAACGTACTATATGTATGGGAGCCATGAGGCCTCTGGAGTTACATCTGTCTGTATACATAAGTCTGTCTTTATATGCACATCATGTTCCAAATATTGCAATGCTGAAAGGATGCCAGCTTAAGGTCTTGGAGAAAGCAACAGTGTGTGTTTTGTAATACTCAGTAAAACTAAATGTTGTTTGATGATGCCTCTTGGTGAAAGAATAGAGAATACGCCCTGCTACATGCTGTAACTTTAGGTCTCCTTGCTTTTATCACTTTACTTGCTTTTATGATGTGTGCAGTGAAAAAAAAATCTCTTGTGAATGAAAGTCTACCTTTCACTGCAAGGGGTATTAAATGTGGAGAAGCGGTATAGGTTTCTCTGCTGCGTATAAAAGGTGTTGCCTTTGTGGTCAGTCAGCTGGGGAACAGTAAGGGACTGCCTTCTCACCACAAAACTAGTTTCCATAACAATTTATATAGTAGTTTGGGGAAATCCCTGTGATGGGCCAAGGAAAACACAGTGGATCCACTCTGTCTTGAAGCGCTACTACTCGATGCAATAAATCTGGAGATGTAGCTGCTCCTCCAGCATCCACAGAGGCCTACACTGCACGCCAGATTTGTTTCATGAATTTCTCTCTTCTCGTTGCCTTAAGCACAATTACAAATACATTATGCAGTGTGAATTTTCACCCTTTTTTAGCATTCAGTGGTGCTATGAAACACCATCCTTTCCCCTTAGTATACTGGGTTGAAATCAGTGCATTCCCCAAATACCCTGCTGCCTGCGCCATCCCACTGTGACCCAGAGAGGGGATGCTACAACCAAATGCTTCCCCTGATGGGATTTAGTCAATCACATCCACAATAACTTCTGACCTCAGCTTTCACAGAGGTCAGGAATCCAAGTCTGCTGCTGATCCCAGGTCACTGCACAATGAGCTGCTGCCAGGCTCCAACTGATAATAAGCTCTTGATTTTCAACTGGGGGAACAGGATGATGTACAAAACAAAACAAAGTCAGATCTATTTATCCATTGGAATGAGCATCTACTTCTCCCTCCTCCTAGAGGAGGCTGCTTATTAGATTGCAACCTTCTCTGTATGTTGTTGGCAGAAAGGCATTGCACAACACCAGGCGCTGTGCTCCACTTTAATGTGGCGCAGAGCACGACGTGCTGTATTGGCATCTCCTGCATGAAACAGAATTTGACAGAAATTTAGAAAAAGTTGGGGCTTGGATTGAGAGGCAGTGATCAATTCTGACAGCGTCCTGCTCAGCTCAATATTATCTCTGAACTGCCTGGAACCAAATGCCAGGACACAGTGCATTTCTTTCCAAAGTTCAAGAGGGTAGATGTAAACACAGGCCGTAAAAGACCTGCATGTCTCGAGCTTGTAGGGGTCATAATTCTTCCCAGCAAAGTTACCTTTCCTGTTTCTATGAATTACTCTTACATTCTTGTAAGAGATACAGTTTGAGGTATTTATGGTGCATTCAATTCTGCTATCATTGATTTACTGGACTAAACCTGCTCCAGGATATGATGTAAAGCCCCTAATTCCAAAAAACTCTTACATCTCGGCGAGAACAGCATTTTCTGCCCTGTTGCCCTCAAGCAGATGACCAACGGAGATAAACAGAGGGCACTCCACTCTCAGTTGCAATGTGCTTGGTGATGTGAAGGAATCAATCAGACAAAAGCAGATTATTAGAGTGTCTGAGAGAGATCAAACATTGCTGGCATCTTCACCCACACACGGTTGATTTACAGGCAAGCTGATAAAGTGCTGCAGCTCACTGTCAGAAGTACATGACAGCTCCTCTAGCTCTATGGATAAATTATTGCTGAAGCCCATGATAACATTTCTCCACCTAGCAACCAAACATAACAGGATGTGGCTTTTAGTACTCAGAGCCAGAATGATACAAAGAGAAAACACAGAAACTCTTCAAGCAGTGAGGTAGTGCACTAAGAAAGAAAGGCATCAATAGATTCTCGTGCATATGCACACACCAGCATGGTGTGTATGTGTATATCTGTATCTGCTCTGCCTGCATAAAACTGACTTTGTGTTAGAGTTGTGCATTTGAAAACACACGTGCTAAAATGCACATAATTGGTGCAGGCAATGGCTGCAGGAGCGGGATGGCAGCAATGGCAATCATGCAGGTGTTTGAGCGTGCAAACTGAAACTCAGGGCGATGGGAAGAGTCTTTGTATGGGGGTTGAGACTGTACAGCTCACCTATATACCCAAGGCTACGCTCATGAGTGGATAGAAACATATATGGAAAACAATAGGTGTTTCCTTTTACTTGAAAAAGTGCCAGTGATACGAAACCAGCAAATGAGCCAGACATCAAATAACCCCATCTTGCTTTAAAAAAAGGCAAATCAAAATAATCCAGTTATTTGGAGGACGGTGATAAAAAAAGGTGCAATTCAGATATTCTCTTTATTTTTATCTTGTGTCTTATAAAATAATAAGCAATATAATCTGCTAAATATTGCATCATGGCTATTAGACATTGAGGCTGCTCTCAAAAATTAAGTTGAGTTAATTAGAGCATGTACTGTGTGCCTATAAAAGACTAAATCAGGCTCTGTCTCAGGAGCCAGACGTGCTTTTCAAAAACTGAGAATGTGACCCTGACAACTTAAAATCTAAAGTATATTGAAAGTACTCACAGGTTAGAGGTTCTGCTGCCTCAGATAACTCTAACAAATTTTCTTTGAAATACGTTTCCTTATTTAAATCTTTTTTTCTGTGTTGTTCTGTCAGAAGTCAACCCACAGAAGAGCAGGGAAATGAATATGGAAGTAACTGTATGAAAGAAATTATGAAACCTGTTTATCTGCAGTGTTCTGCCAAATGAACAATCAGAAAATGTGATTATTTTTTTTTCTCCCTGTGGCTTTTTCAGTTACAAGAATTTAGAAAAGGTGAGAGGTAAGTGAGAAAATCTGAGATGTAAAAAATGTAAGCTGATGATATTCCTTAAGTAATTCTTCATATTATTTGTTAGTTTGTCATATTAAGGACTCGGTATTTTTTATATTAAAGACTCAGTACTGTTTATCTGCAAACTGAGATCTAAGACCAATTTGCATTTGTACATTTCAATTGTGTTTCTTTAGTCACTGCTGTGATTGAATGTAGTCCCAGTAAGCAAGCTCACAAGTTGGCTTAATTAACCATTTGCACTTGCTAATACCGGCACAGCTGCATTATCTGCATACACCTTTATGAAAGCATGGACCTGACTAGAATGTTTTCCTTATTAATAAGCATGTTCCTGGCTGGATCGCTTGAAGTACGTCTTACCTTTCTGCCTACTGGAGGTTAAGTGCAAGGGTGGAATCTGTGACTGTTCATCATATTTTAAAATCTCCATCTAATTTTACTGTACAGACTTACAGACACATTACAGGTTGGTTTCTGTTGGACCTCATGGGGAGCATTTAACAGTGCAACTCTTGTAAAAGCCAACAGAAATTGCATGGCTTAATCCTTGCATGCTGCATTGAAAAATTACCCATAAATATTTCACTATTATGTTTTATTATTACAGTCAAATTTGTTTTATGTACTTATTATTTAAGGGATAATAGGGCAGGTGTCCCATTTTATGAGGCAATAATCTGGTTCATGTTGGCTCCATAGTTTATCCCTACCAGTGAGCTGCATTATCGCCAAGGGACATGGGGAGCTTGTCTTATTATAGTAATAATAATACTACCTTATATTTCTACAGCACCTTTCCTCTAGAATGATCCTAAAGCACTTTACAAATCCTATTTGATTTTTGACAGCCGGGGTCATCTCAAGGATTATTTCAACAATGCCAATTCTGGGTTCAAGATAGAAACCAGACTGTAGACCTTCCAGGTATCTTCTTTTCAATCTCTAAAAACATTTGCAGTTTATATATCTCTTAATCAGATAGCTGGGTGTACACATGCAGGGCATGAGGTTCCAAATATTGAGGGATGTCCTTGGCTGTGGGACCATGGGTTCACATACTCTGGAAGTGGAACATCATGCCCTTCAATGCAGATGTCTTGTAAACGTCTCTTCATAAGGTACATTGGAAATTGCTCTCTGAGGAGCAGTTATGAGAGTTGGACTGCAGGCATGCAGAGACAGCCCTCACATTTGTTGGGTGGTTTGGTTGAAATCAGATCAAAGGGGAGTGATTCCTACCCCTTCATTAGGTAATGCTTCTTTTCCAGGTGATTTAGATGATGTGTCCTCAGTGTGGCCATGATGATAGTTAATGTTAGTGCCATTTTGGTAGATGCAGGTGCTGCCGACAAAAGAAATCATTCTACTTTCTTCTGTGTGACTTAGTTTTGCACTAGTTTGGTTTCCTATTTGTATGAAAGCTATATTTAAGCCTGGCCTAGGCTGCTGTTATTTTTCCTGAATACCAGTGTCTGGGTATAAAGCTGCAGTTGCCTTACAGCCAGAAGAGTCAGTGTGAGCCCATTCCCAGCTCCCTTTGATGAGTTTGTGCCACATGGAGTCTTGGTTAGTCTCTGATTAATGTTATTGAACGTATATGCCTTGTGTGCCCAGCCCTTCAGCTAACATTGTGTGCCACAGTGACAAACTAGTGCATCACTCAGTATTTCAAGCCCCCAAATGATTTCAGAGCTTGTGATTCCAGTGTTTCCTCTCAGTTACAGCCTGCCCTAGGGAAAAGAGTTGCCAAATTGAGATTAGGCTTGCATTTTCTTAAAAGTAAAAAGAGGATTTATGTACAAATATTGTGGGTTTTTTTGCTTTTTCTGCTGCTTCTGTCTTTTACGTTTTTTCTTCCTTTTGTTCTCTTTCTTCAGCTGTGAATCCAGAAAGGCAAAAAACTTGAATGTTTTGCTGTTAATATGATTATCTAATAATCTCCAGTAATAGAAGTGGTTTATTTCTACTTGAAAGTTGAAGCCAGCTCTGATGAAGTTATATAGTCTCTGATTAAATAAGATATATAAGGCTGAATTTGCTCTCTTAACATCCCACAGTCACAAGGGCATTAGCTACTCCGAGGTGGTATTACTCATTTCTCCCTTATCCAAAATACCAGGCTGACCTAAAAAACTTTCCCAACTAATGCTTCACTGAAATTGCCAGATTTCCACATTAAGTTAGAATTTTACAATTTGAATTTTCTCCAGTGGGAAAAAAAATCTTTAAAAAAAAGTGCCCAGAGTTTTACCTACTTGCATCTTGCTGATTCAGCATTCTCAGAATATATTTTTTAGTGTTGGATGAAAAAAGATCAGTTTCTGCCATCTTCATAGAGAATTAGTTGACCAACCAGATTTTTAAAATATTAGTGCATAACTGTGCCAGTACTTGCTTAAAAGGATTTTTATTAGCCCCTATGTTTTTGAGTACCTAAACACCTCCAAATGTTTCATTTCATTATACTGCAGCATTGTAGCTAAGGGATAATGCTTTCATTAGATCTATC
The DNA here is from genome assembly GCA_013398125.1 of Aegotheles bennettii. Taxonomy (NCBI): domain Eukaryota; kingdom Metazoa; phylum Chordata; class Aves; order Caprimulgiformes; family Aegothelidae; genus Aegotheles; species Aegotheles bennettii. The sequence continues at coordinate 555,882 of VZRW01008202.1, read as the reverse complement.
ATCCATTCACAAAATATAGCTCTCTGCGACATTTACATCAGTAAAACAAATCATACTGTGCCTCAACTTTCCCCCATTAGTAACTGAATGGATGTCTTGCCTCACCCAGGCAACAGGATATGTCAAAAGTTCATTGGATTTACGGATAACAAATCACTAACTATCTTTCAAGCATTGTGCAAATTATCAAACATTATTTTATGTCACTGAGTGAGCTGGCTGGGCCACGATTCAGGCGTATGCTGAAGCACCTTGTTGACTTTAGCATCTAAATACCTAAAATGAGTATTTGGAATAAGAGAGAGAGACATGCTTTTCTTCTTCCCTGGACCAATGTGTAGGAGATTAGTTTCTAATCTCATACCTCAAGAAGTATCAAAGTTTATCCAGGAGTTCAGCACCTGGATTTTGAGTATCTGGATCTGCCTTTCCTCTCTTCATTTGTTTGTTTGTTCTTGTTTGTTTGCTTATTACAAAATTTCAGGTTTTCAAGAAAGTGGATATTGCAAGGGAAAAAAAATTGCATATATCCCATTATATTAAAATGTTAACATTTCTAATATTTCCTAATGACATCACTATAAAATAAACACTGAAATGAAAAGATCTATAACAAAAGTGGAGCCTAGAGACATTTAATGTGAATAAGTTTCTGGGGTAGCTCAGGATTTGTTTTCAGAATGTATAGAAGATTATAGAAAATTGGTTTAATTATGCCCTCAATTACAGTGTATAAAATTATTGTACCCTTTAGCTGATTGCAGAATTGAGACCAAACATTGAGAAATACAATATAGCTTTTATGTTGATTTCATATTTTCTGCTCTTGCATCGTGCTCTATGCTACTGTCTGTTATTTATGGGTGACAGTTATCCTTTGTTATCCAATTGTTATCTTTTTAAATAATAACCTGAATAGAGCCTGGAGAGCTTGTCTCAAACACACCCACTGCAAAGCTTTACTGACTGGTCAAAGTCCCATTCCTAAAGGAAACAATGATGTGTTTTTCATGCCATGTCCAAGTTCAGGTGTTCAAACTCTGTTGGAACCACTACTGCACACAAATAGGAGAATTGTTAAAGCAACTGAGCTACGTCCTCAGAAAACAGCCCCAATGTAGGTGGTGATGTACAAGTATTTCCTGCACAGCCCTGCCCCACTGATTTTATCCCTTACTGTCCCCATCTGGAGCAGTCATCTTGGAGCGAGCCAGGCTTTTCAGTCTCCAGAAGCCATTCCAATCCAGCTGCCAATGAAGGTGCCAGTAATCATTGTTTTGGTTTTGTAGGATGGTTTTCTGCTTCATCAGACACCACTGAGCAACAGTTATTAATACTCAGAGAAATTTCAGCTCTGTTAGGAGACTAGCTATGATGAAGGCTGATAGGGACTTGACAAACAGTGAGGTTTTTGCTACTGCTACTATCACGGCACTCCAAGCACTGCCAGAAATTAGGATTTTCTAATTCAATACCTATGGCCAGAGCCAACCAATCTCAAACAAACAAAGCATGCTAGAACGTGTACAAAAGATGAAATAAATACTGTGGTTCATATTTGCAAAGAACATTGTGAACATAAATCATGACTTACATAGCCAAAGGAAGATGTCAGAACAGTTAACAAATGTTGCTTGTCTACTATGTTGATTGGCTCTAAGAATACATGGATCCGTGGTTTTCAGTTAGGCTTGCATGATTTAGCTGATCATATTTATCAAAATCTGCCAAGATCTTCTTGTACCCCATAAATGAGCTCCCAAAATGTATAGAGCATAATTGCCTCCTATTTTTTTTAAATGAAAGCTTCTAGCAGCCAGGAGATTCTACAGTTCCCTGAGTATTCAGACAATTGAAATGCAATAAAAAAGAATCCTTTTCTGTGGCATCAGGATATTTCTGAGGCTGTGGATATTAGGACTTAGATGTGTGATGCTTGTGTGATCAGCAATACAATTCTATATTCATGAGAAAGTAAAATATGAAGTATAGTGTAAAGTAGCTGTTGCATTCATGCTTTATCTTGAAACAGTAATTGAATAGCTGCTAAGTGCTGAACCCTGAAGGAGGGGGGGAAAAAGCCTGTATGGTTCTTTGGCATTCTTTTATGCTACGAGAGTTCATCCATCCATCCTAATTTATGAAATGCCTTCATATTTTGGCCTTCCAAAATTCAGCCAAATATGTTTCAGACACAATGTCTTTATTATCTTGTGCTTTATCAGAGGAGAGGAAGAGGGCACTGAATTTCCATGAATTCTCATTGTTGTTATCTCTCTGAATATGCAGCCCAGACAAAGAACCCTTTGAATGTAAAGTAAGAGAAGTGCTAATGCTCAGCTATAGCTTGATGCTGAACTCTTACAAGCATGAAAATCCTTCTCACATTTCAGTGCATGCAGCATCTCTGGCTGCTAATATACAATAAAAGAAGGCACGATGAAGCCCTAGCACCATGGAAAGTTTTTAGTAGTCTGTTGAAGGTACCATTCATCACATTATTGAGTGCATCTGTGATCTGATCAGCTTCCTTGACTCCCATTAAAATGGAAAATAAGGGCTGCACAGGTTCAGTACCTTTTAGGTCACCAGTAACTTGCAAAACTTGTGCCTCCAAAAGGTGCCTGACCTTTAATGGAGGGGACACGCTGCTTGGGCTAATTTGTCCATGATAAATTTATTGGCTATTTTATTCTTGGTACTTGAGCTACTTCAGCACCAGCTCAGCTGTCGCTCCACTATACTGCGCTCCTGGATGTGGACAAAATGAAAATGTGGTGCTTTTTCACTGGGACCTCTCTCCCAACACACTTCTGTTGCCTGCAGTATTTCACAGGAAATGTAAACAGCCTGCCTCCGCTTGGAGTTCAGCAATAGCCAAGTTCCTGGCAAAAATATTGACAGAAGACAAAAGCTCCCTGTAGTTACAGAGGGCCGCGGAGAGCTTAGGTTAGATCTACGGCCTTCCAAACCGCTGAAGGCTGAGAGAACTGTGGAATTTGGCTCAGCAGGGCTGCCTCCTTCCTGCACCAAAATTTCAACACAAACATAGAATGAAAATTTCTTCAAACATTCTTAATTGCTTTCAAGTTTTGGCATTTCTGTTACTATTGGATTTCCAGGGCGTCCCATGGTAATGATTAGAACTGAGCAAATACCTCAAAATATTTTCCATGAAAACTCCCTTGAATAAAACATTGAATAGCCTTCAGCTGTGTTCACACCCCTTTCATATTTTCTTTCTCTGAATATTCCAGTGACTGATTTATGGGCAGAAATGTTAACTGAAACAGCAAATTTTAAGGGAATGTTGCATAACATTTATGGAAAGCAGATTTTAAATATGGATATAGTAACTAAATGCAACCTAATTGGAGCAAAAATAACACCAGGTAATTTGAGTCCACACAATGTAAGCAACCCATCTCAGTGTCCAAAATTGCAAACACCACCAACAAAAGAAGTCTCTGTCGACCATAAAGACCAAACAGTAGGAACAGCTACAGATACAACCTAGGATATGCTTAATGACTTATGAAAAAATGCCTGAGCAGCGTACGTGTCCAGCTCTTGTTGATAAAATACCTTCATAAGTCTGATCATAACTCAAAATAAATGTTGGATATTAAATACATTTGAAAAATGTGAAAGTGATTTAAAGTTAATTGTGAACAGGAGAAGAGACTGAGCTCATTGACTCAGTTGTTTACTATGAATAAGTTGATTTGCCTTACTAATGATACAGGATTCTTGGCTGCTTCTTGAAGACTTCATTGTCAAAGAGCAAATATTTGCATATTGCTCTTCCACATCATTAATTTTGTTTTGGAAGGTGACTCATAAGACCTACATACAAGTGTACAAATATCGCATGTCTCCTTTGCATCAGTGTCTAATATGTGCATAAATCAGGTGAGATCACACAGAGATGACCAATCATTACATCCTTGGATGTGCAAGGATGCATATTGGCAACTCATCAATTGCATTTAAAAAAAAAAAAGCTGAGCATACTTTTAAAATATGGTCTTTAAACTCTCAGTTTTTGCATATGAAGCTCTTATCCACTCTGTAGCATGTTCCAGAGAGAGATAGCTCTGCTGGTACAGGGAACCTTAGACAGATCTGCGTTATTCCCCTATGAGTGCAAAAATATCTTCATGCAATATCTGAAAAAACTCATTTAAATGCTCTGTGAATACAGTCCTTCCCAAAGGCCAAGATGTATTCATGTATTTTGGATGATCTTCAGCGAGAGAACTATGCAGCTAATGCACCCATCTTACCACGTAAAAGATTTAAACCAAAAAAACCCAAAAACATAAAAAAAAAGAGATAAGCTGAAAAAGCCAGCCTACAGCCTCTAACCTAGATTCATGCTTTTAAATAAAGATGGTCTGAGTGTGTTCTTATTACCCAATTCCAACAACAGCTAAGGTTCATTCTTTAAAAATTAAGAGCCACAGTTTTTTCTTAGGGACACTTGCACTGTATTATATCTTTTCACATTTCTGGTAAAATCTCTTAAAAATATAAGAATCAAACCACTTTCAGGGATGGAGATTATTTTGTTTTCTTTTTCTATGAGAATGAATGGAAGGATTTCAAAGGATAGAAATTATGAGTGGATATTATAGGTGCTTTACCCAGGAACTGGCAAAGTTCAAACTCAGACTAGTTATCAGGTTATTAAAGATACTCCAAAGGCTACCAAATCTCAGGCAGGATGTGTAAGCGAGCACACTTCAGTTTAAATTTCTTTCCTAAAAATTAATTTGCTTACCCTACTGCCATCACATGCTAAATTAAGTCATGTCTTCCTTTTATTAATAAGACAGCTATTTTCTGAGCTTAAAATTTTCTAAATTTTCTTGCCACAAACACTGTTCATTTAATTTCTTACCCTGAGACTGATAACAGGGTTTCTGCAAAAATGAACATTCATGATCAAAGATCAACTTTGTATCATAAACAAATTACAACTGGGCATGCTTTGAAATAGCTTAACCTAATTAAGCTCAAACACTTTTGCAAAAGCTTAAAAAAAATGGGTGTAATTGGAGCTCCATTCAGGTTCAGCTGACTTCATATTTTTAGTTTGTTTGGCATTTTTTTCCTTTTAGAGCTTTGCATAAACAAAACATTTTGACAGTGTTGCCTTCCTGGGAAAAATGTTGGTGGTGCTGAAAATTCAGATTTCAAATGAAATGCAGTTCTAATTGCTCACTTTTTCAGTTCTTGTAATTCACACAAAATGTCCATGCTCAGTGCAGATCTAACTGGCACATGACTATTTCACAACTGTGTAATACTCGTGTGCATACAAATAAGTGTAACTGAGTCGGTCTACACTGCATGCTGGAACGCCAGTAGCTCTATGTGCGTATCCAAAATGCAATTGCATGTATTTATCTTACCAAACCCATTTACAAATTAAGGGTTTGGTTTTGAGAACTAAAACAGAAATCTCCATGGCATCATCTCATGGCATTGTCTTAAACTACATTGCATATCAAGCATGTTCCAGAGTGGTACACCAACCACAGAATGTCTTCATCACTTTCAGTTCATGTTGTTGGTTCCTTATGGAAAATTAATTAATTAGTCTGAGATTATAGGACACTCAGATTTTGGTATCTAATTTATGGTGTCACCCTCTACCTCCATTTTAAAAGTGTTATGTAAAAATTTTCTCAAGTGTTTATAGATTATAAAACACCAAGTTATGAGGATTGATCATGTCCTCAAATCTGATTCTAGGCTGGTATACAATAATATTATGCCTGAATCCCTTATGTACTCAAGCCACTGTCTTCAAGGTACAGAAACACCTGTGAATGGTAAAACGAGACAGAAAAAAATCTCTTTATTAAAACATCAATTATATTAAAATCAGAATGAATAAATCTTTTGAAAACTATACAGAATTCTGTATTTCCCTCATCACCATACAAACTGAATGCTTTCTAGCAGAGCTTTAAACATCATGATTATTATCTGTTATGTGTTATCTGTTTTTTTCTTCTGTAATGAACGTTTTCCCCTTTTTGTTAAGCTTTAATTTCATTGATTTTTAATTTCATAATGAAAATAATTTTCTGTTTGCCTAGCTGTATAATTTCCGTAAGAAGATAGTAATTTTTGAATGCTTTTCACTTTTTTAATATCTGTTCTGCACTCAAATACCAAATACAGGCCATGATTGGTGTGTGGATTGGTCTGTACCTTAGCATATGTCTATAAAATATTTGTGGAAAAACAATTTCTAATGCATTCTTACCTACTCCTAGTATTCCTGCATAACTGTTAACACTAAATTTTGTTCTTCCCATATCCGTGCTTGTAAAAGTTTATTATACTGATGGATTACTGAAGGCCTTAATTGAAAAAAAAAATGTGTATACACTTCAACAAATATTTGCTTTCTCCAATGCTCATTTTTTCCATATTTATTATTTCTTTTCCATTTCATGAGAAGAAAATTTTCAGTAAAATTTATTTTAATAATTGGAAAGTATTTAGAAGTGCTAAGCCAAATTACCTGTAATTATATAACCTTCTGATTCTGACTGTGTTTAACAGATTAAATGTTCCGTCTTTACAACTTTCAAGGTTAAGTGCTCATAATGGGACATGCTGGTGAGTAGGTCATATAATCCACAGCAAGTGGTACTCAGCAAACCAAATGGAAGATAGTTATTAAATTCTATAACATACAACTTTAATCTAACACTCAAATTATAAGGGAACCACTTGGAAAGAGCTAAAGGCTATTTGCAGGTTCAATATATTCACTTTGCTCTCAACAGTGATCAAAGTTTGGAACTTCACATGTCTTGGACTGGTGTAAGAGCTAATTTGGAGGAGCTGCAAAAAATACTGTTATATCCCCAAGCTACAGTGGTTTCATAATTGGAGTCTTATACCTGTGAATGAGCGAACAGCCACTTGCATGGCACAGATCTCAATAGGTTTACATTGCGTTTGTAAGGGTTAAAAGGCAGTTAAATGAATCTGAACACAAAGACAAATTGCACTTCTATTTTCTACGTACAGTTTTCTAACTGAAGTAGTTCTTTTCTAATTGGTGAATATTACTTTCAAACGAGACACTAGATTGAGAGTCTTTTTTGCAGGGATCTTTCAGTCGCTGTCAAACCCTCCCAGTAAGTTCTTGCCTGCCTTTTTTCCACATATTATTATTTTTTTATCTTTTCATTTTCTTGAATTTACTCATATTTTCTTTTCCTAATCTATCCTGAAAGCCATGCAAAGTCTATAAAGTTAGGTCCAAAACCTATTTAGCCTTGCAGTGACACATTAAAAAAGAGGGTGGTTTTCTTTTTTTCCAAAAAGGCCACCTATGTACGTGTAACTATTACACTGAAACAATTGTAGTGAAAGCCCTCTATCAAAACCACCACACCACCTTTGCACTGCTGTTTTTCCTCTGTCGGTCCTTGAAATGACCTTGGCTTAATTACCTGCATCTCAATGAGTGAATCTACATAGAAAGTGAAGGTTAATTAATGAAGGATCGTTTCTTACTTTAAACCCATCAGGCAGTGGCTGACAAGCAAGCCTGGTCCATGCAGTATTATTCTATATCTCATTAGAAATGGTCAGATTGATGTGCTAGCTCTGGTCTAGAAAAAGGAACAGAACAGTTTGTTAATGAAGAGAAGTGACAGTACTCTTGCAAAAAATTCAAAAGCCTGTGTAGGAGTCCATTATCACTAATGTTGTTGAACTTTTTCCACTAGCTTCTTAATTTCAAAAGAGTTTAATTTACTCCTTTTAAACTTATCAGACTTCAAAGCTTTCCACCCAAAAGTTACTGTAGTTTTTCTACCTGAATGAATCTGGCTAAAATTGGCAAACTAATTAGATCCTCTCTCATATGTTTGTGTAGCTATCACAAAACCCACTCAGGTTCCATCATTTGACATCTGGTGGCTACAAGAATTCATGCTCTTGACCTATACTTCTATAGACCAGGGGAAATCCTTGCCCAGGAGTGAACTGCTATGTTGCAGAGTTTCAGGCTGCTGTGTTCGCATTCCTCATGGTGTCCAGCAAATCAACCACAGACATGGCTGCACCGGCCTCCCATTAGGATGTGCCTTCTCATACACTCAAGAAAGCTATTTCACAGCTCTATAATGGAGAAAAGTAATGAAGCAAACTGAGGAGGGTCTTACTGTCATGCTGTCATCCTTGTAGGCAAATCAGTGATTAAATAATGGTTACTTTCAGGTACAGCACATTCAGTGATGTGCCACAGGGCCTGGCCTCCTTATCTACTACTGCTCTTGTCTCCAGCAACCAAACATTCTTACTGTAAAAGGTTTTAGGGTTTTTCTCCAAAAGCAAAAAAATAGTTTATTGTGGAGATGACAGTGAAGTGAAACTTGGAGTTGCCCTAAGACCTGAACGCTGACATCCTTCCTGTGAAGCATCCAGTGGGTGCACAAAGAGCACTGAAGGCCAAAATAAAAATCCAGAATATAAGGACTGGAGGAAGACAGTTTCTCAAATAAGCAGCTGAAACCAAAGTTCAGAAGTGTTACTGAGAACCCTAAAAGACCTCTGTATTCTCGTACAGAGACAGACATGCTCCTAAAGGGACAGACATACACTGCACATAAATCTTTTATTTCCTATCACTCATGTTGTCAGTATAAAGTAGCGTATTCATGATTTTAGAAAAACACTTGCAGTTTATTTCCATGGTGGAGAATTTATTTTTAAGAAAATAAACAGTGTCTTACATATGGCTATTGTCTAGTATGACGGGAGGTGCTTTGGTCCCATGTCACTTGGAACTTTTCAAAACATAAAGTGAGATGCAGTTTACACAGAAAGTCTTTTAATAGATATTTGCAGACAGATGGATTACACCTGCAGGGATTAAATGCACTCTTAACCCATTGGATTGCAAAAATCAAACCAGAACCTATTTCAGCTTGGGATGTTACCTTCAAAAGTCAATAACCCACTGGTTCAAAGCACTGATGATCTCCAAATGAGGTCACATTTTTTAATCTGAGATTCATAACCACCTGTAATGCAGACACTAGGCAAATGTTAGCCAATTTTCACATCATTGACAAGTTTTCCAAATACAAAAGTGGTCAGAGGGGTAAACACTTCTTATGCTGGTGAACAAAGAACATATCAATATGAGAGGTTTGTTTACTTCTGTGTTTTGACTATATTTGATCTTGTAAACATTACAGATTTTGGCTGCTTTGCAGTTTGTAAGGAAAACATTGTTTCTTTGCTTTAGATTTTAATATGCTCTTCAGCATCTTGCAATTCCTATATTTTTTAACATCTTCCCTCCTCAGCATTATCCACCTAATAAGAAATAATAAAACAAGTCTAAAAAATTTGATCTTTTTTTCATCATCACTTTTGAGGGTTTACAGAAAAGCAGGTGGGTCTGAGCTTAGAGGTAAAACTTTTCTTTAATATACTATATAAAACAATTTTTTAATAAAGATGTAAATGGTAAACTGCTCTCACCTTTTCTGAAGTGGAAAATGCCTTGTGTGATCACGCTTCTGCCTGTTCTATATCGTGTAACTTTTCCATATGCAGAAATATTAAGAATTGTTTCTGGTTTGGGCATGTGCCAGAATTTAACTCATCTCATTTCTATGTGTTCAAGTACCAGGGAAAAAAAAGATATAAAAAGGATATAAAAAGTTTTCTGTAACTGTGAAACAGAGCTCATTTACCTTTGTAATTTTCTATTAATTTACTACTAGGATTCATTTTGCATTTAATTCAGTCCTCTAATGGCTTAAAACTGTGTCTTTGGTCTTTACACATTTGTGGTCTCAGTTGTGTCAAGCTTTTTCATCTACTTTATGTTCATTTATTTTAACTTTTAGTGGTCTTCTAGCCAATTCTTTATCCTTTTTATTACAAGAGCATGAAATTTTATAATGCCCTAGAGCTTTGTTAGTCAGCTGCTACAAGGTTCTTAACCTTAGTTAATTTATTCTTTCACTTTTGACTTTCAGATATGGAGCATGCTTTAATATTTTGGTTTTGAATATGAAAGCAACTTTTATTAAGTAGGTTTATTGCATTAATAGATCCTTATTTCATTTTTACAGTAGTGTTTAAGTATCCTGATAGACATAGAATATATCATTTTACATAAGGATTTATATTTTTTCTAATATAATTTAAACTTTACTATATTAAAATATTGCTAATATAACAATCATAACATTGTTAGGTAATTTTACTAAAGAATCATTGTAAACAAACATAAGAACATTCTTTTTCATTGTAAAACCTGCTTTTTTTTGGTTGTTTATCACATTAACAAATTATAAGCAGTGGCAGTTTGTTTATGTGCATAAAACTAAAGGGGAAACTACTGAAATTATCACTTGCTTTAATTTCACATGATTATTCCAAACACATCTTGTATCCCCATCAAGTGACGCAATGCTGGCCTCTTTTGCAATTTGGGTAGTCCCACAGGAGTTCATTAAATCCCCACAGCCATGTTATTATCCAAGATTTTAATATTTTTATCTTTCAGAAGTAATTATTAACATTCTCTGTCAGAGAGCAAAGCTTGGAAATCTAATGTTAGTCTCCAACTTGAAAAGGTTAATGAAAAACAAAATATTAGAGGGAAAAAACCCCAAATCTGTTCTTTTCTATTTTTAATTCCTCTTATTCTAAAGCTTATATTCAAATTTTGTTGGTCTGACTCACATTATACTTAGAGTGGGACCACTACATAAATATGAGTATCAAACTCAGAAAGAGGAATTCTGAATTTGTTTGGGATCTATATCTGGATCTATTTTGAAATTCATTGAAAGACTTGGAAACTTTTGTAGTCCCTGACGAAAAGGCCAGCTGAGAAAGATTTTGCTGTGAAATTCAACCTGCTTCAACCCGAGTAATGTAACCTGCTTCTTTTCACTTAGATGAGGCATAAAACATGCTTTCTACATAATGATTTTTATTCTTAAGTATCACCAAACATTATGTGCCCCTTAATCTGTAATCAGTCTTTAATTTTTGCTGGTGTTCCTTTTCTTCCTTTACTTTTTTAACATTAAAATATTTTTACCTAGCTCATTTAAATCCTCATACTGGTGTTCACAGCAGTGCATGACTTTTGAAGATGCTTTAGGAAACAAAAGCAGATGGTGCCTTGGCCCAGAGAAGGTTGTGCCTTCCATCAGAGATGAGCCTGGCCACAAGCGAGGGTTGTCCAAGGACCTGCATGAGCCCTGAGCCCTGCTTTTATCCCATATCCACTTCCATATATGTGATGGTCCATCAGCCCATGCAGCTCCCATCTGTGGTTTACTAACAGGGATCAAAGATCTGTCTGGACAGGAAAAAGTGAAAGCTGAACAGCAGAGAACAAAGGTGATATTAATGAAGGATTAGATATCAGTTTAACTGAGTTACTCAAGATTAAACATGATCAGATTCTTCAGTCTCATTGAAGAAGCATATTTTGAAGAGACGCTCAAAGGAGAAGAGGTTGGAGGTCTATGAAAGGTGGAGCTCAAACAGTGCTGTAACATATCCAGCTCTAAATGTCATGGCCTAACCCCAAACATTATTATTAACACAATACTGGCAGGCTGGTTTTATTTGCCTTATGAGTCTTCAGAGTGTGCAAAGTCCACATTTCCAAACCTTTTATTTTACGGAGAGCTACAAAGCAATATCCAACTTTTGGTCTTAAATTAAAGATATTGTCTGAGAATACCTTGGCTTCAGCAACCTGGGCCCCAAAAAGTTTCTTGATAAAACCACAGCAGGTAGCAATTTCTGTCTTGAATGCAGAAGATGCAAAAATTAATATTAGAAAAAAAGATAAAAGTCATGACCAGACAAAGACTAAACTTGAGCTGGAGAATGGGTAGCAAAAGATGGATAAGGAAGGTGGTGTTAGGCTAAGTTGAACCATCAACAAAGAATAAGAGGAGGCAATCCTACCCACTTCTGGTATAGTGATGAGTCAATATGAAAAGGAAGAAATCTGAACACTGCTGCAAAGTAAATGTTCTGCTGAAGGCTAGAAGGTGATTGCCAAGGAGTCCTGTGGCACAGTTCAGATGCAGGCATCTTTGCAAAAGTGCTTAGATGAATTGTGCCCATTTCCTTCTGAGTAAGGATGTCAGAAGTCACCATAGGAGAAGAAAAGAGAAATAACTGAAAAAAACCCCATTCCCATGGGGTTTTGGGAGCTCTGGACCAGAGAGCCAGAGCCTCTCCATATGGCAGGTGACTGCAGCCTTGACTGTGCCTGGGGGCTCAGGGCAGAGCTGCTCTGCTCCCCAGCCCAGTTTTCCCACCTCATGCCTGCCCTTCAACCTGCCTGGGCAGAGCCAGCAAGTGTGGAAACAACTGGTGAAGACCCAGCCTGAAGGGAGGCAAGAGAAGTAAGTTGTTTGAAATGGGAAAATGAGGACGGTTTTGAAGCAGAGAGAAATTCAGTGTTTGGCTTTTTTAGTTTGCTTTTGGGGCAGGATTGTAGCAGGAAGCCAAAATATGGATTTTGAGCACCACTCTCTTAGCATGCATACACACATCTCACCCCAAATTCTTATGCAAGAGGGCATCAACACCACTCTGCTTGCTTTCTGCTTTAAAGCAAGACAGCCAATCCAAAGGTGGGACTGCTAGAAAATTAATAGCAAAGGAAAAAAGAAATGTGAAATGCAGTGGCTAGACTTACAATAACCATAGTTGTCTGCAGGATTGCATTTTTATACTTTTTGGCTTACATGAATCTCCATTAATCTGTAATTTTAATAAAAATGCATTTTCATTTCAGAACAGGTAAGAGTGCTTGCTATAATTCTCATTCTCAATGGGGTGTAGTTGTTATTCCACCTACATTATTTACTTGTGTATCAGTATCAAACTAACTCCAATACATTGGAGTTTCGTTTCTGTTCTACAGGGAGCTAACACTTAACGTGATTTTTTTTATATATATATACATATTTTATATATGAACACTTCTTTGTCAGGTAGAAGCTTTTAGTCATTCTGACATGAGGCTTTCATGCAGCAAAAATATTACTAATACTATTTTGCCTCTAAAGTGGATTTGTTATCAATATGCACTTAAACTAGTGATCAAGAGTTGGTGGGAGAGACACCTGCTCTGCATTTCTTATCTTTTTAATACCTTAGGGATACATCACTTAATAATTTAGTGCTAAACCATTTAGCATTTTAGCCCATCATCTCTTATATTACACATAGGATTTCAGTAATGTCTGATAAAATTATGTGTTAGCTGCCTTATGTGTGTGTAAAACTTAATAAGTCTTCTTCCCCCCCTCAAGTTTAATAACTGATTTCTTACATTTATGGATGTGAAATTTTATTGCTCATGGATATAGTTTGAACCTAAATCTTCATATCTTATAAATTGATTTTTAGTTTCCTTTTTGACCTTATGAATTTCAATCAGACATTGACCTCTTGTTGCTCATGAATCTGACTGATTTAATGCCATGTAACAATAATACTGTAGAAAAGCATTATCATAAGAGCCCACAGGGTTTGCTGAAACCCATAACTAGATTTTGGAGGCCTCTAGCAATAATAATTCTTGACCCAACACTATTCTCTAATGCCTTCATCCTTTACTGTTCTGGACTGGCCAACCCTTGTTTTAGTACGTTCAAGGAAAGTGGTGGAGACTCCCAGGAGGTTAAGAGCTAAAACTGTATGGAGAAGATAATGTTGAATATACTCCAGTAGCATGAAGCTTATAAAAGACCAATTCTGCCTGGGATTTGTCACATTTTGAAGTGAGAAGGAAAGACTATTTAAAAGGAATCTTTTTTGTCAAAAATTAGTATTTACTTAGTGTTTTAGATTTTCAAAAAAATAAAAATTTAATACTAATTGTCTTTACTGGAATGTATTGTTACTCTTCAGTCTATCATTATGGCTGCAGCCTAAATAGAGAACTTGAATGATTACTGCTTTGTTTGCTTGGCTGTGCTAATTTAATTTAATTTAATTGCTTATATGCTTTGGTTTGCTGAATAACTGGGTGTTGATGTTCATTATTCCTTATTAAGAAAGAATTTTAAAGTGAAAACAAAAGTGTGAAGGACATGGAACTGTGGCATTAATTTATGAATCCTGCATGTGACTGACTTTGGGCATGAATGTTTACTGTATGACTATACTTACTGTGCATGCACATATATATATATGTATATGGGCATTTTATTTATTAACTGATTGCTAGGAAACAAGCAGGGAGTCAACACAAAAAAATCCAGATAAAACTACTTCTGGTAAACAGGGCAGGGGGTTAAGAAACAACGCTTGAGCTATGAGCTGTGAAATACTCCTTCCAGACTCCAGCCAAAATTATACAGGTGTTTCAGCATGAGGGGCCAAACAGATCAAAAGGGCTATAATCTGTTAAAAACTCCTGTTCTAAGGCGATGGTCAGTTTATCAGGGATTTATTTATGAGGAGCAAACTGACACAGTCGCTGCCTTGGAGGGCTAAAGGATAATAGGTCTTAAGTATCCAGCACTATGTAAAACTTAGGTAAGAGGGAGAGATCACCTACATTAATCCTTTTCACTTATGCTTTGTTATATCCTTGCTTTTACTAATAAAGTTGCCACAAAGCAAGGCAGGACTTGCAATCTAACATGAGAGTCTGTGTTGCTCATCATTTTGATCAGAGACTTGGATCCAGAATGCATACGGCATATGAAAGCCTAAAATGGTCTGATCATTTTATGGTGATCTGTGAAGCAAATCTCAAACCATAGTTCCTGCAGGAGATGTGCTGACATGGTCACATCCATATCCTTCTGTGTTATAGTACATGCAAACACATATGCACAGAGGTGCTCTTGCATTACATCCAGTAACCATTATTTCATGTTGGAAGACAAGAGATATGGAAGATGGTCCTGTACTTATCATTAAGGATATCATGTCCTTGATGCTTTGTATTTAAAAATTAATTAAAAGTGAAGACCTCTTCATGGCAGTCCAAAAACATGCTGGCACAGAGCCATGTCATTCATCTTTCTCTAGAGAACTATTCTTTGCATACTGATGGCACTGGACACTATTGGCATATCTTGTCTGGTTCATGTAACAGCTATCAGACCAGGATCCCAAGGCTTCCAGTGCAGACATAAAGGTTAAAACTTGCATTCCCATAGTGCAACTGAAGTTGCTTAGGGCTTTCTCCAATCATCACTTTTCTTAAATGATGGAGAGTGTAAGATGAGCACTTGCATAAGTTCTGAAGAAAGGATGCTAAGCATTGCTTAAGAACCAAAAGTTAGACTATATGTAATCCAGCAATGAAATCAGATTTCACATGTTCTTTTTTGTAACAGCACAATATTGCTTTCTTATGCACTGGGTAGGGAGCTTTTACAGTGAAAAGTTTGTGTCTGGTATATTAATGTTCAAGGCTTTCCAATTTAAACATAGAATACAATAGGTAAGTAGTCCAAAATATAAATATATGAGCAGAGCTGTATGGTACTACTACTCTGTTTATGATGCTGAAGAGTCAAAACTGTGCTAAGCCATTCTGTTCTCTTATAAACTATTTAAATTATTTATTGACATTTAAAGTTAACAATTTTCTGTGTTTACTCCAGCTTGTGCTACATCTGATATGAATGAGGCTCTTTGGACCTTGCGTTTTTATCTAATTTTCTCAATGTTGGCAATAATTTTGCTGTTTCAATAACTGATCTTATTCACCTGCTGCTAAAAACACTTGTCATGTTGAATTACATATCCTGCACAGATATTGTTGCAGTTAGCAATTACAAAATATCACAACAGAAGTGTACAAAGGTTTAAAATCCAAATTTTTAAGTAATCATGACTTAATTTGCTTAAGCATGTGCCAAAGAGTTCTGTTCACTTGTACATACTGTTTATTGATCTGCGTGTGCAGACGCAGTAATTGCACATGTAAATTTAGAGCAATGTGATGTGAGCATAATCTGAAATTCCACATATTTCCTCCTGCCAAGTATTTTTGATTGACTGGTCGACTGCCAGCCAGTCAGTCAAAAACACTGGGCCCATGGGCTTGGTGGAATTAAACCCGTCTGAATTCAGTGCGTGTCTTTTCTGTTAGAGAAAGATTACTGATGATACATTTTTGCAGATGCTGAGTTCATTAATCATTTCCCTTCTGCAAGCAAGTATCTCCAAGGTAAGATCCAGGCAATTTTTTGGACACAAATTCACTTCCGTCCCCTTACCGCACCTCCACTAACATTTCCAGGTGTGACAGATGTCTCCCCCATCACGTGGCAAGAAAGCATCTGTGACACCCATGTAATTGTCTTCAGGAAGTAGTCAGAACATATTAAATTTTAATTTAAACCAGTGTAGGGATAGATGGTTTCCAGGGAGGCCTGCTGGACCCACTGCACTGTGTGGCTTCTGTCAGTGTAGCTGCACATGGGTCACACACCAGCAGCATCCCAGCATCCCACTTGCTTAGTGGGAAATGGAGAGCTGTGCAGATGGGAGACTTGGTGGGAAGTGCTGGTCTGAGTGAGGAAGGGCATAGGCTTGAGGAAATTGGTATGTTTGAATGGTGGTCCAAATTGTAAGGATATTTTTCCCCTTAGTATACGTAGCACACATGGAAATTACTCACAGTGGCATATCTTTTTTTATAAGAAATGAAAAACAAACAGCAAAAAAAGAAAAAAGAAAAAAAATAATATAGTCAGTGGAAAAAGATCGGAAATATTTATTGCTGCTGTTCCTTTCCAGTGTCTTGGTACGATACTAAACAGTTGGTTACTGGGGATCAACAACTACTTCTTCTTTTTTGGTTCTCCAGCAACTAGAATCTATTTTGATTTCTTGGTGTCCTTTCTAGTTATGCTGTATTACTCATAACTGCAGCGCAGTGGTAGCTGCCAATACAAATTTAGTCTTTTCTGTTTATTCTGTACTGTCCTGTCAAAGCAGATAAGTCTGCTTTGCATTAGAGCTCAAAAATTTAATTGTGGGAAAATGATGAGTCACTCCAGCGAAGGTAAACCAATGTCTGTGTCAGGGGACGTTCTTTTGATGTACAAAGCAACAAGATGACATTAGGGCCATGAGCCAAAGTCACTAACTCTCACACAGAGGTGTCATTTACATTTCCCTGGGACAACGAGGCTTTTTGAACCAGAGATAAGATAGAACTGGGGTCAAGCTGGGAAAAAAAAAAAAAAAGAGAGAGAATAAAACAGGAAAAAGGAATCTTCCAAGCTTTATTAGGAATTCAAGCCACCTACTTGTGAACATCTAATGAAATTCTCTCAAGAGAGTGCTCAGGATAGTTCAAGTATTTTCCTTTCTTATCCCTCTGAGACTGGCAATGAAATGATCTCTAAGAACCAGAAATGCAACTGAGTTGAGAGGAGCAGAGTAAGTCCACAGTTTTGACAAGGTTTGTTAGAATTGCTCTGCAACCATCCCTGAAGGTGTTTTATTTCTCTTTTCCAGGATAGAGGTGTGGCAACCTATAGCTGATGTTGCATATTTTCTAGCATCAGTCCTTCCCTGACTGCCAGAACTGTGGCTGTGAAGATCTAGTTTGTTTTGAGAGCCTGTATCAAATGTGCGTATCCGAGCTTTGTTCACCTTCCTCTGCATTCTAGTCTGTTAGAGTAGACCTTCTCAAGGGCAAATGTAGCAAGTCACAGGAAGACTAAATTAAGTGTCTGCAGGATGTCCTTGTGATATGATAAATTTTCAGCAGAAAAAGTAGCTGAAATTGAGTAGAAATGCACAAGGAGATCCCATGAAGGACTGATAGAAATTAATTCAAAACCTTTTTTTTTCAGCATATTTGGACAAGACATAAGAGTCCAAAGTTTACATGTGAGAAAGTGAGAAGCAATAAGTAAGAAGTATATAACTAGTAAAACAGCTCCCAATTAGTGTACGTTTTCCACTATATCTTCATGCTGAAACTCAACTGTGTGTTAATAGTCCTCAGAAGAATCTAGACAACACTGATGCTCTACTTATACTTCTTATTAAGGGTAAAATTCACCCTATTGAAGAGGACAAGCTTAAGATCTATATACCCACTTAGTACCACTTATCCCAATTTTCACTTAACAAGGGTATAAGTAGTGTATACGTCTGGATTGTCCTTCTGCACTAAAGTGAATTTTCTCCCTAGTAAATTAGATTGGTCTGGTGTGTGCTTAAAAGGAAGAAAATCTTTGCTTTCATTAGGGATTGTTCTGGGAAATTGCTGCTTGACCTATAACTTAAACAAAAATTTTCAGTTCTTCAAAACTGCTTTGACGCTTATACATAGCATATTTACATGATTTACCATTTGATCAAACAGCAAAGTTGAAGTAATGGAGCCCATCAATCATGAAGGGGAATATAATTTTTGAGGGAGCTGCTTGTTCCTTTGCTATTCAGATCCTTCCTGTGGATGGATTTTTTAATATACATTTATTTTGATGTTTGAGTAAAATTGGTATAGAGTGGGTTGAGTAGCATCACAAGACCATAAGCATATCCCTTGGCAGAAAACACAGAATGGTGGAATGTAGTTATATATTTAATTTCATGTAAGAGAGATAAACATAAACAGGATAATTTTGCAAGCCAATAAGTCATAGCAAAGTTTAATTAAATGGAAGGTCTTGTGTGCATGCAGACCTATGCATATTTTTCTGTGCTCAGTTTGTTACTGGTGATAGTCTGGACCCACCTGTGTGTGCATCTATCTTGTTGCATGCACAAGTCCTGCGATTGTACAAACACATACTCACCCACTCCCAGCTACAACTATACAGAGCCCTCTAGCTTTTGACTGCAGAATAGGCAGCTAGTTGTACGTACACGCATTAGGGCATGCAGGATACCTTCCTGTGGCCTCAAATGCATGTTTTTATTTGCAGGAACACAGACTCTGCAAGATATTCCAATTGCAGTTAATGAAGTCCTTAATGAACTGATGGGCCTGTTTCTTATCTCGCTTGTGCCAGATTTAAACCTATGTAATTCCATTAACTTGTTGAGTTGATCCTAATTTTACATAAGTGTAAAAAAGATGAGAACCAGACGTTTTATGTTCTCATTATCTAAGAGAATACGAAGTATGAAGTTCTTAAAAACCTTTTTTCTGTTTTCTATCAGTTACAGAGACTCAAGCACTCCCCCACCTTTGACCCTCCCTACTTCCCCTACGTACCAATTTCTGCAGCTACTTACTCTGTTTTCCAACAGTTAGGCTGATCGTGCAAGTTTTGATCTCATTGTGGTTTTGTAACTCTTGAAATGAGTTTTGTAAGCTTTATTCCTAGTGAGCACATTCCTTCTCACATGAATCAAAACTATGCATTCCTCCGCCCTTCCCACAGAGCCCTCTTCTAACAGTACAGCCTTCTCCATAACATTCCTAGCTTTTCTCTGATGTAAAGAAATGTACAGAAACCAGCCATAGAACTTGAGTGTAAAATTGTGGAACCGAAGGCAAAATCTTTTTCCTGCTTACAGTTTAACTTTGATAATATTTAATCTTGGCCTGCTGCTTTTGTCTGATTATGTTGAACTTTCTCTGTCTCCAGTAGTTTACTTTCCATGTGAACTCTGAATTGAAAGATCAGTTTTACCCCAAGGAGACATACTCTGTGTACACAGAGAAAATTATTTCAGATGTTTTGTTTAACTTTTATTGTGTTTTGATATTGCCCTGATATGACTTACAGTATAGTAATGTACTGTACACCTCTGTCTCCATAGCCAAGTTCAAATGCCAGTGTGAACCTGATCTTCCAGAAATTGAAGGCAATAATTCTTGTGAGAAGCTCACGTATCAGGTACTTTTGCTATCTCATTCTAACGACATACCCAACAGAATGGTGAAAGTGGCCAGCAAAACAGGAGCCCTAGTGAGACATCTGAAAGCAGAAATCTGAGCTGACCCCCACCATGTAAGCACTGGAGTAATGCCTCTGACTTTGATGGAGTCAGTCATAATTTACAGCTATGTAAGATCAAATATATAGCCCAGAGTACAGAAATGTTAACATGGATAGTCTCAGTCAGAGAAGGGATGCTTATTCTAATGGTACCTCCTGTCAGTCAAGTCATAGTTTAGATGTCATTTATGAGGACAATGGGTTACCCTTTTTTCTCTATTCTGAATATGATTAAAAATATAAAAATGAGAGTTAGAATGGAAAATGAACTATTAGGAAAATAAATAAGAGGACTGAAAAGAGAAATCAGAAAGGAAAATGAAAGGCAAGTGCCCCAAACAGCCCCAAACCAATTACCTCGGGCTTAGCAGAGGGTGAGGTGGTTGTCTGAGCGGCTTGAAATGAACCGCATTACTCAGCTGTGTTACAGTAGTCATTTCCTATTTCATTCTCCCAAGGCTTATGCAAGACTCCTCCAGAAAGTGCCAAGTTTCTGCCAAGGCAGGCAGTGAGAGCTCCAGGATCCCTCTGCAGCTAAAGCCAATGTGTGATGAGGGCAATCCCCCTGCAGCAGTCACGCGTGGTGAAATCAGACCAAGTAAGTAAGAACAGAGCAATGGCCATCTAAGAAAGTCATGTCAGATATGACTAAATAAACACAGGGTTCAGACCATGTCTTTCAGTGCCTGAGCTGAAAGAAAAATGAATAAAATTCAGGAGATGAAATGCTAAATAGGTGATTATTTCCTCTTTGTGTAGTCCTGGAATATGCCCGACCCTTTATACTTCTTATAGCGGTGACCAAAGGTTAAAGCCAAGGCTAATATTCCTTTTGAAGAAATTACTTTTTTTTTTTTTCTGGAAAAGAAAAGAGGACTCAGGTCCACTGTTCATAAGGTAGAAGACTCTTCTGTACCTAATTGGCAGGTCTAGTCTTCGATGTGCTGAAAGCTCACATTGATTTAAAGATACATGAATTCTGCTCTCTGTCATAACCTTACAATGCCAAAAAGATCTGCATCTTCAAGTGGCTGCGAATATGATGGGTTTCAGCTCTGAATGCCAGAGTGAGATGCCTCTGTTTAAGGACTGACTATTCAGTGATGCACCTGGAGCCCTGCAATTGCTCCTGAATCAGTGGTCACTTACTGTAAGCACCACTGAAATACAGTCCTGGGTATCTCATACTGTAATTTTTAAAACTGAAGATACCTGAAAGTCACAGGACACTTCAAAAAAGGTAAGCTGGAGATGACAATGCTTTTTAAAGCACAGCAATACCTAAGTATGACAAATACTGTAGAAGTGCTAATGCTGTTTGGCAATTTCCTGGAAGGTCTGTGGAGTGGAAATTCAGTTCATTAACTGATGCTGATACCTCCAGAAGTCATTTCAAATTGTTTTCCTGAAATAAGACTTGAACCCAGATGGCAGAGGTGAGCCTGCTTTGCCAGCCTCCAACAAGAGGTGTTATAGGTTCAGAAACAATATTTATATTCCCAAATCTCAATCTCTCTCTCTCTTTTTTTTTAAGCTTATTAAAATTAAAAGCATGACCTGCCACATCACATTACATCAAAACATGATGTAACTTCTTAATTTAAAAAAAAAAAGTTTTAATTTATGATGTTGTATTATGCCACAAAAAGCTTTTGTTTTCCCCGGAGAAACTATAAATTTTTTACAGCGACTGTTTATCCAGTATCTTTGGCAGACTGAAACAGTGAGCGTTGGCAAAAAGCAGATATTTAACAGCTACTGACGAACAGCTTATGAATCACCAGGCTTGAATCCTGGCACACATCTCCCTGTAGGTACCTTTCTGAAATCGCCCAAATCACCCATCTTCCCTTCACCTCCTTCTAACTGCAGTAACATTGAGTAACTGACTGATCCTGAACCACTAAATTTGATCTACTTTATCCTTTCAAGCCTTTATATTTTTGGAGGAAAGCACTCTTGCTGTAAAAGTGCCACTGCAATAACATTCCAGGACTAGTGTCCAATAGGGATTTCCCATTGATTCTGAATAGCCCAGGAACATACTTTTCATTACAATGTTTGGCATTTACATGTTTTTCATTTACAGTTATAAAAGGGCTTTACCTATACGGTTATAGGTGGGGGGACTGAGGCATGAGCAATAGAAAATGTCATTAGTAGAGCCAAGAATAATCTGGTCCAGGTCTGCTCTGCTGGTCCATGTATCTTCCAAATGATTAATTTGTAATGTTTGGCTTATCATTTTACATGCGTCTGCGAGGCAAGCTGGATTGCCCTAGGACACGAAAGGCTCTATGTTTGTTGGTCTGGGTCTCTCACAGTCTGCTTATTCGCTTGGTTTAGTTTTTTGGGACCGCTCTGGCTGAAGTGAAGGAAGTTCAACGCAACTTGAGAACAAGGACTACTTGTCTGAACAAGAGTTTTCAAGCCCTTGGTTTCTCAACAATTGCTTTATAGGGTGGACTGTGTACCATAAATCTGTAGCATAGGTGTATGGTCATATTGCCTTAACTGTCTTACTAAGACGACTTATTTCTCACACAACTGATAAAAGTCATAATGCTGTCAGTCCCTGGTATACTAGCTGTACTCAACCTTTACTGCTTCCTAGTTCCATGATCCATAGTGCACATATGGGGTATAAAGCCTTCTTAAAATCATAGCCCCTTAACTAAAAGCTTTTTCTGGGAGACAGTGTGCTTTGAATTATATTGAGGACCCCAAACAGCAATTGCTCTTGGGCCACTGCCTTTGAAATAGATCTATTTTAGGTGGATATTCCTCTTTGGAAGGGGTACTTCTAACACTATTTATGAGCCTCACTGCTCGTACCAAATAACCTAACAGGGGAGTGAAAGCTCCCTGAGTACTTTTGATGTAAATGCACAACAATGTTCTTCATAACATGCAATGTGCTGGGGATAGGTTTTTTCACCATTGTGTAGCTGTCACTTTGGGTGCCCTAGTGAAAACCAAACCACAAGACTGTGACCCATTTTTCATTAAAATACAGAAGAGTGTCTATTCTATCTCAGTGTTGACAAGGGGAAAGATCTAACTTCAAAACCTGTCTATGGGTCAGGAAACTATTCCTGCCAACATTTATAGTATTGAGCACCTTTTCCAGTAGTGCCCTTTCTCCCAGTGAGAGATTGGCAAATTAACCTGGATTGGCTTTATGTGAGATCAAATCTTCCGTATAGTTCCATAAGTGGTGTGCAAACAACTGCACCAGAAAAACTGTCAGAACACTGAGTCTGAAATTAGCTGGGGGCTGCTTAAAATACAGTTGTCAACCCACACCTAAAATGTGCTTGCCACACTACAGCCTAAGAGAAGACACTTGGCCAATGAGAAGAAAAGGAAGAAGTCCCAGGTCAAAATGCTGGATGAAGCTGAGCTAAAAAACACCAAGCTCTCTTGTGAATATGGAAGGAATTATCTTGAATGAATCTACTCTTGACTTGACATAGGAGGTTTCAAATTTTATGGCATCTTACATTATTGTTTAAATTTGTTTCAGGCAAGAAACATACTTTTTAAGGTCAGGAATACAGATTTCTTAGATGCTAAGACACCTGAAAAGCAAGAATACAGATTGTAGGATGAATATTTTACAGAGTAATTATTTAAATATATTCAAGTATGAACATCTTTAGATCCTAAATTTAGTATTCCTTAAAAACATAATCTTACAATAAAATCTAGCCCACTCTTACATTGTTCATAA
Source organism: Aegotheles bennettii (assembly GCA_013398125.1). Classification (NCBI taxonomy): domain Eukaryota; kingdom Metazoa; phylum Chordata; class Aves; order Caprimulgiformes; family Aegothelidae; genus Aegotheles; species Aegotheles bennettii. The sequence goes on along the minus strand of VZRW01008202.1, from coordinate 532,170 downwards.
CATTCCAAGTTTCTCTTTGAACTAGTTGTTTTGAAAACTTGTGTCTTGGTTGTTTATTTAAAGTGCCCCACTGATATTTTTGCCCCAGACTTTAATTTTTGGCATAACACTTGCACATATGTTGATGATGATATATGTCTGAAGTTCTCAAAACATGATAGCATACTACGGCTGGTGTGTGAACCACTCAGATGTGATGTGCAGAGGCTCTGTCTCTTATACTGAGCCCTTGCCCAAGCTGTGGGTGAAGTGCCTGCCTAGGGCACATAGCAGCAATCCAGTGACTGCAAGATCCTTCGGCAGCTCCTCTCAGGAGCAGTCTGCACACTGAGGGTTCAGAGACCAGGAGCAACATGGTCCCTGGAGAGATCTGACTTGAAAGAGATGACGATGGGTCAAGTAGTTTGGTATGTAAGTAGTTGAGATGTAAGTAGTTGAGAGGTCTGGAGATGCTACTGGAAGGAGGGAGTTTGTATTAAAATACAGTAAAGGTGAAAGAGGAGGGGATGGACACATGCCTTCATCTCTACATGTGCCTTAGAAATTAATAAAAAATTAGCAAGCAGCAGCAGTTGCTGAGCAAGCTGAACTTGGGGAACCTCCTTGTTGTAACAGAGATAACAAATCTATCGGTTCCCCTGAACTACTGGATTGTAAATCACATTTTCAGTTAGGTTCTTCAAATCCGCACACCAAGGTGAACTCAAATTTTAAGGTTCAACTATTTTGTTTAGGCACTGTAAACAACTGGATCTCAGAGTTTTATGTCTGATTATACCTCGTACCTCTGAGCTTTATGTCTCATTATACGGAGAAACAGGCACCTGCAGAAACATGAGCCTGCCTGCATCTGGTTGAAAACAACATGGCTCAAATTTAACCACACCTGCCCTATTTAAAATCAGTGGTAAATGGTTATTACATTGACATAGAGATAGCCTCTATTATGTTATGTAAAGATATCATAGAACGACACAAAGATCTTTTGTTATTCATGGTATCACCAAGTCTAATAAACAGCTTCGATTTCAGATTTAAGTAGGGGTGCCTTGTTGTTAAGTATTGGCCATGATATAATTGTTGATAAAGTTCTCTGGCCACCTGTCTTCCTGCGTGGTCTTTAGTGTGTCCTGATTGAACTTTAGCTTGTAGCTTGCTCGGCTGTATCCAAGATTCTGACTCTGGATCTCCTGCCCTGCTAACCCAATGGGAGTAAGTACAATGAAAGCAAGAACTGAACTTCCTCTACACACATTGTACACGCTTCTTACTTTATATTGTGGCCAGCTGGACACAAGCAGATACAGTAGAAAGCTTTAGTCTGTCACATGACTGTTGTCTTGGAAGAACTTTATAAAACACTTCTAGAGCTTTTCCAGGTTTAAAATAAAAAGCCATGAAACCACAGGAATAGAGACAGCGAAGAATGGAAGTCTCAAAAGAATAGGTCTGTTGGAATGGACACAGACTCAGCTCTTCCAGACACAAGATGCAGAAGCTTGTAACCTTTGAGGACAGCACTGAACACGCAAATGACCACAGTTATGGCTAGGGCTGCCTTAAGTATGTTGATACAGAGCTACTACTGCAATACCACCACCACAGGATTGAAAATATACACACATAGAAGGGAGGTTACGGTATGACCCACTGACAGTAAAGCTAGAAGAACCTGACCCATGAATCTTAATACATTTTGCTTGTTTCTGGAGGCTTCAAAACTAGATGTATGGCCAGGACAAGGAGAAAAGGGCTATGAACTTTCAGGAACAGCAGTTTTGCGGAACTCACTACACACTGTTTTCTTAAGTGATATATGAGATTTATAAGGTGTTAAAGGGAATTTCATCTCCTTTGGTGCCCTTGCTGCTTCACTTTCAAGTAAAGTGTGCAAAGATGATGGAGATGGTGCAAGACAGCTCCAAAACTTTCATAGCCTCAGTATTACCTTATGTTTTTCTTGCCAGTAAGCCTACCTAATTTGTGAAAATCCAGCAGGCATTATAGCTGTATTCTTATATTTGCCATTATAAAACATGGAGCCAGAGAACGGTCACATACACTGTATTTGGACTGAGGTCTATCTTTGGTATCCCCAGTTTTCTGGATGTAGTATGTAGGAGTCACAGAAGCAATTCTAGTCTCAGCCCTGCTGAGTGTTAACCACAGGTTTCCATTTGGACCTTTGGCTTATTTTTTCCAATCTATTTCCCTGTTATCATACTCTCCACTAATCCAAAATGAATCTTCCCTAACAAAAGGGCCCTTTTTCATCAAGATTAAAAGCAGAATACTTCAAGCAATTTAGAATACAAATGTGCAAAGAAATATCAGCCTGGGTGATGTTATGAGAAGGAAGAGTGTACAGTATGCTTTATGTGCTTTTAGCTGTTCTACCCTACACTGCAACATGTGCACCCACTCTTGTAACCTTTACTGCTGTGCAAAGATGATCTGTCATTTCTACAAAATACATACATATATTTATACTGAGGCAGCTTTGAATCCTTACTGCCCTCTAGAGAAATTCTGCTAGAAAAGCTCAAACTGACAGAGTCAGCAAAAAATAATTGCAGTCCTAATCTTAACTACACCAGCTGCGTGCAGTGTCGGTGACAAGATCTGTGGAAACAGAAATGCACTTAAAGGACCCTTTTTATCGAGCCTCTCACTATCATTGGGAGTTGTGGCCAGACTCAAACACACTTATCCCATTCACTGCATAGGAAAGCTCAGCAAAAACTGAGTTCCCATTATCCATGGGTTTAAGCTGAAAAGAAACAAAACCATTTTTTGTAAAGAAATTACAAGTGCAAAGGCTGCTTTATATTCACATCACCAGCACGTGAGGCTCAAATTATTTAAACTACACGTCTGTAACTATAAGCTTTCACTTTGTCATTCTCACACTTGTATCTCGTATCAGACATGCAAGCCTGATGATCGTGGATGAAACTGGCTGTGACTGAGTGCAAAGGCCTAGACTCGAGCTGCAAGGCTGCACAGGGCTTGGGCCAGTCCTCTGCAAGAGGCTGAGCTCCTGTGTGCGCAGGTGAGCTCTTAGAGGTATAACTGACCACTTGCATGATTAATTGCTGCATCCCCAAGAGTATTCTTTGACAAGATGTATTTGTATAATTCTGTAAAATCAAAGTATCAGAAGACATGGCAAAAAGTATGTGGTTTACAATGCCATGGGAGTATTATTTCATGTTATTGGGGCAACACAGAGAGACCAATAATTGCAATGTTAGCAATGGATGAGAGCACAGTGCAGCTAAGAATACATTCAGCAAACTGAGATCCTATTTTTATACTAACAAAAAAGAGAAAATGTAAAATGTGTGTGTGTGTGTGTATATTTTTTTCCAAAACAGCTGAATCCCACTATCCTGCAGAATCTTATTCATTTAACAGACTGTCAGTGCAAGTTCTTTTACATAGCTCTGCCTTTTTATGCCTAATGGGGTTTGCCCTGAACCAGACAAAGCCTATTAAACATGGCAGAGGAACAGATGATATGAGAGGCTCCTGGAAGCAGTGGTGACTGCCCTCTAATGGCATGTGTGCCATGAGCACACACCTGAGCTCCCTAGGGACTCCTGTGAGGATGCCAGCAGGCGTGTTGTCCCAGAGTGCCTTGTGTTCCCTGCAAGAGAATTGTTTGCACCCTAAGCAAAAATGAAAACTCGGTATGGTATATTCAGTTTTTCAGAGTGCCACAGCCAGATAGAGATAGCAAGTGCAGTCCATAAGCATCAGCACAGAGGGGAGGATGTACAGTCAAGGAAGCCACCGAACCGAGGGGCTGGCTTACCTGGGAACAAAACATGTTCAGTGTGTGAGTACCAATCGCTGTGCCTTGCAGCTGTCAACCAAAAACTATAAACACTGAGCAGTGTCAGCACTTCATTTCCTTTGATTCTAGGGGGGAAATTAAAAAAGTTTATGGGTTCAGATTGAGTTAAAACTCCAAATGTGTGCCAAGTCAGAATTTTACACCTGTTTATCTGGTTTGAGTGTGTGCAAATATCAGAGCACGTAGGAATGATCTGGGCACTTAATCTGCAAGTCTATTGAACAACTGAAAAAGCATATGTATAGAAAAAAATAACCCTCTCAGCCTGATAGTGCAAAGTTTGAACTGTCACACAGAGACAAAAAATAGCAATTATTGTTGTTGTTTTGTTACAATAGTAGTAAGGGATTCAGTACACCTCTTTTTACAGCCAGATCCTCTTATATTCTAAATAAATAAGGACTGAAAGGGAAAATAGAGTTTCAGAAATGAATTATTCTGCCCAGTCTCTAAGCAGCTCAGGAATAATGCTTCAAACTGAACCCAGATCTTTTGAAACTCAGAATCTTCCCTCACTCCCTGAACCTTTGATGTCCTTTCATGTTCTCTGTTATTAATAGCATTTTACTCACCATATTGTTTAAAATCTCCACGTGAATCAGGGAATAAAAAAACACCAGAAATTTTATTCACTTCTAGAAAAAAAATATTTTTTTTCTGAAACTTGAAAAAGGTTCTGCTCAGTTTGAGGCAAAGCTGTAGTCAGAGTTTTATTTTATCTTATTCCCTAAATTTATTTATTGACATTTCTAGCGATTCTTTCTCTTCTTCTCCATTGAGTAATCTGGATGACTGCAAAGGATGAATTGAGGCTTTGAGCTAACAGACAATTTTAGCTATTTAGACATTTTCATTTATTTTTCCAGTATGTTTACCCTGAAGTGAAGGTTTGTTTGTTCCCTGAATAGTGACCATCATTCTGATTTTGTTATCACTGATTAAAAATGGTTTCTGAAGATCCCACAGAGGTTTTCCCTGGTGCATTGATGATCTGCAAGTAACATTGATACAGAGATCAAATAAATGCTTGTTCAGAAAGCAAGATTACCATTCCAAAAGAGTGTCCCGCTTGTATCAATTTAGTAAAATCAGATTTAAGAAGATATTCTCCAGGGCAACACTCTCCTGCACATGCATGAGTTTCAGTGGTGCCCATAGGAATGGACCAGGGTTATCTGGTTCCACTTAAGAAGTCTATGACTGGGGGAAGAGAAAGAGGACAGAATGCCTCTGTGTCTTCAACACTGGAAATGGCAGAAATGTGTTCCCAAACATTGATTTTTTCAAGTTCTTCACAATTATTCACCTGCGTGTTGGCCAGTTTAAAGATGGAAAGGGGTGATTGCTGTTGAAATAAATGTGATGAGGGAGCATTGCCTACCTCCCACCTATCTGACCAGCGTGTGCTCACGGACAGAGTGTTATTGCAACTAACTTAGCACTGTGGTCTCTTGGATCCATTAGCACACCTCTTAGCCTGCTGAGAGAGGAATAACAACGCCAGATTTCTGCTTGACCTGGCAACAAAATCAGAAACAAATCTTTTCTTTTCTAAACCTGAGAAAGTGGTTGTTTGTCAGTGCCTCCTTTCTTCTCACGAAGTCCAGAGAGGGCAGTGAGCATTAGAAGGAGAGGTGAAATGAGTGAATGGACAGCGGTTGCCTCTGACCACCATGTAACCAAAACAGGTACAGAAAATGTAATGGTCTGATTCTTTATGTGCTGGAAGAAATACTCCAACTATTTTCATTTCTAGTTATTTTTTCTCTTTCTGTTTGCTCTGTGGAAGGGGAGCCTACAACAGATGAATTTTAACAAGCAACCAACATCATGGAGGCATTTGAACTTGCATCTCCATTGCTGGTGAGTGTCTTACCTACCATTGGTTTTCAGATTTATTTTGCTTTTGACCAGAAAATCTCCTTGGAACTGAAGAAATTTTCCTGACAAATACTTTTTCAAAACTGACATATTTCCTTACAACATTTTTTTAATTTTTATTCTTTAAACAATCAGCATTTTCCAGTGAAAACCTGTTTAGGAAAAAAAAATACCCAGATAGCTCTATTAATTGACTTATTCTTGCACTGCTTGTGATAACTAAGCACCTGTTAGATAAGGTCTGATCAGCTCATTGAGAGGATAAACTATCCACAGAGGAGCTTTGATTTGTAACCATTATCTGTCCAAGCGATCCATCCTCTACTACAGCACCCCGTCAATAGTCAACTGTTAGGCTTCTATGTTTATTTTTAAAAACTTTCTCACCTTTTAATTATTCAATTTTTGTCTTCTCTGAAAACCTTTCTAACCCAGCTAATAGGGGCAACAGCATTCTGGTAACTTGTTGGCAAATCAGGTAACTTTTCTGTGGCAATTCTCACTGATCTTCAAACAGCAGGGCACTCTTCCTTTGGTTTCCCAGCATAACTGAATTTCTGATGAATCTCATCCCTGGTCTGTTTCAAACAAATGTTTGCATTTATCATCAGATACGAACTAAGCTGGATACTTTGGGGTAGAGTCCAACACTGGCAAATTTTCGTCATAACAGTTGTCAGTTGCATTATTCAAAACAGCTTAATACTGTATGATTTCTTGCACAAAAATATAACATGCTGATCATATCCATTCCCTTTGTTCTGTATCTTTGTCTTTCTCCATTATTATAATTCTGTCCTCTAGATTTTTCCTCTGCTGAGCTTTCAGACCTTCCTAATCAGCATTAGACATAGTGAGAAAATGGGTGGCACCAGCGTGGGAAAAAGGCTGTACTGTAATTTGGGGGGCTCTACAATCATCTTCATGAGTGACAGCACAACCCAAGCAGCAAATACAGCCCACTCGCTCTGGGGAAAAACTATTTGATTTTAGATATAAATGTATTTATATTTATGTGCATATGCTTGTACATGTCAAATAGTAATTTCTTTTATTCTAATTTTCTGTCATTTGCATCTGTCCCTGTGCCTCATCATTCTGGGGCTGGAGTGGCTTCGCACAAGCGTTGCCTTTGAGGTGGCACAGAGCAACATCATCCCAGGGAAGCAACTGTGTCTCCAAAAGACCCAGTTCTCACTCTGTTCCTCCTTGTTACAGGACAACTGGGCTGGGCTGGTGTTACTCCATCAGCCAACATGCCAGCAGTCAGCACTGTGAAGTCCTCAGATGTTTCCAAGTGGAGAGGAGTCAGTCAGCCTCTGATGCAGATGGTGCCCTGCGCCCCTGAGCCTGCCGAGCTGGACAGTCAGGTCAAGAGGTGTTAAAGCCCTTGCAGGTGTGCATAAGGAGGTGTCTTGCAAGAACCTCATGCAGGTGAGATCAAATATGGGAACACATGCTGACCCAGGCAAGAATCCAAGACCATGACCCCAGAGAGGTGCTGTCCAAGCCCAGACATTAGATGTGACACAAACCACCTCAGATTACTAGCCCCTACAATTTGTAACTCTTATAACAAATCTCACCATTCCTTTGATCTGTATATGAGGTCCTTTCTGTTCTTAACAGGGGGAAAAATCACCTTGCCTCCCTCAATGCTATACTAGAGGCCACCAGGTTAATTCCATGTTATATGCATGGATAAAAAGGAGGATAAGAAGAAAGAGTGGGTCATGCAGGGGCAAAGGTTGAGAAGCCCCGCTTTAAACACTTTATGGGAAATTGTAAAACTTCTAAACAATTTAATAGATTAACTTCCCCTTTCAGTGGCATCAGTAAAACTGAATTATCATCCTCACTTTTAACTGATGCCTAGACCCAATACTCATCCATCAGGGATCATTTAGTGATAAAGCAATCAATCCTGCCATGGTGCAGAGGGGACAAACTATGCAAGATACCATCACCAAATATCCTTTCCACCCCAAAGCATTCTGTGAGTCTTTGTCAATGAAAGTGCATTTGTCTAGTCTTATCTGGTACAGTATACGTGGAATAAAAAGAAAGAAAGTAAAATATGCATTTGATGTACATGTGCAGATGCCAGACATATTATCAACCCGAGGAGAACTGCCTTTTTCCAGCGACTGAACACAGCACCTGATAACCAACCACTGCACTGCTACCTCAGGTACCAAATTAATAGAAATGAAAGCAAACATGAAGCTGTCTTAAAATAATGCTGTTACATGTGAGAGATTTGAGAGACCAATGAGAGATGATGTTGAAAAAATGTGTTTCTGCCTTATCCTTGTTTTAGGAAATCTTCTGTGACTTAAGCCGGAATCTCTAAAATACTGGTCATCTTTTTGTCATCAGAGCATGAAAAATATACTTCCCTTTATTGAATCCTCACCTGTAAGTTTGGTTTTGATGTTTGCCTTTCTATTAAAGATTTATATATGTATCAAGAAGATTACAGATCAAAAAGAACTGGAAGAAGTTTTAAAACTTTCTATAATTATTTTAATCAGCGACTGGATTGCCCATTTCCACTACAAAACAAGGAGATTTTTAGTAATAGGAAATCATGTCTGAATGAAACATATAATAACTTATTTGCTAAAACAGAGATAAATGTTTGATTTCCCTACTAATTTTAATAACATTTCTATATTATTTGACCATAAGGCAAAAAATTTGAATGTTTATTTCCCACTCAGATATGAACCTTACTAAGACCAAAATTCTTGGACATTTTATGAATGATAATGTAGCTACTGGAGTAAAAGAAAACCTTTCCCTACTGCTGCCCAGGAGTTGGGATTTTCATCAACAAACAAGTTCAGACTAAATTAAGAGGTTCAATGTAGCAGAGTTCTTCAGAGGCTTTGTAGTTGTTCAACTCCAATTAAAAGTCAATTGAATTGGACACTTAATTGCTGTTTGTGTCTATAAAAAGATCTCTTTGTGTTACAATTCTAGGCTGACAAAGCAGGTGCACAGGAATGTGTAAAAAAATGCAATGCATGTATTTATTTTGAGGAGTAAGGAAAACAACAGCTATTATATCAAGTGCTTAGCATTTATAGTATTTATCAAAAAGTACCTCCCTAGAGGTACACAAATAACCAGATAATAACAAATTAAGATTTTAATATCTTTATTTATGTATGTGATCTATTACCTAAGAAGTCATATGATTTTTATGTCCAGAAAATATGTTTTATATTGCGTGCCAAAGGAAGCTATAAGCAGCTCATGGAGGATAGCTAGTACAATACAGACCTGCTGGTGACACATAACTGAGTATCTTTTTAAGGGAATTAACAGGGGCAGCAACTGCAGTGGGGCTCAGAAGTGATGACAATAGAAAATTCTTCAGGGAAGATAGTCTGACTCTGCAAAAAGTTACTGACATATGTAGGACAGTAGAAACAGCCCAAGAGCAAATACAAATCCTATCTGAAGATCATGTGGTGAAATGTATCAGAAGGAATTACAGGAGATGAAAATGCAAAGGTAAAATGTAAGGCAGAATTGTGTGCTGCCTGCTGCAGAGAGAACTGACATATCGCAACAATCTGGTCTGGAAGGAGCCAACAGTGTCAGAATTAGAGGAGACACTGGAAGGGTCAAAACCTGATACTCAGTCTCAAATACTTTTTTAATTTATATGTGAGTCAGGTTCAAGCAACCAGACCAAAACCCACACTGGAGGATTATGATTTTGAAAGAGATTCACAAATGGCAGGACTTTATTTCTTGCTTCTGATTTGGATGTGAGTGAAAGCTCCCAGCAGCAGCCACTCCCTGCAAGCTTCTGTCATTTGGGCCTGAAATACTGTCAGAAATGTTCTTGAACTTTCAATTTCCCCGACTAGTGTTGAGCAGACCAAGCTGCTACTTTGTGCACCTAAAGCAGATTACAGCAATCCCAAAACCAACTTCAGGCTTGCAAATCAGTTCAAGTAGCTGGTGACCGCTGTGCTTTCCTCGCCATCCTTCTCTACTGAGTAGATTTGGTGTTAAATGCTGTGTCCACCAAAGAGCTACTAATAGGGAGTGACCCACCAGCAGAGCCATAGTTGCCCCAATCCTTCCCTGTGGTCATGCAAAGTTTCTGAAGATTGTTTCTTCAGTGGTTTTGAGTGGTTTTATTGAACCTGCAGATAAACTGTCTTTAAAGAGACTGTCTGGGCTCTGAGAACAGAACAGTAATTATAAGGAAAACAAATTGCATCCTTCAGGTGTAACCCTGTGGAGCACCATTTGGTCAGCAGCAGTTTCAGATGCTAACAGCATGAACAAGAAGTCAGCCCCACTGGCTGAAGAATTATTCCTGCAAGCTTGAAGACTAGTTTTATCCAGGCAGTGTTAAGCAATAAAAGGCTCCTGCTATCAGTATGCTGATTGCTCATTTTATAGAGGACACTAACCAGCACTTCTCTGCAGAGCAAATACAAGAAGCATTTCTTAATTCTGCTAACCAGTCACTGGCTGATACGGATTTCTGCCAAGAATTTGTAAATGATGTAAAGCAAGCTGAAGAAACAGAAACTTGCCCAGTAACATAAAATATGGCATAATATGCACACATGCTCTGCATGGACAAATAGGAAGACAGAGAACAATAAGCCAATGAGTGAAAAATTCACAATTAACACAAACGTGGCAAAGAGAAGCATGCTTAGATGAGGAAAATTATTTCTCCATGATATCAGGCAAGAACTGAAAGGTTCACCATTTTCCTTGGTCATATGCACTCATTACCTGGGTGCAGCCTGGGTGCTCACCCCAGGCAAACCAAATACAGTTTTGGGGCCTGGGGAGTTCAGGGCCTATCCCCATTGTGCAGGGGATTGCACTTTACCCAAAAAGAGCACGGCAGCAGGAACATGAAGAGAAGACACAGAGCCCACAGAGAACCTGCAGGAGCCTCCCACAGCTCCTGAGCTTGTTCCAGCTCTGCACTGCCAAAGGCAGACCTGTACACCCAAACCCCAGTTTATACCCAGCCTGTTTTAACTGCTGTGGTCACCAGTGTGAGCAGTATCTATATGCATAGGATATCATAAAATCTTATTCCAATATATCTTTCTCCAGGCATCTTGTTTCTTAAATAGTCCCTTGGCCTCTGTGGAAACCTTCCTAAGATCGACTTTTCAATATTTTTAACAGTATTAGAAGTGACTTCTTACCTCTGTGCATACAAATGATTGTAACTATCCCTGTTTATCACTGTGACAGATATGTGTGCTAATTAGATATTCTTTTATACATCCAATCAAATTGCAACTCTTTTGAAAATCACAGCCTCTACTAAGCTCCTCGAAATGGCTTCTTCCTCTCAGAGAACGCTTTCAAAGCACACTGTATTCTACCATGAGCAAATGGTGATGCTAAGGGTGCAAGCAAATGATGATCAAGAAAGCCATGAGCAAACATGCTTTTGAAGATTGCTATAAGCTAAACACAAAGTGAGGCTGCAGATTGTATTTTTACAACTAAGTAAACAAAACAGTGAGCAGAAGACAACGTATCGGTGTCTTCCATGCTAACGATCTTTTGCTGTGTTAAGCACAATCGAGAAAGCTAAAAAGGCAGTGGGGTTGCCCATGCAGCTCGATGCCCAGGACTTCAACTGAGTCCTCAGGAGCAGGCACAGGACCTCAAGGATGAAGCACACAGCAGCTCCTGGATGACTGGCAGGGAGTGTGCCCCCGCTTGCCTGTGCCTGTGGTGAAGCTGCAGCCTGTAGCCCACATGCTTCAGCAGCAGAAGCCAAGAATGAAGAGAAAGATTAAAGACAGGAGAAATAGCAGGCTGGTCTTTCTCTCTGCCATGCCAGTTTGTGCAGTTGGGACTTAATGTGCTTCACGAGAAAGCAATGGAGTGATCCTCACCAGGTGCTCCAGACCCTCAAAGGTTTCAAGGTCCCACCTAAAAATCTGCAAGACACTCTCATTCTTTGAGTGGCCCTTTGAGCTGAGCAGAATCAACAAATATTAACAGATGTAAGACCTATGTGGGAATTTGCAAAACACCTTAGGGCCAGTTTCTATATGTTTATTACTCACAACTTGAGATTTCCATAAGAACTTTGTTTCTATTTAATTAACTAAGTAAGAGCCAGTTTTTTCAAAGTGCTTCACAGATCCCACCCCACTGTGATACCACTGCTGAGTTCTTCTGGGAATCTGGCTGCAAGGGCATGTGTTGAGTACTTGGAAAATCTAGCTCATTCAGGTCTGGCAGGCTGATTTTGAAATAATATCTGGAAATCCACTTGCAACATTTGTAATAACTATCCATTTGCATATACAAAAGCTAACTTTTGGCATGAATAAAATTTTCTTATACTTTTCCTTTGAAAATCTGATCCAGACTGTCTAGACAAGTCAAAAATCTCATTTGTGCTTAATATTTTATAATTTATTGTTTTGCTTTCCTTTCTGATTAATTTGGAAATGTCCCTTAGCAAAGATGTAGTGATAGGAGGATATAGTTTTATAGGCTACTCATATAATCCCACTGCTTTAGTCATACATAACCCTTGAAGTTTGCTCTAAAGCTTACACACATAAACCCAGCCCATAAATCTAATTCTACCTACTGGCATGCACTTTCAGACATCCACAGCTGATCCAAACACACACTTTTTATTTCTTCCTATACTTTTTTTTTCAATAGTAGCATTGTAAATGTTTAAGCAGGTGAGCGTTGAGAGCTGAAAGAAATTTAAACGTGCCATGTATTTGCTAAGCAAAGATACCATGCCAAGACACAGACATCTTTAAAAAGGTCTGCCTCTCTCTTTCTTACTCAAAATACAGCTTTTACAAATATGACATCTTAAAATTAAAATGTTTGTTCTGAAAGTAATAGCCAAGATCATAGAATATTTATGTGATCATTAATATTTGAATTTTGAATAATGCATAGTTATATAGTTCCACAAAAGAATGCAATGTGCATTTTATACCAAAGTCATATTATTTTCCCCATAACAAGTACAGAAGCAGCTTTATTTGCATTACTCACTTGCAGGTATGTAATATCAGATTACACCATTAATTCTCTTTGTTTCCTGGAACTATCTATGTCAGGCTTTTTTACTGTGCGTACATAGGAGGTCCATATTCATAACAGTCTGTTTTAAATGCGGGAAAGTTCTGTGCACTTAGCTGCTCATCTCGAAACAGCTTCTCTTTTAATTCATTCTGTTTCATTTGTTACTAATTGTACCTGCTTCTTACCGAAAGTTTTGTCTCTAGGAAATCTAAGCCACCTCCTAGCACTTCATCAGTAATGGTATATCTATGTGCAAGAGCACACAGCTGCATATCAAATAGCACTTCCATGCGCTGCCATTCACCATCACTCTTCAGGATGCTGATGAATGTGCTGACAGACAAAGGCTAATTGGCAGACTGTACGGAGTCAGTTTTTGATGACACAGGAGAAAGAATAGGAGACAGAGCAGGTAACAAAGAAAGTTTAGAGGGAATAATAACAGAGATATAGACAGAGAGCATTTCATGAAAGAAAAGCACGCAGTCAGAAATACAGCAGGAGGGAACTGAAGAACCCAAGGAACACACAAAAGCACAAGAGGTAAAGGGGAGCTAACCCTGCATGTGCTGCTGTTACCACAGGCAGAAACTGTCTGATAGGAAATGAGGTTTGGGATGGCACTTTCAAAACTGTGCTCTGGCACACTAAAAGGTTTGCTTAAGGTTTATGAGCCTAACTAAACAAATGTGAACCCATTTTCATAGGAGTCTGGACTTGTTTTGTATTTCAAATTGTGGGCTCAATACACAGCAATTTTTTCTGATTCTCACCTTGAGATTTGGGTACAGACACAGTCATTACAAATTGCAAACATTCATTAAAATACTTTGCCGGACATTCACTGGCAAGCATAGTTACAGATTTATGACCACAAATGTTTTCATGGGTTTTTTTGTGAGGCTACTTGTAAATGGGCAATTCTGAGTGCATGAACACAGAGTTAATTTAAACACAGCCCAGATTTTACACTCGTTCGTGCTGTCTCTTACTATGGATTCCTATAGCACATAGCTGTAGGAGAGCTGGTTGGGTTTGCAAGCACAATTGTAAAAGTTAAAACCAGAAGAAGGGATTTTATGTGAAAACCACCTGAGAAAGATGCTGAGAAGTAAAACAAACCCACTGAGCTGTCCACAGACAGCTCTCCTTTAATTGCAACTGATTGGTTAACTTTGTAATTAAACAAACAACCTCTAGTGCATTCTTCCATTAGAAATCTTGCATGTATTTCCAAAGCTGAATTTTGAGTTGTAGAAAATGCCTTTGAAATATTGGCTAACATAAACCACCTTTTATCCACTAGTCTCAGTAAAACTGCACTAATAAGAGGATATAGACCCGTGATTCTAAATTATCTGTGTAAGTGGTTATTAGCAGAAACGTGGGGAGGGTTTACATGCTGGGCCAACTAATGGGTGTAACTGACTGAAGGAGAACATGTGCATTTACATCGGTTGAGCCTGTAGCTGAAATCTTTTGCCTCAGTTTTTAAAGGGAGCCAGAGTGCTTGGCATCTTCTTCCCCAGCATAATCCCATCGAGCCAAGCAGACTGTGGCCAGACAAAGTGTCTGCATTGCTGACTGTGAGCTTCCATCAAGGATTTAGGCATCTCCCTGATCTAAACTCCAGTTGTAAATAATTGCAGGTGAAATATGCACCCATAATCATTGTTTTCCTCACAAAAAATGTTGGCATTTGATCCCTTCCTTTCTCCTGTCTTTATTATAAAGCACAAACATGAAAAATATACCATCATACTCTGCACTGTGCACAGAGACATTCTGCCCTTTAAGCCTCCAAAGAAATATCAGGCCCAAGCAAATGACCTAATTACTGTGTCTCCATTCAGTGTGTCCCAGGTCAGTGTGCAGACATATGCATAAAGGCAATAGCAGCTTTGGGAAATAATCTTCTTGATTATAAAACAGCCATATACATGTTCTCCTGTGTGTAAATGTGTGCCACTCACCAAAATATAACCACACAGAATTGCTGATCAGGTATCAAAATGGATAGGGGATATATGTATGTTTAAGGAGGATTTTTAAAGCTATTTCCCTCCTAAATCACACACAACACAAGCCAGTCAGAGTTAGCCTTTCAAAATCTGAGCTTTGCATCACGTGTAATGTCTTTAAGTTAGGTATTTTTCTCAGTAGCTTGCTCCAGAGGTAGCTGAATAACACTCTCTGATAAACTTAACAAATATAATCTATGCATTTGCTTTATTTTTTAGCACCCATAATTTTGGGGGTTATTGTTCAAAAATGTGCATTTGCTACTGCACTGAGGTAACAAAGAAGCCATATCTTTTTCCTCTTCTCTTGGCATACGAATCGGATTTCTAAAAATTCACTGTAGTAATCACAAAATGCGGCTGCAAAGAATTACTTGATAAAACCTTTTGAGATTTCAGCCTACCTCGTCCCTTTGTTTCATAACTAGGAGGAGTATAATGAATGCAAAAACTCAGTGAATAGAGCTCAGCAGGGCCTACTTTTTTCTCATGACTCCTGTGATTATAATAATTTGATTTTATAGGTGTCTATCCTAAGACCCCAGCTAGGGAGCAATCTTTACTGAGTCATGAACTTTCACATCATTAAATCTCTCTGCATTTATTTTAAACATATCAAAAGTGTCAAATAACTTTAGATCGACTAAATTGTATTTGCATTGGGTAAAATGAAGTTTAGCCACTTGGGAAAATAATTGAAATAGTTTCCTTAGCATCAGGAAGGCAGCAGGGCTTAGGAGTCGGCTGATTCCACCCATGCAGCAGAACAGCGCATCTCCTGTATGGGCCCAGGACACATGTTTACAAGGACAGGATTCTGAGTAATTTCCTACCAGTCTGAAGGGAATATTAAACTCTTCTGTCAGTTGGATGTATATTATTTATGTTCCTTTTTTTATTGTTGTTGTTGTTGTTGATTTCAAAAAATATTTCTTTGTTGGTTCAACGCTGACTCCCGATAGAAAGTGATGAAATGCCCAATATGTTAAAAAACCTTATCACTAAATCAGAAGCAGAACTATAAATTTTGGCTTTTGAAACTGAACTGACTGTTGAGGATCATTTTGCTCCTGAAATATTACAGCAGTGATCAATTTGCTGTAAAATTAAGCAGTTTAGCTCTGCAATCTATAGATGGAAAACATGTTGTTCTTGAGCAAAGTTTATGCCCTGCCCAAGGGATAAATTAAATTTTATGGGTAAGACATGCATTATTATATGCTTATCTGTTTAACATATCATTCTTTTCCACATCAGTATTATAAATATTTTTAATCATACATTTGATCTCTTGTGCATATAGTGATATGGTAATTCCCCCTGCCCCCCTCAAAAAATACGACCAAACACAGTTAATTCATCACAGAACAGGGGAGAATATTCTAATCTTCCTAAGAAATATGATAAAGATTGAAGCAGAGGAACTTAAAATTGGGGCTACTTTGCAACCATTCAGTGGAATAAAATTTTCCTGAAGGAAGGGGTGGAGCTACGTTACCTATTTTTATTATGGTTGTTATTATTCAATATTTATATTACAAGTCTCTAATCAAAACTGGGGACTGCAGTCTAAGACAACTCAGATATAAAAATTAGGGAAAGTAATCCAATATGCTCATTTAATAAACTTGTTGCTGTTTTTATAAATTTCTGCTGATTTTCCTTGAATTCTATAAACTAGATTCAAAGCTCTCAAACTGACCATCATCCTGGCTTTCAAACACTGGGCAATTTCTCTTAGAAGTTTCAACAGAAATGGATCTTCTTAGGGAAAGAGAAAGAAGAGTGAGAAGCTTTGAATCTTTTGCCTTTCATATAGGAGAGATGGCATGGAGAAAACCCTTAAGGTGTTTGTAGAAAGAGGAGACCAAGGAGTCCTGATGCAGTGACAAATAAAATCATAGGTATAATCATCTGTTCAGCATTTACAATACGTGACGCTATAGTGTCCAAATTAGAAGCAGATGAACCTCCACTTAACCATGTTTACTATCAGCCACAACACTGAATATATTTTTAAAATGGCAGTGTTGTAAGGACAGAGTTGAAGCAAAGGTGGACATGCTGGGAGAGTCAGTCAGTATCTTTTTATTATTATTATTTTTGTTTTTGTTAAACCAGATTAAAGGGGTTAGACTGAAACCCTCAATTATGAGTTAGTTCATCTGGTCAGTTTAAATAGGAAAAGTAAACAGCAAAGACATCTTAATTTGGGTATTTGCTCACCAAGTTGCCTTCAGCATCTGTCATCTCTATTTGAGGCTATCCATAGTGAACGCTCCATGTCACACTATGCTTCATGTGAAATCTCTCCCTATATGCAGTTTTTAATTGAGATACATGCAAATTCTACTAATTTCATTTGGAACTGTGTGACTTACTTCTTTACGCAGCCCTGATAACCTAAAGCGTGGGTCCTTGTAACATTATCTTCATGGTTGACAGCCCTTTTCTGCTCTCACCACCCACTTGCTTCCTTTCAGTCATACAGATCATCAGTCTCCTAGTTTTTAGTGTCATGGGTAGCACTGACATATTAATACTAGTCATCTTAATCTGTACTTGTTTCTTACTTTTTACTTTCTGTAGTATCTGCTCCCATCATTTTTTCTTATCAGACATAAATACTTTAAACAGGCACGGTTTAGCCCACATTTTAGGTTGCTTACAATATTTTTCCATGTGAATAACCTTTTCCTATTTTTATGGCATGAGAAGTTTAAGGTGATAAAAAAGAGAAAAAAAAATGCACTTTTTTTCAAGGTGAGATCTAGTCCACTGTGGAGAAAGTTCTGGATGATACAGGGGACAATCTTGCCGTGATAGGAAGACATACATGGTAGAGGTAACTTGCCTTACTCACTGGGGTGCTGTGAGGATTAATCAGTGAATGGTTTATAGACCCTAGAAGTTGTAAAGAGCTACGGAAGTGCTAAATATTATGATCGTCTTATTATATCCTCGCACTCTATATTCAAATATGAGCAGTTTTGAGGAGACAGTGCAGATGTGTCCCTTATTATCCACTCTCCATCACTGCAAGGAAGCTCTGCAATGTATGCACATCTCAGGAGTATGCTGCCAAAATGTAATTGCTGCAGGTGTATAAATGGGCTGCCTTCTCTGGCCTTTTGGTAAACTTTAATTCTGTTCTTATAAAATCTCTTCTAAAATATTGCTCTCTAGGGCAGACACTGTCTGTATGATCTGTGTTTGCACAGCTCGGTGGGATCTTGATCTGCGACTCAGTGTCCTGCACACTAGCACACAAAATAAAACAAAAATATATAAAAATGTTACTCACTGAGCAGAAGTTGTAACAGGCAAAAGATTCAAGTCCTAGACATAATTAAGATAAAGTAAATACCAAGAAAATCTAACTAGTCTTTGGAGGGATGCAGTGCTGATATGAAATTATGCTATGAGAACTGATTTGTAACCAATTTATGAGCACAGATTTTTACCTGCACACTAAGGAGAGGTCATTGTACATCTGGATTTTGAGACCCTGTAGTACAATTACAATGATCGTATGTAAACAGAAACTATTTGAAAAATGAGCACACAATAAAATAGTGTTCTCCAGACAAGCACTCTGGTGGCAAATGCCTGGGGTAAATATAAGCGAGTAACATTCTTTTAAGATGATGTGATACAACTGTTCTGTACATTGAAGATCTAGAGAGGAGAACACTGAAATGTTAGAAAGGCTTCTGAGGAGAAGGGGGTGAACCATCCCTGTGGTCTGCCATGGCAGGAGACTCTTCAACTGGTCTGTGAGAAGCATCTCTATTCGGAAGATGATTGTGTATCAGGTAAGCAAAACAGATAAATACACATATGAAGAATGTTTCTAAGAGATTTCTCTAAAATACCTTTTAACTGAACAAATATGACTCTGTTGAATCTCTGATTGCTAATATTACAGCCTTAAAGAGATTAAACATGACAGATCTACTCAGATCTGTTAAATCCCTCTTAATGCAACTCAAGTTCTAGTCTGAAGATGGGAAGATAGTGTGAGCTATCCTAAATGACTTGACAGCTGGAAGCCAGAGCTCTGAGAAATCTACACCCAGAGGCACCCAGACATACAAGATAATGTGAAATGGAGTTTATGTCCTAACTTACAAAAAATCCATTATAACTTTATGACACAACATCTACGGAATTTTGCATTTGTAAAAGCCATCCTACATGAGCTACTTCATCTTCTAACTCCTGAGGAATGTGTGTTAGGTACTGTGGACAAGCATGAATTATTGTAGCAGGATAGTAACAAAGACTTTGGTCCCATGCATTGAATTCAATGACAATTTGTTGCTGTCTTCACTGAAAACTGGAATAAGCCCCAAGATGGGACAACAAAATACATTCACGCTCTTCTTGTCTCTTGAAGAAGAACAAGACAAAGGAGGTGGTTCCAGGACTCCAATATCTTACACAACTCAACTACACTTGATTATTATTTGCTTCTCACAACCTGAAAAGAAACCTACTACCAGATTTGTCTGTCTCAGCCCTGCTGAAGCTGAATACTTTCATACATATGTATGGATAGCTTAAGTTTTTATGAGCATAATTTGGGCTTTTCAAAATAGTGACACAATAACAAAGCAAAATTGAGACATGCATGTAATTTGAATACTGATTTGGTTTTATCTCTTCCTGGTACTGGCACTTTTGATGCTGCTCTTTTCCATTCCATCTTTCTGTTCTTATTTCCCAATGAATGGAATTAGTTGTGAGTGCATTTGCTTCTTCTACCAACCAAATATGAAACCTGAGCAAATATGTATCTATGACCTCCCTAGGAGTTTCGGACAGTTACTTATTTGCTGCTACATCTAAGTCTTGTATTGACTACCTAAAGACATGTTCCTGATCCTCTTGTCAAATAGGAAAATGAGCACTGTCAGATGGCTATTGCCATGTTTCATGGCATTTTCAATACCATAAGCCCTGATTTTTATTTACAGCAATGCAGCATTTCAAGGAGATTATTGCAAAGGATGCCTTCTGATTATATTTCAGGTCAAATACCCTCAGTGAGCTGTCTGCATTGATTTGCAGACTCAGATCAGGATCCCCAGTGCTCCTCTCCAGTGAACAGAAGACACTCAACTGGGTCACGCCAGTCAGGTTCATGTCTGCCTCTGCTGCTGAATCACCTCACAAGTTTAGAGTTATTAGAGGGTCTAATAGAGAACTAGGTATGATGAAGCTCTGCCATATCTCCTCACCCTTTCTTGAGGTGTATGAGTAACAGGCAAAACCCCAGACCTCACACCTATACAACAACACAGAGGCCCCTTGCATGCTGCTGCAGGCAGATTTGAACAGTTTCACTTTGTGAAGAATCTGGTCCTAAAAATTATTCATGAAAAGTACCCAGTTAATCATTTCAAAGAGAAAACTAAAAAATGCCCAGGGACAATCTATGAACAGAAAAAGGGGGTTAAATTCATCTAATAAATTATTTGCAGATTGAATAATTCATGGAAAATACAGGGCGTATTTAGAAGGGTTAGATTTGGTGTGTCAGCCTCCTCTGGAAAGTGAAGCTACCTTGGAAACTTTGCATTTTCTAAGGTATCATTTTGGTGTGTTACCAGGACAGAATTCCCATCCGGAACCAGACACACAGTTCAAGTTTCTTGTACCTGACACCAGCCAGTACCTGATGTTAGAGAGAAAGTCAGAAGAAAAATTTTGTAACTGGTTTATTCTGTCACTATGAAGCTTCTTGCATTGGGCAGAAACTGGAGTAAGGGTTTCTTCATAACTGTATTCCCAACCTGGCAGATATTTCCACGTGTCTGAACTTTCATAATGTGAGCAGAGATTTTCTCACTTCTTTAAAGTTAAGCAGACATATAGACCAAGTGCAAGAGTACACATGTGTATCATTTACTGATTGCCTTATCGTCTGCAGAACTGCTATGCCATGGACAGACAGATTTAAAACTACTCATATATAAACGTAAATGAATATCTAAGACCTTTTTGAAAGCTGTTTAACACTTGCCTTCAACTTGTGGCAAAGACTTAAATTCAGCACAAGCAGAGTTTATTTTAACTTTGGATAAAATTTTCAAAATGTACACGAAAGTAGGCTGAAATATGTTCAAATGCAATTGAAAGCCTGGTTTTTTAGTACATAAAGTAGGTAACAAAAAAAGCATATGAGATTTCACAAACAGAGATTTTAAAACAAATTTAATAATAGACTTTTTAAACTACCAAATCACTGTCAGAGCACATATATGTTAGAAAACCTATACATTTATTTTAAAGCAATCTATTTTCCTTTCGCTTAGCTGCCAAGATATCCATTAGGAGGTTTGTGTTTCCTTCCAACATTAAAGAATCTCTCTAACATCTGTAGCAATGAACAGTGAAGAGTGTCAGTTCTGCTTCTGAAACAAGCAATGCCACCATTTGAAGGAGGAAAAATGTGAAATAATGAATATGTCTTCGAAGAGCAGTCTGTTGTGTAACAGAAGATGTGCAAAGTGTCTTGTTAGTTTTGATCCTCCGAGTTTCTTCTACACACCTGTAAGGAGTGCAGCTAACTATGCAAAACTTGGTCAATGGGAAAAGTATTGCCCAGAGATGCTGAACCCAAATGTGAAGTGCCACCATGCATAGTGCAAGGTCTTCGTTTCAGGTTTCCTTCCTTCCCAGTATCAGGAAGAAGAGAAAGGTACCACATTAAAACATGAGCCAACCTCAGCTTAACTGGAGCAGCTATGACTTGAAAAATAATTTGCTTTTTCTCCATGAAGGTTCCTAGAAAGGAGAGGAATGCTGCGTTTGCTGGGGATTCACAAGGTTTGTGGTCACTTTTCTTTTTCACAGCTGCTTTTTGTGTGACTTGGGCCTCTCTGTGCTTCATTTCCCCACCAGCAAGTGAAAGCAATAGCATTTCCTGATGTTTTAATAACCATCAATAAACAGGTGAGTATACTAATGACTGCAAAATGCTCAGTCATTATAATAAAAGGGAGGTATGTACAACCATTGCAGAGCAATAAAAATGATGTCTGCAGGAGCTTTACTGGAACCACAATACAGAGTGCCACAGATCCTCTTCTAATAGGATGGGCAATATTTTATCACTGCGAGTATCTTAAAACAAAATATCCCCACGTCTAATCTAAAATCAAGGTATGTAATAGGATCTGCACAACTTCCAAGGTCAGAAGAATCCACCAACGTTTTCAAGCAAAGTGATCTCACTCCTCATCTAAAGAAGGAAATGCAAACAATCCATGCTAGGTGCTTTAAACTGTGTAAACCATGTCTAACACTCAGAGACAAGGCTGATAAAGACTCACTCTTCCTGAAACTAAACAAAGTTTTTAGCATGAAGGTTTTTCACAATATTTCAGATTTTCCCAAATTTTATGTGGAAAATTTCCTGCAATGGTGCGTAGAAATGTATCTTAATTAATCTATATAGTGTGTCCTGCTACTTTGCAAGTAAGAATGAAAACAGACTCTAGTGACATTCAATCTTAAAAATAACAGAAATACAAAAACAATTTTTTTACAATTTTCAAAAAAATCTTTGGGTGCACTTTAATCTCAGAACTATATTATCTAGTCATACCTATAAATAATTTCAATTGACACATGAATTGGATAGTTTTATACTCAACTGCATATATGCAATGATAATGTGTGTGTAATTTATAAAGACATAGGGGTATTCAAAGGGCTATATTTGCAGATCTGAACTATTTTTAAAACCTGATTCCTAATACTCATGTGTCAAAGATTGAGGCTGAAAACCACAGTGGCTAAAAAGAAAGATAATAAACTGCTTGCTATGCGACCTGAACTACAATGAAGGGGGGAAAAATCAGTGTTAATCTTGCTACTCAAGCCTTAATCAATTTTATACTTTGCTTAGCTTTTTCTTTTTCAGCATGTATATAATTTTATCTATAAGATATGCATGGTTTTACATTTATTATTGTATATATGCTCATCCCCGATTCCTAATTCATCCTTAATTTTTTTGGTTAAAGTTACACACTTAATGTTATTTTAACATAGGGCTTTTTTGTAATGTAATGATATTTAATTTGCATTAGCACAAGTGACATACAATAGATCATGCTATTATCATGATTGATATCAGATGAACTGGCATAAATTCAACGTTATAAATTGAGCCTATAAATGAAACTATTATTTTACAGGAATTACTGTAGTAGAAAGGCTAAGGACCCTCAAGTCAACCTTAGTCAAACCCACTCTTTAGAGTTTTATATTTTATGTCTGCAATAAATGCTTTTGTGAAAGCCCATAACCTGCAAAAAAAAAGTCTTTGGAAGTCTATTAATTATACTAATACTATCCAAAAAGCTGTGAGGGCTTATTTTTGTGACATCATTCTTTGATTTCTTACTGCCTTAAATTATCCCTTTGTTGGCTGGGTGAGGGTAGCAGTCATGCTTTTGTCATTAAATATAAGGAGTTTTAAAGCCTGATCCACCTTAGCTCTAATTGATATTGCTTTCATTTGGCAGATAGTGACCTGATTTATAATTTAAATATGCATCATTATATGCACCTCTTCTGTATAATGAAAAAGCAAAGTTACTCTCATCTTTTCCCGCAATGTTAACATCAAGGAAAAGTATCTTTCTTTTTTCCCTTTTATACCCAGAGCCTAATTGAAAACTGTTCATTGAATTTCAACATGATAGAAAAGTCTTTTTATCTCTCAATTTGTCCATTAGCTATTATAATTGAAGTATCTGCTACACAGCTGAATTGATATTGTTCTTGTTTAAATTCCGGATTTCTCTAAATCTTCTATGAGGCATCAACTAAAAAAATATGGGTTAGGAGACATTAGCTAACAATATTGCCTAAATGGGACATTAGACTAGCACTCCACATGTGTAAAGCTACAGAAAGTAGGAAGTCATCTAATTTTACTGGAGAATGTGTTGCATAATAATCTTAACAGCATGACCATAAGGTTTGCTAATTGCCACATCTGTTTAACAGCTGTCAGATGTTTGCCATATGCTGCCATCAATATTACAACGGAGTACATTACAGGGAGTTTTATTGTGTTTGACTGTTATTTATTTGCCACAGACATTACTACAGCCAGTGACGTCTCTTTATGTTAGATCACTAATTATATTTTAAAAGCTGCATGCAAAATCCAGGTTTTTCAGCTTCCTTAGACCCCATTTCTGATGATGTAACTAATAACTTTTTCCCTACAGATCTCTGAACTGATTTATAAATTTGTATCTCTTCTTATGGTAAATAATTCTTCTGCAAAATAACTTATTTATGCTGTTTTTGAAGGATGTTTCTAAAGCCAAGTTATGTTTTAATGGTGACATTTGCAAGAACTCAAACTTCATTTTCAAAGAACCCAATTCATCCTATGTTTTCTCACCAGGACACAGGTCAGGGATGGAATATAATTCAGTTTTACAGCTCAGAAGGTTGGATACCCCAATTCTAGTCCCAAGCCTGCCACTGACTCACTTTGTGACCTCAGTTCATTGTATGACCTTAATCCTGATTTGCCAATCTGTAAGCTCAATACCTGCTGTACAGCTGCAGCACCAGAACTCATTCATTAAATGCCTGTAAAAAGTTAAATGTGATACAGTACTATCACCATTAAAGCATATAAATATGGCTTATCTTTGCTGTTCTTTTAAATGTTATTTCAGGGATTTTTAAAATTGATTCTTTCAACTGGTCTGTGCGTTACTTTTTTGCTAAATGTAGCTACTACAGCAATGAAATAGGAAGCGGAGATTGACAAAGTGCAGACTAGGCAAAATATGCATGATGTGATTTAATATGAGTTGATAGGTGTCACTGATCTCTATTATAAATAGACTGTGTGAATTCCATATGATGTATTATTTATCTATTGTAGATGCCTTTTTGTTTCATTAATAAACCTAGAAATCAGACGTATACATTTCCAATGATGAGTTCTTGGCAATACAAGGCATTGTGGCATTTGTCTGCAATTGCTCAATTATTTTGATGATTTTCTTCTTCTTTCTATATAAATGATTAATGCTTGAAATGTTTGTTCAAGATTCTCCTGATTTTAGCTCATTTGTCCAGCTGAATTCTTTTTTTCTTCTTTAATGAGAGAAGATTACTGCAGTATAAGGGCTTCCACTTTGACCTGAATTCTACATCCTTTGAGATGTTGCTCTGGAGCACACAACATAGGTCCTCTGACTTAGGTTTGTGTGCGACTGTGAGGGCTGAGACCTCCAGCAAGTCTCACATTAACAATGCATTTTCAGTTTAAATTTGCTTCAAAGCAGAAACTCTTATGCTGTTGTTCTACCTACAGCTGAAAATGTTTCCCTGGTATTTCTGTGCTTGAGAAACTTAAGAAAATACATTGCTGCTTATTTAGATAGGAAAGGACTTGAATTTTTCAAATTTCTGAAGAGAACAGTAAGTAGCAGCTAGTGCCTTCCATTTACTCTTTCTGAAATGCTCAAGCAAAGATATCCTTGAAGACGTTAAAAGGCAAAGAGTTTAAAATAAAAGGCAAAACTGGGGGTTGTTCCAGGAGCCACACAGTCAAGCCTTGAGTCCTCTGAGATGGGTGAGGATGATGGGGGGTCACTGAAGGAGGGCAATGGGGCTGTGAGATCAGACTAGAGGAGAAGGGGGTGCCCAAGTCCCATGAGAAATCAAACTGCCTAACAAGAACACCTCCATCAGTAATCTAAAATTTGTCTGCCTTCTGCATTTGATCTCCTTATTTTCTTCTTATATGCTTTTTTAATGCTGTTTGTAGCCATTTCAATTATGGGATTTCCTTATCTGGATACCATTGAGAATACTGTACAAGACTTTATAAACAGCTACTAGGTTTATCTGCCTGTCATTTGGTTTTCATTATGTGAGATAACAATCTTTCTCGTATCTCATAAGAAGATATAATGTGATTGTTTCTAAACGTGGAAGGGAAAAAAGTCTAGTCTGCATTATCCTTAGCCTCCCAGTATTTGTAATGTCAGTAGTGTCAGCACAATCTCCAACATTTTTCCTTGCTGTGGTCCAGGAAGAATTATCTCTCTAGTTTTTTGTGTTTGCTGCTATCTCCTCTTTTTCTCCACATTAGACACAGTGAGTTTCTTATCTGGAGCATGGTTATGTGGCCACAGATTTGCCTATATTCAGTCTGATCATTCCCAACTGTTTTGCGGGGCTCATGCAGTGAAGGGAAGGATGAGAGACAATTGTCAACAGTTCGCTGTATTAAATAGGGATAGATATTATTCATGTAATTTGACAGTTCTTGACTTTCAGCTGTATAATGACAGTGAAACGGTAGGAATTTCAGCAGCCGAACTTCTGTCTTACTTCAAGATAAGCTTATCAACTGTAGCCTGAATCCATTCAACTCATAAGCAGATCAAAACTCATGTCATGCTGAACTGCTGTGCCGATTCCTGCTCCTACTATTGCTTTACATGTCCATATGGTCTTAGTTGTTTGCCATCTTACAGTTATTTTGCAAGGTTTTTAGGAGACAGACTGTCTCTTGTATTTGTTCAGCACCTTGTACAGAGAAGTCACGGATCCTGCTTGATGCCACCAAATGCTCATGTGATATAAATAACTTGTAATGAAGTGATAATAGGTGATGGTCAGCCCTTGTATTTTTTTCTCTCTTCAGCTATGCACTTGATCTACAAAGAGTAGCTGCTTTGTTTGCCTTCCCATTTAACATTAAAAAATGCCCTAAGGTTTTTCTTGTGCTTTTTATCCCATAGATTCAGAGGGATCTCTGAACAATACGTAGGAACCATGTACATCATTCGGGTGCTCCCACCACCACAGCACGGTGTGGCAGCTGCAGACTAAACAATGTCTTTAGGTTAAGGATTGATCAAGTGTCTGTGGAATTTTCATGCTTCCTTACGTGCCTTTCAGATTACAACTTTTTCCAAACTGGTGAGATTTGACGGGGGGAGCAGAATAGTGGATTTGGAGAACTTTTGGCAGTTGAATGTTCTTTTTTTAAAAAAAAAAAACCAATTGTGAAAGCAAATCTTGCTTTAGTCATCTCATTTATTTTCTTCTCTGCTTACAGAGGCTGTAAACTCCTTCAGGCTAGAAATGTCTTTCCGTTTCTGCCTGTACAATGAAGATCATAAGAACATGTACAAACAAACAAATCTTGCTACTGGCTCAGGCCACAAGCTGGTGTCCTACCTTCAGCTAGACCTTGCCCACTCACCCTTATGTCCGCTATCCCCCCTCTTCTTGGCAAACATGGGACACTAAAGAAAGTCAATTATTACAGACTTCCCTGGAATATTTTCAAATAATTTATGTTTATTAAATCATTTTTGATGTGTTTTTCTTCTCTGAATTTTGTCACTTTTTGAGTACACTTTTTAAGCAGCAATAACAAAAATTATCGTTATCAGAATAATAGAAAATACAGAAGTTCTGCAATTTCTTAACAGTAGGAAACCCTTTGCTATTTGACTTTTCACTATAATGTGTTGGTAGAAATATGACTTCAGGTTTCAGAATTAAATGCATGCCTCAGTGGTTTAGTTTATGCATTCATAATTATATTTACAATTAGAAATAATGCAATCAGGAATAATTTTTTTTTTATTGGCTGAGTGCACAAATGAGTTGGGAAGAAAATGTAGTTTTAAGTCATGCCTTCTTCCCCACAATTTAGGATCATTTAAGCTTCATCTCTGACACACATTAGGGAATTATAGGCTAATGAAGTCCATATGGGGCAGTACTACAGCTAAAGATTGCTGGGTCCCTCACCAGATTCCCTCAAATGCTGTGGACGCAATAACAGGATATAAAATCACTGCGGTGACTGCACAGTTCCACCATGCAGTGGTTTCCTGTAAATATTTTAATTCCTTTATAACGGAAAAGTGAAGCTTTAAATGGAAAAGCGGATGGGGAGAGGGCATTGTGTAATTGAGAATTCACGTGCCCTGCTAGGCAGGGTTAATGGGCATTGCCCTGCAGTAAACCGGCTCCTGTGAATCCTGGAAATGTCAAAGTGGTACAAAACAAGATTGTGAACCAGGTCCTTCTGGTGTTAAATGGAGGCTGCAGGGCAGCTCTAGACCCAAATGCATAATTTGTAGACACAGGATGTCATTTACGATTGCTTACCTCTCATTAAAACTAATCAGAATGGTTTTCTGTGAAAAATTGATTTTTAATTGGAAAAGTTAGATCTGTGAACCTGCTTTATTTTTCCTTGAAAAGCTGGAAACATTTTGCTAGGAACTGATGGAGAACGTCCTTGTTTGCTAATAGTTTCTAAAGCACTGAATGACTTTTTTCCTTCAGTCTTTGGCCAAAACTAGCAATGAAAAATATTTGTTTGCATTCTTTGCACAGTAATTTTTGTCAGAAAAGTCTTTTTCCATTAAAAAAAAAATTTCAAGGGATGTTTTCACTTGCCAGATTGAGAAGCACATTAATGCTGGGATGCAAACAGGAGGGCAGATTAGTACAGTGGGCTTCCACACTTCTCATGATGCTTTTCAACAGGACTGTCACCAGCAGCACAAGGTGCAGCAATGTCAGTTTTAATTAAAACCTTTCGTTTTACCTACAGCACAGAACAGCTGCAGCATAAACTGAGAAGCAAAGGCACCACAACATCTACAAGTTCAGGTTTTGTTGAACATAAATAGGAGCTATGACTAATGTGAACCCCACACAACGATGGCTCATCCCATAAATTCTAGAAAATGTTGATTGCTTCTCCCCGAAACATTCCACACAAACTTTTGCTGATTTTCAAAGAAGCTCGAAAAATTTCCAGGTTTTTTTTTTGTTCAAAAAATAAAAGGCAACCAACTATTTTATGCTTAGATGTATAAGTGCCTTATGAATCACAGCTAGATACCATTAAGTAAGTAGCCCAGGGAAGTTGCTGAATCTAATTCAGTAACAATTATAAATTTAAGCTTGCTCCCCAGGCTTTCCAGAGAAAACAGTACTTTTTATAGGGTGGATAGTAGCAGTTCACTGTTAGTAACCACAGTAAAATTTTGAAGATGTTTAAGATGAAGGGGCTTTAGGTAACATAGGTGTAGGTATCAAATTCTTTTTTAATTTCAGTGTGACCGAAAGATTTCACTGTACAAAATCTCAAACCTCCATAAAGAGTTGGTAATTCTCCTTCTGTCCCTAATCCCCAGGACTGCCCTATGTGCTCATCCCTGCCAAATGATTTCACCTGCTGCTCCCACTCAGCTGCCACCTCTTTTAGGATGTTCAGCCTTGTATTTGGAAGTAGTCAATGTAGTTCTCCAACTCCCTTAGCAGTAGACTCATAAAAATGAGTTGGAGTAAAAGCCCAGCCTGGGCAGAGAGGCTGACACAGGTCCGTACTTTATGCTGACCCATCACACAGGACAAATCTCACCGGGAACTTAATGCCCATTTAAGTATGTAGAGAATGAGCGGGGTGAGCAGGTGGAATCCTGAAGGAGGGAAGTTTATCTCCTTCCCCAGCAATTAAACTGTGGCTGGATGTGTGTACCACAAACCCAGGGTGGATCCTAATCTCCTTGAAGACCCATTATTAAGTAATTACTACAGGGTATCATAAGCTGGTGTGTCTGATAGTCCTTGTCTTTTAAATCTGAGCTGCAGCTGTGAGGGTGTAAGCAAAAACATACTTTGAAACAGCTCCATGTGTGGTCCTGAAGGAGGGAAGTAGCCAGGCTGACATTGAGCAGCCAGCCTGGCCCCACCACGGCCTCCAAGTGCCACAGCAGAGCTGGCTTGATGCTTCCTAACCCCTTCCACCCAAAATCAACCAGGTGAGCAAAGATGATTTAGGCAAAGGTGTTCACTGAAATAGAGTAGGGAGCATTCACAATGACTGCCCTGTTGTGTGGTGGTGGAGGTGGAAATGCCCTGCATGGGGAGTGGTGATAAGGACCTGAAAATGGCAACATCTCCTCTGGGCTGCTGGATCTGGAGGATGATATTTGCCTCCAGCCTCTGCTAAGTCTCTTTTGCCTCTGTTTCCCCTATATGAAAAATGTAGGTAAACATTTTCATCTCCAAGGAGGAGGAGATTGTTAACTAGATAATGATAGTCAAGTTATTTTAAATTGAAAAATTGCTAAGTCTGGTGTGCAATATGTTTTTCTTTCTTTTCTTGTTCTTCAGAGGTATTTTTTTCTTTGTGAGCATTCATAGAAATATCCTTGCAAGATGTACATCTCATTTTCATGAGAATTGTAAGAAAACTCCAGGGAACAGCAACTATATTACCTGATATTACCTTGATATTACAAGATATAGGTAGCAACTAGTCAAAAGACACAAAGGACCTTTGGAATTTAAACTTGTTAGGTGTTCTGCTTAATATAGCTGAGCAAGAATTTATGCTGGCATTGAAGTTTTCAGAGCTAGGCTATGCTATTTAAAATGGAATTTCACACTAATGAGCCTAAAATAAAATAATGTGCGGAAGGAGATTTCAAAGTATACTCAATTGTATCAGTCGTTCCCTATAAACAGAAAAAAATTACAAATCCAACCAAACAGCACCCTCTTCCGGACACAGACACCCGTGCAAAAGGCTTTTCTAAAAAGACAGATTTTGCAGCAAGTGGTAAGAGGACGATGCTGGTCCTAAAGGAAAAAGGGAGAGAAGGTAAGATGCTGTAGATGTTTCACATTCCATTTACCAAGAAAAACACAGAAAGTATTACCCTACTTTTTTTTTCTGTATGTTTTATATTAGATCATGAAAAATTAACAGAAACAGAGAGCCAATTTGCTTCAAAAGTAGATCCTAGTTATGAAAGGTTCATTTCCATCACAGTTTTATCGTTAGCAGAAGACCTTTCAGGTGGGTCACTCAACAGATAATATTTTTTTGTATCAAATAGATATTTTATTTTTGGTCTATTTCTGAGCTGATCATAAAAAGATTATTTTTTTCCCCACTGTATATGTTCAGAAAATAGTTTGTGGAGCTACATTTTATTCAGTAGATTTTTATAAGCAAATATGTTTAATATATTTTATATTCTGCCTTCTTCAGGAAGATGCTCTTATGTTTCTGATTCTTCACTGAAATCAATTTATTTCTCAAGTTCAAGTTTCCAATGTAAATTTAAAATTCGCTTTCAGTGAATATGCTGCCACTCTGAAACTCATGCAGTCTGATAACATATGAATGAATTTGCTACAGGATTCCAGGAAAGCAAACATCTCTGACCATAGCGAATTTTAACATGATAAAGATTTAATTGTAAAATGAAAATGAGTAGCAGCTGAAGTTCAGGTAATATTTCCCTAGCTGTGACTTTTCATACAGATGTTAAAGGAACTTAAGATGTTACCTCCTCATGTTTGCTTTCCTTTTTGTGATCTTTTCAGTGCCTGAAAAAATAAAGTACCAACATCTTGTGAAATGAACAGAAAGCAAAAGCCTTCTTTCAGGAGGATTACATTCTTTCTCTGTTGGGTTTTTTTTGTGCAGTGGGTAGTAGAGAGTTCAAGAACAGTAGCATTAAGTTGTGGTAGATACTTTTTATTATTATTATTTTACATCAGGACTGACCAAGCTAAATACCTTGATAATTAGAGACCAGTAGACAGAATTTTTTAGTCAGAATACCCTCCAATGTTTTGTAAAACAGCAGTATGTCTATACAGCTCGAATGCAGAGTTCTTTGCACACTATTTCTGATAAAGGATATTTGGAGTCATACTTCTCTGTGTTATGACCGACTTAATTAAAATTTGCACACAAAGAAATATGTTTTATCATTCTAACAATACGAAATGTAATCTACAGTAGCATAACGAGAAATGCAACTCTTGCACACTTGAATACTCCCACTAAATTTGAAACGGGACTTTTCTTGTAAGAAAAACTTGCAGTCATCAGGGGTTGTAGCTCTAATGCCCAGGACCCGGTACTTAATGAATTATTTATAATTACACAATAGAAAAGGAATTTTCTCTTTATTTTTGCCTATCATCAGCCAATCTAGCTGAAGAAATCTTTTAAATTAAAAGTTGGAGAGGTTTGATCTCTAATAGCTGAGATATATGCAGAAGTCCCCCTTACTGTCATCTGACAGTAAAACATTCCTCTTTTATGGATCTTTGCACAAGCCATGGTTGTGTGAAGAAGAAATCTGATAAAGATGTTTTTCTGGCAAATTGATAGGCATTGCTTATACTGAAATTCTGCAGTCTTTCTATACACACAGACTTCAAGAAAGATGGTAAGATTTATAGAGAAATACTGAAGGAAGGAGATTATTTTTTTGTAAGCTTGGGAGTGTATGAATTAATAAATTCTAGTTGTTCTGGCTCTTAGGAATTCCATTCTCTCTAAATTCCAGTTTTGTTTTCTACTTTCCCTCCCCGGTAGAGTTGAACCTGGGAATAGCATCACTCAATGGCTCGTTAGTTTGATAAAGTGGCATAAGTGACTATAGCTACAATGGGTACTTCGGGCTCAGAAGCATTTATGGGTCTCAAGGGAATTCTGAAAAACACCAGAAAGTCTTTAGGTACTGAATCACAGGCAAGTATTTTGAATCTTTATTTTTTTTTATATATTCTTTTCTATGAGAATGTCAGAACTAAAATATGGAATATGCTTTTCCCACTTGGTTTCTATTACTTGTAAAGCATTCAAAAGCTTCTAGAATAAAATTACCTCTATGCCCTGCTAGGGAGCAGGCAAAACTCCACTGAGTATCAAGGGAGTCCCTCTGTTGGTGTTGCTTTCCATTTTTAACCCAAATATAATAATAAAAATGACTAAATACTAGACTGGAGCTGTACAATCTCAGATCCAGCATTTATTTGTTATCATGTTTATCCCAGTGGGGTTTTACTGTACTTTTATAGTTATACAAAATGTGCTGAAATATATTCCACAAATTAACTTAGTTTCTTTTCAGGTGTAACGTATTCATCATAATAATGTAAGTTTGTTTTAAAAATTTGCTCAGATTATGATAGCAGCCAATTTGCATTTAGAAAAAAAGAATTGAAACAGAAATGCAGAGATAGGAAGTGCAGGAAGGATGGGAAGATATGGCAGAGAAACCATTTGCAAACAAAAAGTGAATTGCAGATAATAGATTTTTTAAAAAAAAATCTTACAAAGCTGAAAAAAATCCACCAATTTTACAGTAGTTTAGGGATACTCCAATTCTTCAAAAATCTGAAGTCCACACAACTCTCAGGAAAAAAGGGGCATAAATCATTTCCTTAAGGATAATCAGAGCCTGATATTGGAACAGCATTTTCACACAGAAAGCCTCAAGCCACTGCCTGTGCACCCAGCTCCAGCAGTAACAAACACGGAGAGCTCGGGTATGCATCCACTGATGCAACTGGTTCTCACGTACCTCTGCACCTCCATCCACATACGCTGTAACTGAGCACTGAGCCTGCACCAAGTGAGACTGCCAGGCATCAGGGGAAGGACAATTTATGCCAAGAAGCAACTGCGGATAATCAGAATTTCCCTGAGAAATTTAATTCCATCCTGAAACAACATAGCTAACTTTTCTAATCATAACTGTATTTTCCATTGTGTGAAAGACACTGAAGCATAGTTGCAGAGTTAACCCCATAAAATCCTGAAAATTTCCCTTGTGAGGGTTTAGGTCTGCTTTCTGACAATGACTAATTAGACATCTCAACATAAAAATACATTTCTATTTTGTTACAGTATTCATTTGGGGTTTAATCACAGTTGTCAATGTGCTATTTCAGTGAATAATATTTTCATATTGAGTTATTTTACAGTTCATACAGCAGTAAGAAATATCTTAAGGTACTAACTGATTATTTAGACTATTTATTGTAGAGGAAAGCAATGGCATTGAAAATATTGTATAAATAGAAAATACATTAAACAGCAAAATCCCTACCTTGCATTATGAATTGAAATGACATTACTTTAAAACATTTGAAAAATATCATCATAATTATGTTATCAACACAGAGACAGATTACCTATTATTTTAACATAATTAATTTGAGCTCAGTGCATTTATGTTGCTGTGTATGTCATTATCCATCAATATAATTATGAAATGCTAAAAATTGAGTTTTGAATCTTAAAGCTATTTTAATT
The DNA here is from genome assembly GCA_013398125.1 of Aegotheles bennettii. Lineage (NCBI taxonomy): Eukaryota > Metazoa > Chordata > Aves > Caprimulgiformes > Aegothelidae > Aegotheles > Aegotheles bennettii. The sequence goes on along the minus strand of VZRW01008202.1, from coordinate 498,173 downwards.
GGTTGGGTTTTTTCTCTAAATCCACCGTTCATTTGTCTCCATCTTCAACATCTGACATCCTTAATTACAATTTACATTTATTTTTTCTCTGTCCTCTAGGCCACATCCCAATCTCACCTGTGATGTTTTCACAACAGGGCCTTCAAGAGAGATAAGCCTTCCCTCTTCAAAGACCACAAGCTTAATACCAGGTTTGTATTATTTTTCTTGAAATGCTGCTGGTTCTTTTTGCTGTCTTACTGTTCTCTTTCATTTATACTTTCATACCTATGGTTCTATAATTTTTTTCTCTTTTAAACTGATCCTCCTCTGTCAGTGTGAAAGGCAAACAAAACAATAAATGGTATAATATTTTAAAGGGCTTTCTCTGTGTCAGGGTTTGTTCTTCTGTCTAGCTTGGAGAACTCCCCTCCCAGTACTTCAATAGGTCTGGGTTTGTTCTTTTCCTCTGAGCTTGCAAGGTAGGATATGTTGCCCCTATGTAATCTCAGATGACGGGGGGTAGATGGAAGATCTGTATGAAGGTAAAAGTCTACACATCTCTTGTCGTACATAAATGTCTGTCTCCAGGAAAGCACTGAGGCCACAGCTGTCCAACACAGTGCCCAGGAACGACTGTCTCCAAGGCTCTGATAAAGCTTGACTTTTTTATGCCTCTGATTTTTTTCTTTCTCTCTCATGATTGACATTTGTCTTTTCTGGGCCTTGTTTGCTTGCACTGCACTTGTAGGGAGCCTGAAGCACTGCAGTATTTTCATTTCAGTCAGGTTAAGGGTGACGAAGATTACACATGCATACTGATTTATGCCTTAAAGGCTGGAAATAGTGTCAAGTGTGATCTCAGCAGAGCTCTGCTCGATGACTCAAGTGCTTGGTACGGTGTTACACTCTCAGACATCAATCCTCATCCAGCAAAATGAAAACTCTCTGTCCAGAACATCATTCAATAAAGTCCTGAACTGTAAGTGTTATTAGTTATTAATAAGATAATAATGATATTTTCAGTGTTCATGCCAAAGCCAGAATCAAGCCTTTATTGGGCTAAGTACTGTTGAAACACAAAGCAGTGAGCAGTGCCAGCCTCAAAGAGCTTTCACCATAAATGTGCACTTGATAACCGATATCTCCGCAAGCCACACTATCCACATACTCATGTGCTTCTGAGATCATTTCACTACGAAGGTCTTATGCAAAGAGGAGATATAACTGTAAATCAAATCTTTTTAAAGACAGATCCTTACATTGTTGTATTTGGAAGTGCTAGATGTCAGGAATTTTTGTAAAGAGCAGTGGATGTGAAGGTGGCTGTTATCCCAAAGACATGAGGCATTTTTTTTTTCAGTATTTCAAGCTCTGAATTACGCTGAAGTCAGTGCCTATTGACAGGGGTTTTTTTTCTTTCTTCTAACCATATATGTAAAACAAACCCAGAGTGATTTGACAGTTAGTATACCCTTAAGCTATAAAAGGCCAAGGACTTGAACCACAGGCACCTGCATTGCAAGCTACTGGTTCTTCTTGTGCAGATGCCTTTCTCTCTCTGGTCTTAACCACACGTAGCTGCCTGAACCTGAAAAACTTTTCCCAGCACAGACAACACCAAACTTCATATGTCCCTATGAAAAGTATTCATTTGGCTCCACCTCCTTTTCCCTCAATGAAAAAAGCCTGAAAATTCCCAGCCAAGCTGTATTTGCAGTATGCTGGCAAATACCAGAGATGGGAAGAACAATGCCAAGAGCAGTCCAAGAGTGAGCACTTTCCTTCCAGTTGCCTTCAGACCTTGCCCGCACAGGGAACGACACAGTTCGGTTTGCTACTGACCAAGCACTCTTTGCAAAACAACTTGAAGGAATGATGGAAGGGATGGAGGGAATTCCTCTTTCAGACACCAGTTTCAGCAGCACAGTTAGCTCTGAATCTTTTCCCCTAAGTTAATTTAACACATCTCATTAACAGTGTCCAATTGAATAATGTAGCAAATGTTTCTAAAAGAGCTGGTAATGCACCAGACACGAAACCATTCATATCTGACTCAGTAGTGCAACCTCAGACCATCCCCATATCAATCAAATATTGTTACCCTGACACCGAGTCTGAAGGATCAAGCACATCAGTGAGTATAGCTGCCATGTTCTTTCCCTGCTGTTTGTTCTGGCAGTCAAAATGGGGGCACACAGCCTGCCTAACTGTCATTACAGGTCCTTGGATAAGTGAAAATTCATTTTTAACAAAACACAATGCCTGTTCTTTTCTAATCAAGTCAAGCAGGCTTTTATTCTAAAGAACATGCATTAAACCATGAGAGAAAGAAATAAGTTACCCTGTGCTCCAAAGTACACCTGTGACTGCAGCTATAGTTGGTGGGTAGACAGACAGGCAGAGACACTGTCAGCACTGGAAATGTGTCGTAGTGTTCTGGAAAAAAACAGCAAAATGAGTTAAAAGTTAGCTTTCAGTTCTATAGCTCTGTCTATACTGTGGAAAAGTAGATTCAGGTTGATATGAGGCACATTAAACCATGAGAGAAAGTGGATATACTCCCGTAACAGTCTCATTAGCACTAACTGTATTCCTGTCTCTGTGCTATACTTTATGGGTACTGGCTGTGTAACCATGCTAACATAAAACCATCTGCATTTCCAGATTCAATGTAAATTCCTTAATTTTTATTATTTTGGGAACGAGGGGGAATTCTGAATAAATTCTGAAACTCCTAGTAATGATCTGCATTCAATACTCATTGTGTGGAGTTCATTTAGTTTCCTTCTTCGATAATATTTTAACATTTTAATCAAGCTTTTAATCTTAAAATTGGATTAAAATATACCTAACGTCTCGAAGTGAGATAATTTGATCCTTGCAACCAGCACTACCATATGCTATCAAACACAGTTAACAGGTTTTAAAGGCCGGAATAGGATTATCACCTTTTGTGTCTTATCTTGCCCCCCTAACGATCCCATTGTTTTGGCAAAATGGGTCAACAGAAATGTCAAGCAGATACCACTTTCCCAGGAAAATAAAACTTCAACTGTAATATGAACTGGCATTTGAAATTCTGGGTATGTTTAGTGCATACACAAACTATTTTGCATTTATTAATGAATACAGAGTTACATCTACACGGCTATAAAACCATTTAGCAACAAAATCAAATTTTCAAGGAGAAAACAGAACTAATAGTTTGTTTTCCCATTTGTGTTTGCTAACATTGTATTATCTTCATTTACCCAGGTTAGTGCATTCTGCCCCCTCGCAGCCGTTGTACCCCTGTATGGCCAGGTAAGTGTTCTCCTCCCCACTACCATGCACTCCCCAGAGCACAGGAGAAATATCAGTGCCTACCACCGGTCTGAAGGTAGTAGGAGCCTGAATTGGATGCAAAGCACATGTAGATGGAATGTGTAAGAAATTTCATCTGCCAAACACTGAGTCTTGACTGATCACAAGCAAATGGAGTTTTTTGTGTCTTACAGCTTGGTGAAATTCAAGTAGCAAAACGCATCTACAGGAAGTAGAGGCCAACTGATCTCTAAATTTCCATTTTACACTCAGTGTATGTATAATGCTGTGGTTCTTTCCTGAATAGCTGCATTTTTATTACAGGGCAAAGCAACACACCTTTCAGTGAGCTGGCCCTCCAAAGCAGCTGAGCCAGTTTGCTGCTGCAAGGCACTAAATGTGCTTGGCACAAAACATGTAAGTCCCCAGAGAAAGAGGTCTCGTCTCATAGGGAAGAATTTTCTCCAGCCCTGGAGGAACACTGTCTGCCTGCAATGGCCACTGAGGGCTGTGCCCACCCCAACAACAGAGACTTTCAGTAACTTCCGTGGGTGTCATGGGTATTGGGCACTGAACAATCCCCGAGATCTGGGGCGAGGACAATGGAAGGCCAAGGGTTTGTGGAGGACAAGTGGCCTGTAAAAGAGGTCTTGGAAAGATTGGTGAAACACAAATACCACAGTGATTTCCTGACAGCGATGCTTGTGGCTCTCAGCGGTTATGGGTGCTGTGCTAGCAATGAACATTCTGCATGAAGGCCGTTAGCATGACCCCGAGGAGAAGGCCAGAACTCAAGGCTCGTTTTCACTGCTGCTCCTGCCCCGAGGTGTAACCATCAGCCCTGACAGACACAGCTCAGCTCCAACTTCAGCCCCCGGCCCCTGCACCTCGGTCCCGCCGCTGTGGCCGCGGGCACGCCTGGGCCCGGTGGCCCTCACGGGCAGCACGGGCTCGGCGCTGGCGGCCACAGGGCTTAAAACGGCGTTTTCGTTCGCCAGGGATGCTCCGTGACGGAGCCTGGGCAGGAACGAGAGGCAGCTCCGGCCGTGCGGAGCGAGGGGGGGCGGCGGGAGCGCTCGGCCCCGCGTTGGTGAGGGCAGCCGCAGCCTCGCCGCCGCCACTGAGCATGCTCGGCTCCTGCACATCC
>VZRW01008202.1:370172-493394 GCA_013398125.1 Aegotheles bennettii | reverse complement strand
AGGCCGCGGCCGTGAGCGAGTGCCCTCCGGCACTGCGAGTGCCCTGCGGGACCCTGAGGCCTTCGGGGAACCGTGCCCGGGGGAGCCGGGGTCCCGCCGTGCGCTCGGTGACCCCCGCAGCCCTCGGCTGCCCCCGGGGCGTGTGGTCAGGGGGTGCCCGTGTGCCCCTTTGAGCGGTTCCACCCGTTCCCCTTCTCTCGGGACGAGCTCCTGACCCTGCTCCTGTTTCCACAGTTCCCGGCGGCACCACCGTGCTGGTGGAGCTCACCCCCGACATCCACATCTGTGGCATCTGCAAGCAGCAGTTCAATAACCTCGATGCCTTCGTTGGGCACAAGCAGAGCGGCTGCCAGCTCACCAGTGCGACAGCTGGGGCCACCAGTACGGTCCAGTTTGTGTCGGAAGAGACAGTGCCATCGACACAGACACAAACCACAACCAGGACCATCGCTTCGGAGACCCAGACCATCACAGGTATTCTGGTGGCACATACAGGAGCTTGGGAGCACTCAGCATCGCGTAGCCCTCTGCTCCTATGTCCCCATCACACCAAAATCCCAGTGCTCACGGGAGTTGTCATGTACCTGCAAGCAAAGGAACAAAAAGAGGAGAAAAAAAGTGGTGTGCTGCCTTCTTGGTTTTGGTATGACAGCAGTTGCTTAACTTGCATCTCAATTAGCAAATTCACTTAGAGAATTGCTCAAGTCTAATGTGTTGTATAACCAACTTGTGCAAGCTAATTAAAATTGTCAATACTTATGAAAAGTAATCAAATTACTATGCATTTTGTATTTTAAGAGTGTTCTTGATGAGAAACAGACACAGAATTGCTGTCAGGCGCCAATCCAGACCTTTTTATGTGAGAACACTGCATTCCCTACCATTGCTCCCACAGCTAATTGGCAGGAAAAATATTACTCAAAATTTCTATCTATGCAAAGGCTCAAGTGAGGTCCTGATCCTGCAGACATGTCTATAAAACTGGAATTTTTGTTCTGTGTGTGAAGGTTTGTTCTTCTATATATAGTTTTGTTTTATTTAATTTTATTTTGGTCTGGGACCTTACTAAAATCCAAATTATTTGACTTTAATTTGGATAGACAGATTAGGGCAGAGAATCTGGAAGAGCAGTGAAACAAACTGAATTCAGGGCTCACTTCCAGGAATTTTTGTATTATAATCCCTCAACTTGGTATGGGTTTTGGATGAGTCATTTTTCTGCTTCATATTTACTCATCTTTAAAATGCAGGCAGTTATATCCTTTGGCCCTTTTGGGGTATAGTGTTGTTTAATTGATTTAAAAGCTGCTACTTTGGCTGAGATCATTTTACCTGTTATTCTTGTGAGTAACAGCTAAAAACAGTATAGATGAAAGCAGCTGAACTTTTTTAACTCTTTAGAAAAAACTGTTTACATGATGCCTGTTTGACAACATTTGTCATGTAAATAATTTGAGTTTTTTCTCCTTTGGGCTGTAGCACAGCCAATGTTGAAAAACAAACGTACTTTTATTAATGCAAGACTTGGACAGGCATCAGAAAAAGCTGAACTTCTGAAGAGACTGAACGGTGCAGTCAGATAGGATTCGGAGAGAGACAAGTGGGCCTATGTAAGGTTGTAGTAAGTTCAGAGTAGCTCATCAGGTCTTGACAGAATTGTTGCTGATAGCAAAGGAGAAAAAAGCCTTTCTGCTTTCACCCTCCCCCAGGTGAATAGGAAGCCAGGAACAGGAGTGTTGCTGGAAAAAACAGAATAGAGAATTAATGAAACTAGAAAATAATGATATTTTTCTGATTGGAGAAATTAATGGTCTCAAATTGAGCTCTTTTATGTGTTTAGTTTCTGCACCAGAGTTTGTTTTTGAGCATGGCTATCAAACATACCTGCCTGGTGAAAGCAGCGAGCCTCCAACTGCTGCTATCGTCTCTACACCACCAAAAGCACGTTCAAGAAAATCTGCTTCCTCACTTACACAGAAGAAACTAAACTGCTGCTATCCAGGTAAGATGTGGAGTACACTTTGTTCTTTTTCGTTTTAAAATTGATAGGTTTCATATAGTGATATGCACAATAGCTCACTCTGTCTTAAGTCGTTAAGATGCGCAGAACCTAGAAGGCAACCTACTTACTAAAGGTGTGATGTACTACCATTGGTACCAGTAGTAGCTTTGCTATTGGTTTTGTATGTCCTTAGACATTGGTACTATACTGTGGGATACTCTGGCAATGCCACAGTGGGTTTGTGTATAGACATTGGCCTACGCCTGTAGCAGTGTAAGAGCAGAGTCTCCGAGTTCCCAACTGCACTAACTTGAAGTCATATATGGAATTAATTTGTTCCCCCAGCACCCCTTGTGTATGGGGAATTAAATTAATGTAATGCCCAGGATATGACTGTATATTTTTTTTATTTTGTTAGATTTTCCTTGAATTTAATTATCTTAATCTTACCATTTTCAGGTTGCCAGTTCAAAACTTCCTATGGTATGAAGGATATGGAACGTCATCTACGAACACACACAGGTTTATATAGTTGCTTTTTTATATTTTTTTTTTTGGCTGGTTTCCTCCTTTTTGCCAAAACATGTTTTCCTACAAAATAACGTGTCTGTACATTCTAATATTGTAGTTCTCTGTGTCTGGGGAATTGCCCTTTTTGGGTAAGCCATGTCCAACTATGGGCAGTACCACTCACAGGTAGGAAATGCAAACACTGTACATAGAATTAAGGCACAGTTGAATTTCTGAGGTGTAGACCATGTGTTTATCAGGGTACAGTGGTGGTGGTGCATAAATCTAGTTTGTTCTTCATATGAACAGTGATTCCAACGTTTCACCTCTCTTGTCACTAAACCACAGTTTCTGAGTCATAAAGGGAGAAAGTTCCAAAGGGTCTTCTCGCTTGTGCATGCAGCCTTCTGGAGCATGGAAGAGTTCTTAGCTGATAGGATGGCTGCTGAAATCCAATGTCCAACTTCTGAAAACTAGCCCCATTTCTATTAAGTGTTTAGCAAGTGCTTTTTTTATTGCAACAACATCCTTATGGTGTGAAAATTCTTGATGTGTTGATGCTCTTCTGTTTGTTTCAGGAGACAAGCCCCATAAATGTGAAGTTTGTAACAAATGTTTTAGTCGTAAAGATAAGCTGAAGATGCATATGCGTTCTCATACGGGCGTGAAGCCCTACAAATGTAAGCACTGTGACTATGCAGCTGCTGACAGCAGCAGTCTCAACAAGCACCAGCGCATCCACTCCAATGAGCGTCCCTTTAAATGCCAGATCTGTCCTTATGCAAGCCGTAACTCTAGCCAGCTGACTGTACATCTCAGATCCCACACAGGTAAGTTTATACTAAAATTCAGATCTGTAAAGGTTTGAAGGTTGTAGGGAAGGTTTTAAAAGGTATACAGATGTCAAAGTGCCAGAAAGGGCCTATTTAAATTCTCAAAAGCACCTCAGCATCCAGCTTCTGTGAATTTCCTGGGCATAGAATCTAGTAGTACAGTACAGCTCTAATAAAAAAAAAAGTTAAAACAACCATAAGACAGATCCGACTCTTGGTGGATTTTCTTCTATATAGATTTTGAAACTGCCTATTAGATGTTCTTAAACCAGTAGAAGTGAAGGATCTAATTGATTGATTGATTAAGAGCATCAACGTTCTATCTCTGTCTCTCAAATCTGGTCCACGATATCAGAAGCACTGAAATTATTTTATAATTGAGCTAATTATATCAGTGCAAACCTCAGTGGCATAATTTAATTTTTCTTGCATCAGTAAATTAGAAAGTAATTGGCAATTTAAGTTACACCTCTTTTTGGCCTGCCTGTGTGGTAACTTCCATGTGCAGACTGATAAATGTTAACAATGTAGTATGAGCAGCCAAAAACTATATTCTGCCCATATAATTTTGCTCTGTGGTTAAAAAGCTTTAGTCTCCAGGCTTATAAACATTATATCACTTTATATTTGCATTATAATCAGATTTCTCTCTTATACATTGTTCCTAGAAGGGATTCGCTGTAAAGATACTGTGGTACAGTTGTCTTTGTACATTGTGTTTGTATGTTGCTTTTCACCTAATCCAGGCTAGTGAATTCATTTCTGTGTTGTCTTTTATACATTTGATTAGTTCTGTGAATTTTAGCTGCAAGGTGGTTATGGTTCAGTGATTACCAGATTAGCTTTGAACCTATCCTACATCTGATACTGAATTCAAGTACTAAACAACATTAGTTCAGATGTGTGCAAGACGGGATTTATTTTGAGTAGATAAAAGAAATAAATCCCTTGTGCATTGTGAAGGAGGGGAGAGTTAAACCAATCTGTCTCTAGCAGAAAAGAATCTTTTATACTTCACAAATTTGCTGTGATGGAACAGGGAGGACTGTCAGGCAGTTGTTTCACAAGTTCCTTCTTTCTGTTGCTATATAAGATGATATGATGGTAAGTCAAAATAGTATGGGTGGTTATGAGAAGTTATCTGTTAGTAACACTAGTCAGAGAAAACAGTATTGCATTTTCTCTGTGTCATGCATAGTTGTGCATTTATGTACATGGGCAGGAATTTGGCTGTGGGAGAGCCTATGAATGATCATGGTTCTCTTCTATTTCCAGCAGCAGAGTCAGATTTTTGTGGCATTAAATATTGCAATAATTGGGAAGTGATTTTAGGCTACCTTCTGTTTTTTTGGCAGATCAGTCTATTGTACCTTAAGCAATTGAATTATGCTAAAATTCAAGTCTTTAGTTTTGTTGTTTTGTTGTCTCTTCCATTTCTCCAAAATAAATCCTTTTTTGTAAAAGGACTTTTTTTGATTCGCTGAAAGGAGGCACAAGAATTTGGAAAGCAATCATTTTTTCCCTTGTTGGGTTACAAAGCTGTTATGCACCCAGCCAATTTCAGGGGAAAAGTAAGACTGCTATGTAGAATATACAGCTTACTGGAATTAAATCAGTCATTCTCGAAAAGGCGAGTGTGGTCTACATTGCTTAGAGTGAGATCATCTCTATAGCATTACTTGTTGAACTAGTCATTTAATGATCAGTTTCCTGTTAATTTGAGTAAAACTACTCTTACAATTAATAATTCCAGGATCAGACACTCACTGTTTTGGGTTTTTTTTAGGCTATATTCTGTCAGTGTCAATTATGTATGGACAGAAATGTGAAGAAATACAAGTAGTAGACCACTCTTTAAGTAAATGAACCAACATACTTTGCTATATTCAGTAAAACCACTAATTCTTTTTCATGTATTGTGCTACCGTGTATGTGAAAATTAAGTCGTTGAAATACATACTATGCCTTCATCAGCAAAGCAGATAAAAATTCAGTAGCTGAGTGTGCGGCTGAGACTGTAAAATAAACTAGATGAACAAACAGTGCATCTTCATTAATAAAATCTGTTTAATATAGATAATACACCATGTATCTCAATTATTAAACAGATACATGGATTAGCACAGTAGGCCACAACTTGATTTGAAAAATATGCAGCTAAACCTAAGACATATGTAGCCAGATAAGCAAATTATGCAAAATTATACAGCTATCACAAACTCTATAAAATATTAACTTATAAAATAAATCAGCCATTTGCAGTTTGATTATTAAAGAAGATAAATGCGTGCTGAACTAAGTACACTCTCTTTTTCTTTCCCCCACCAAGGGTGTCTTAGAATCTAATAACACAATTCTTCCACTTTTTCAAAATAATACCTACCTAAAGACTTTGTGCTCAGGTAGTTTAGAGAACTACATATTTAGATTAGAGAAAAAAGTTAAATTATTTAGTTGGGTTGGTAGGCTTGCTTTGGATATTTATTTTTTTTTTAATGACTTCAGAACAGAATCACTGGTCTTTACCCTGGAATTGATTATGGACTAAACAGAGCTACAGCTTAATTTGGTCATGTGTGTTGTGACACAAGCCTGCAAATAAAGAAAATGCAAAATAGTTCAAATGGTTGTGTAGGTAGTCTGACATAAACAGGCTTACAGAGATCTTGCAGATGAATGTGTTCTGTTCATTTTTCATCCTTAATCAGTTGAGAATTTGACCTAACTTTCAATTACATTGTTAAGTTTCTGGATCAGCATTACTAAAAAAAATAAAAAGCACCTATGAATATTTCATGTACTTGTTTGCATGAATGCAAACTGATATTGCATGAATACAAACCGATACTAGGTTTTGTTGAAGTGATCTATGGAACATTATTAGGTGTGCTACATGGGGCATATACCTCTTTCTTGGTTGCTGTAATGCCAGAAAAACAAAAGCTTAATGCTATTTCTCTGTGTAAGCACATTTCCCCAGAGTCAGACTTGCATGCATGTTTCATTAATCTTATATTTGTCTTTTCCAGTTGCATTTATGTAGCTGTGAGCCCTCTTTTTTTATTTTTTTATTTTTTTTCCCCAATAACTGTAGTAGTGCTATGGTCGTGCAGCCACCTGACACTGACATAGCTGTGGACTTTTGTCCCTACATCTCCCTATATTCTGGACAAAAGTTTCCACTGCTTTCGTGTGCCAGCAGTAGTGTCTGTGCTGCACCACATGAACCAGGCCAAAAAAAGTAATCGGTCCTTCTTGTCAGCTAATCTAACTCACCATGTGAATAAATGGTGGCACAAGAAAGGCAGTGAGGAATATATGGTTGAGCAGCAAGGCTGGTGCCTGTTAAGCATCTGTTTCTGCAGTAGTCTACTATTTACCTAGGCTTAAAATTAGCCCACAAGCCTCCCTGTAAATCTTGTAGTGTAAACCTAAGACGTGGATGTGCTTAAGTTGTTTTCTTAGAATTCACAAATACAGCTCTTAAAGTTAGAGTGGTTATTACTTTTAAACACTAGTTGAGATGTACTGTTGCTAAAGAAGGACAAATGAGAAACTTCAGTTGCTTCTCTGGAGCACACAACACAAAATGAACTAAAAATGGAGAATATCTAAGATGTAGATGTGAAAAGCAACAGATGTGGGCAGCCGTGCTCGTGGAGAGTTTACACACAGGTATGCCAGACCAGGTGATAAACACTGTGCCATTAAAGTTTTTTACATCTTAAAAATATGTTGGGAGTTCACAGATATTCAGAACAAGTCAGCTGTATATAATTCATTATAGCATTGACTTCTCCAGTGGATCTTGGTTTCTCATCTGTAATTTGAAATGTGTTTTTTGTTTACAGGAGATGCTCCTTTCCAGTGTCAGATGTGTCCTGCTAAATTTAAAATCAACTCAGACTTGAAGAGGCACATGCGTGTGCATTCTGGTGAGAAACCTTACAAGTGTGAGTTCTGCGAGGTCCGCTGTGCCATGAAAGGAAATTTGAAATCACACATTCGTATCAAGCACAGCATGGAAAATACTCTCAAGTGTCCAGAGTGTGACTTTCAGTGTGGAAACAAAACAAGCCTTCGGCACCACATAAGAACTCATCAGCCCGAGCAGCCAGTGAAGTGCTCAGAGTGCAACTACTCCTGCTCCAACAAGGCAGCTCTGAAAGTGCACGAGCGAATTCACTGCAAGGATCGTCCTTTCAAATGTGAATTCTGCAGCTTTGATACCAAGCAGCGGAGCAACCTGACAACTCATGTGAGGAAAGCTCATGGTGACAAAGTCAAGACCAAGAAGCAAACTGTGGAGAAGAAGGAAGGAGAGAGGCCAAAGCAAGGTGGCTCCAGGCAAGTTGCCAAATTGGATGCCAAGAAAGCATTTAAGTGTGACCTGTGTGATGCTTCCTTTGTCCGAGAAGATTCTCTCAGGAGTCATAAGAAGCAGCACAGTATGTATAATGGATCTAAAAATAACGAACTGGCTGTTTTACAGCTTCAGATGGATCCCACTCGGCAGACCAGTGCCCCAATTACTGTCAGTCACCTCCAGGTCCCAATTCAGGCTGCTCAGGTTTCTCCGTACAATGAGGGGAGGGTCAAGATCATTGTGGGTCACCAGGTCCCTCAGACTAACAGTATCGTTCAGGCTGCATCAGTGAATGTCGTGCCTCCTACCTTAGTTAGCCAGAATCAGGAAGACCTCTCAGCCAACAGCCGCTTGCAGCTTCTGGGCCAGGTCAGTTTATTGGCACCACCTCCGCCTCCCATATCTCAAAACGGAGCGGGGCCTGTGGCACAACCAGCAGTTCTTCTCGCAACCCATGACCAAAGCGATGGAAGTGCTTTACATCAAACCCTGATTCCTGCTGCTCCTGTCAGCAGTCATGAGGCTTCAGCAAACCAAGCTTTCATCACCAGCTCTGGAATTAGCTGCTCTGACTTGGAAGGCCTTAATGCTTTGATACAAGAAGGAGCAGCAGAAGTGACTGTGGTTAGCGATGGAGGTCAGAGTATAACAGTGTCCACTTCAGCTCCCCCTCCTCCTATCTTTTCTTCATCCTCTCACACAGAAGCCCCTAAGCAGACCTATTCAATCATTCAGAGTGGAGCCCATACAGCTTTGCTGTGTCCAGCAGACTCCATACCAGATTAGTCAGAAAGTACTATTACTAAACAAATTTCGATCTCGGAGGCAGTGCTGAGTGCAGCAGAAATGCATAGGACATAAGTGAATGCAGGATTTGTCCTACAAAGCCAAATACCTTCCACTTACACATTTTACTTGTCTGTACGTGGAAACATACATCTTGTATGTGAAACAGAGGATGTGTTTATGTACATGCCTCAATTGAAATCACGGGCTGTGTTCTTTGTAAAACCTGGGCATTGAAGCAACTGTTGACAATTTGACCAAGCAGTAAGCTTCCCAGAGCGTGATTCTTGTATTGTGCTGGCTAAAATAAGAAAGTCTCACGTTATGATGAGTTACCTTCACAGCAGACTCATTCTTTCACGCATGCACAAAAAGGTAATAGTCCAAACTATTCTGAAGTATATTTTTAAGTGAAGCCTGTTTCAATTACATGCTATGTATGCATTAACTGCACCTGGGTGATTGTTGATCTGGAAGAAATGTCTGCTACTGGGTCTAATGCAGCCCTAGTGAAGTTTGAGGGGGCTGTTCCTTAATGTCTGTAAAAGTTGCTAGCACCTGGCACTTCATCTAGAAATACTTAGTCAGAAGACCAGGTGATCATTTTTAGAAAACAAAAGAATTTTGTCCAGCCATCATCAGTAACAAACTTTGTTACCAAGAACACTATTGCAAATTATATATATGGCACAGTGATCTCTGTCAGAGACACCTGTGTTTCAAAGAACAAAACAACTGCAGATATACTTTTTACAAACACTACCGAAATTTGGGGTTTATTTTTATGCTGCCTGTCTGTAGTTGTACATGTGGTAAAAGTACATTACATTTTGGCTCTGTTCTTTTTAAGTAAAAGGGAAAAAAAGAAAAGATAGACTTCATTGCATTTAAAATTTAAAAAACATAGATTCTAATTCAAGGTCTGAAACTCTATCATAAATTCAGGTTGGATCACAATGAGGTAGTAATTTGCCATTCTATGATGCACACTTCTATAATGAATGAATTCTAGGCTGTATTTTGAAACAAGTGATAATGTAGTCCTATCTGGTGAGCATCAGTGGTAGCTAATATCTTCACTACCAAACTCTCTAGTTAAAGAGCAGACTCTTAACTTGGGAAAATAGACAGCTGTATAGGTGCCTGTATCTGTGAAAATCAGAGATCACTTCACAGCCAGACAGCATCCCAAGGACAATTGTTAACATACATGAAGACTGAAAAGAGACTGTTATCAAAACTAGCTCCAAGATTCCCTCTTGGGAAATCAAAGTCAAGTTAAATTTCACAGTATTTGCTAGTGGGAGACATAGACTGATTGTTTTATGTGCTAGAAACATGCTTGGGAAAGCACAGAGATGATGTAATTAGGGCCACTTTCTGAACAGGCCTTGTCTGAAATTTTTAGCTCGTACAGCCTTTATTTTGTGTATGAGGGGGTGCTCCCTGCTCCTTCCTTCGCATGTGTGGTACATGCACACGTTCTTCACAAGTGTGGCACATGCTCTATGTATAGTGTAAGGCCTCTTGCTTTACAATGATGAGTAGGAAAATGCAGCCATAACTCACAAGGACAGTTGTACAGGTCATTCTTGAAAATGTGACCTTTGGTTTTTGTTAACTATAAGGGTTATTTAAACTTGACTGCTCCAGTATTGCTGTCTTCATTATTTGTGGGAAATAGTATTTTTTTAGCTCTCTGTCTCTTCTGCCTTCCTAATCCTTGATTCTAAAATAATGTTCTTTTAAGAAAAAAAAACATTTCCAAATAATCTTGGTTTTAAAATCTGATTGGAACTGTCTGGCAGTGTGCCTGACACTTGTGGATGTCAGAAAAGACCACATTGTAATTAGAGGGAGAAACTTCATAAATGCTTAATTAAAAAGGCATTATTACAGACTTATATTGAAATACAAAGCAAAAGTTCCAAGTTCACTGACAGTTGTATTTCTGGGTTTATTATTCCCTGCACTTGTTCTCCAACTTTTCTGATGATACAGGTTTGTCACCTGTTAATTATCTCTTCCCTACAGATAGGTAATTTAAGGAGCTGACAAGACCCAGTTCCAAGTCACTGAGCACACCTATTTTTATATAAATTATAAGTAAGCGGGAGGTTTTCACTACATTAGATCACTGTAGAAATTCATTGAGAACAATCAATTGGAAGCCTAGATACTTTGAATTTTAATGCTGGCATTGCTGTTTTGTGGCTCTTCAGTCATGTTTTGTTGTTGTGCCTATAGCACAGACCTGATCATTACATTTCAACTGTGTTGAGACTACTTGTAAAGCACTTGGAAGATAAAAGGCATCACAGGTAAGTGTGTGATCTTATTATATGTGGTCCCTGATATCAAGGTTGTAAACAATCACTGGAGCAACATAGATCAAACACTTTGTTATTTTTGAATTAAAATGCATAGCATAGTAGTGATTCTTCGCTACTAACTCATCTCTGAATGTATGTGTATGTATGGGCATGATCTCTACCATTGGGCTGTGTACAGTGTTTTAGTGCACCAGGCCAATAGTTACTGTAACTAGTAGTGAAAGATGGAGCACTTCCAGTCCTGTAATAGGAAACACATTTTTCACCCAGCTTACTGGTGTTGCAGGGTAGGACGTGATTCCCCAGGGTGGGGGACTCCTTCAGATCATCTCGATGGTCCAGTTTACAGCACTGCTCCACAAACCATTGCACTAGCATAGCAAAGTAGATGGTAAACTACCACCGAGATCAAACCAGAGATGGAGCAGGTGGGGAGATTTCTGCCAGCTCCTTTTGTGGTAATTGTAATACTGAGCAACACAAATGGTGATAGAAAATATCTCTTGGGATACTGTCAGCTTTCAAAACCCGTGCTAGGTCTTTGAATTGGAGTAACTAGTCCACTGGTGATCCAGGTTTTAATACCAGTTTTTATATATTTTTCCTTTATTTTAAGACTAAGGAATCTAAATTGATCTGCACTCACATACTTGGGTTTGTCACTGCGAAGTCTGCCTCTATCTGCTTGCTCACAAGCCCAATATTTCCTGCTTGTTGCTTTGATGGAGGCTGGTGATCTCAAGGATAATTAAGTTTTAATTTCTACTAGCCATGTGGGTACAGAGTTTAAGTAACCCAGCTGAGGAACTTGCATGCCAGGAGACCCCAGTGATGGAGCTTTCCAAGTGCTCCAGCTGGACAAGAAAATTCTGCCTGGGCCGGAGGGACAGAAGCTGGTGGAAATGTGCTGCTCTGCAGTTAGAGCTTGTGGCTGCATGTTCCTACATAAGGAGTGGTACTCTTGTGTTAAGGTGAAAGTTTGGAGGTAGTTAGCCTAGCTGCTGATAGGCAGGCTTTCAGGTATAGAAAATTGTACCAAATCTGAAGCCTTGAAAGTACAACTGTACTGCAATTTGACAACTGAAAAGTAACATAAATTTTCATATACTTGTTGGTATAAAGGAACTCTGCATTCAGGGTTTCATGAGCGTGAAGTAATTTTATATCATCTATAGGTGGTGCTACAGATCCAGTAAAGCTTTTTAGTGTGGTCTGTTCTGCTTGACGATGTTTCCCGTTAAATAGTTCCCTGCTTTCAACTCCTTCCCGGGTAAAAGCATTTCAAACTCCACTTCTGAGACACGTTACAGAAAGCTTAGCTGTAAAAATGTTACTTTTGTTTAAGATAAAGAGAAAAAAAATTTTAAAAAATTCCAAAGTTTTCTACTGTTACAATCCCATGACGCAGATTTATGACCATTTATGTTAAGCTGATAATTTTTTACTCCTTGTTAATTAATTTTAATCTGTATGTAGTTTGTAGCTGCAGAATTGTCATGCACCACAAGCATGGTACAAAATGAGAGATTTTGACAAAGCTGATGGTTTGAATTGTAATTTATCTGTGTTTGTACTTGGCCAACAGACCTGCACCCAGGGGATGCACCACCACGTCCAGGAATCTCATGTTCAATCTAATATCACACTGAACGTTACACAGCTCTGTTATCTGCATTTCAGTTTCACAAAAAGGCTTGTTTACCTTCTAAAATAGGAAACCAGTAGATTTGTCATATTGTAAAGACTAACCTTCATTCTGGTCCTGTGTGCGCTTCTAAGATAAACAGGAAAGATAACAAAATGGTGTGAGTGAATAGACAAAGCTTAGGGCTGCTTCTTCAACATTGTTTAGCTGATTGCATTATGTTTAAGTGAACGATCTAGAGACTTCTTTTCCTCCACCCTCAAAAGAGAAAAACAAAGAAAAAAACCAACTGATAACCAAGGCAAACATGGGGGCAATTTTATTTTTTTATTATTTTTTTTCTGTTCCAGTATTCTGGCTTTATTTCTGTGTATGACAATAATGGTCTTTGTGTTTTGGAGCTGGCAGAAGCAGATTGTTTTAATATCTGATTTTCATTTAATACATTCTTCATGTTATCAACAGAACTATCCCTTGAGAGCGCATGGTAATTCATAACAAGTGTCTCTTGTAGAGCTTGCTTGCTCTCAAGCACATGGTAAGTAAATCCTGTGCCTTCCCAGAGTTCTGCTGTAGCCTCGGAGCTCTGTAGCAAGGTGTCCCTTTCCAGGAGTAAATGTTTGGATGGATTTTGTTCTTGCCTGGGGATGACCAAAGCCCAGGTGGTAAGTGCTGAGCCCCACAGCGCGCCTGTGGCACAGAATGAGCAAAGCTGTTGCCTGGGCTGCTGCTGGGGAGCCCTTCTGGCTTCTGCTCACTTGGTACAAAATGGATGATGTTTACACTGCATTGCACTGAACTGGCTCTAAGAGAAAAATTCCACCGTTAGCTTCCCTTAAGACATGCAGTGCAGGTTTTGTTCTCTGCACAGTCTTGTGCTTTTTACACAATTTGCTTGTGGACTCCCAATTGTGAGTTACAGTGAGTTACAGTCCTCCCTCTTCTGTGAATGTGAATCTCTGACTGCTTAAAGAAAGGAGGTTAAACAGCACAAGAACGTTAGCCAGAACTAAGCAAGCACTGGTGCATAGCATGTATGTATTTCCAATAAAGCAGCCCCCTGCTCTTGCACCCTTCCCAACCCCTTTTGGTGGTGTTACTCCATGATACTGCCTTTTAAAACCAGACCCAAGTATCATATGAGCAGAGGCTTATTCTCAGCAAGACCTACTAGAATGTGCTTTTCTCTCTGTGAGGTAGAAACGTGCAGCAGGAAAAAAAATCCAAATTAAAATTTGTCTTCAACACCTTTAATTGTGTTTTGGTGTGGCAGTTATCTACGTGAGCTCCTGAACAGTGTCCGCAGGAAGACACAATATTACATTTGAACAATAAACCAGCAGCACTCTGGATTAAGGCCTCTATCAGTGCTGCTAGTATTTCTTATGTAGTTTTGATAAACACTTTAGCTGTCATTTGCATCAAAATGACAGATTCCTGTTCAAAACAGCATCAATTTGTCCTGAGTGTAGGGGGGTTACTGGATATGCAGATGTACCAGGAAGCACTCCCAGATCAGTGAATGCAATCAAGTCCTCACGAGATGAAACCTAAAAGCAAGCAGAACTTGGCCCAAAAGTAGCTCCTCTGGGATCTGGAGGAAACCCAAACTTATATTGAATACACATGGGTTTTGTAATTAAAAAATTACAATCAGAATATTTCCCAATCATTTTGGCAGAGCTACTTATTGCTATTATGATCTGCCTGCACAGGAAAGTACCTTCTGTTGTGGGGGTTTAAATTGTTCTTTAAAAATGTTATAGCATGCCAAGACATTTTTCTCTAGATTACAAACAACTGGGAAAAAGCTTATTTTTTAGATACATTTATTTTATTCTGTATTTCTGATTCTTCATTTATTTATCTGTGTTTACAGTGAAAATAGACTTTTTGCAATGTGATGCTCTGGTGTCTGTAAAAATATTTGCTGTGTCCTTAATGGAAAGGCTTCTCTCCTATAATTTCAGGAATATTGACTGGATACTCTTAATGGCCTTTTACATTTCTAGTTGGGAAATCTTTAGCCATGCAATTTCAATTTTAAGAAGAGAAACCAATATTGTTAAGAGAAACTGATGTCTCCTGTCACTTATCCTGATGACCTTTCATAAGGTGATAAAGGTTTCTATAGTGACCTGAGGAAATAATGTCTCAGGTATCATTGTGAATTAAAAGTCTGTTGCAGGAAAAGCTTTCTTTCCTCTCTCAGGTATCCAGTTCTGCCTGTGTCTTTATTCCAGTTGCTAGACACGGAGAAGGACTCATAAAACATACAGTATTTGGTTACATGGCTGTCTTTCATCTTTTGGAGACTTCACAATGTTGTAGGGAAGTAAAAAAAGTCCGTGACAAAGCAAAGTTGGATTTTTTTTGATGCTATATACCATTAGAGTAACAAATAACACTTATGTTCAGGGTCCGCTGCTGTAATGCCACTGAATTCTGTGACCTGTGATACCAGATAATTTATTCCATAAGCTTCAGAAGTTGGGTTTGCCTCTATAAAAAACAGGAATTAAGTATTATTACAGATTCAACTTTGGCAGAGGTGCTGTAGGGATTGCTTTGAGTTCCTGGCTTCAAATCATGTAAGCTTGCTTTTAATGTCTGAAAGCAAAAGCTCTCTTGGTTAGTGGTAAGAATGGGTGAATTTTGTGGGTTAAACTTGAACATTATCTGAGAAATAATTATCTGAGGACCTGTAGAGGTTTTGGGGTTGTTTTTTTTTATTTGTTGTTTTGTTTGCATTTTTATAAGGATACAAGGATGCATTTATGCCTTCTTTTGCCCCTGGATGAAACATGTTATGCCATGAACATCTTTCAATTTATCAAACCCCGTGTGACAGACACCTAAAACAAAGCTTGAAGAAACTTCCAACATTTTCAGCTGGAGTTTCCCACCGATATCTCTCAAACTGAAGGGAAGCTGTTGAAATCTTTGTGCTATCTGTACAGGCAGTATTTGGCAATAAAGGCAAGCCCTACATAGCAGACTTGGGCTGAGTATCTCTTTTGGTCAGAGCTTGTCAGACAGTTTTCTGTCATTTATTCTTTTGATCACAAAATGAAAGCTGTTCAAGACTGGGAACCCCTGGGCCAGGTGAGGCAGAGTAAGGCGACACAGGTTGGCTGCGTTCCTCATGGGTCTCCCAGACCTGAGCCATCACCTGCTCTGCCTGTTGGTTGTATTTGCATTGTTTAAATGAGGGTCTCTGAAAAAAGCTATCCATCCCCCCCCCCCTTTTCTTAACACAGATCACAACTTCACACTTCTGTTGCTGGCCATAGATAATTATCATATTAGTAATATGTATTTTCACCAGCTGAATTCCCTGCCTGGAGAAGGTGACCTGCACCTCAGAAGTATATTATGAGAATGAGAATAACTTGGATACCTCAGTGATGAGCAAGATGCAAATACCTAGATAGATACTGGAGATAGTCACATCTCGTGATGGCCTAAAGGAAAATTTGAAAGAACAGGAATGCAAAAAGCTGAACTGCATAATGCATAGCAATCATAATTAATAGATTAAAGTTCTTTGTGAAACAAGCTTTTTAATTCTATTAAAGGAAAGGCACTATAAATGATGACATAGTTGTAGAAACTGAACACTGTAAAATGCCATGTTAAAGTTGAAAAGCTAAAGAGGTTATAAAAATGTCCCTTGTTTTTAATTTTTTACAAGACTGATGTAAAGCTTACTAACTTGAATAGTAGCACGTTTCCTCATCTCCAAGCGTACTGGATCATTCTGTTTCTTTAGGTACATATAGTTGCTGGGGGATTATGAAAAAATCCTTGCTTCTTAGTCCCTCCTAAAAGTTCAGAATTTATAAAGTGAATCAGTTTGCCTAAACAATGATAAATTTTGCTTTGGTTGTAAATGTATGTAGATCAGCCATTGATATAACTTTAATTGGATAGGGATGTTCATGATTTTTTTCTTTTTTTTTTTTTAAAAAAAGCCTGCCAGCAAAATTGCTTTTTGGTGATGACTCTGCTTGAAAAGTGCTCTGCAGGGGCCCATTCCCAATTGATTATCTTTCACAGCTAATAGCTTCAAAGGCTATTTGGTGGACAGTCCAGTTCTACATTTAAATGTAAATCTTGATAGCCTTGACAGACTGATGATCAGAAAAAAAGGGAGGTAAAAACAGTAAAATAAATGTACAGCTGGTATAACTTTCACCAGCTGCTCCAGGGGCAATTGCAGTAAAATTAAAATGGTAACAGTTTGACAAAGCTCTTTAGAGTGAATGGTGAGTGAAAACTTCCCTCGAAAGATCTAGCATTACTAAGTTGCTTAAAGAGCATGTCAGCCTTAAAAGTTCGGTACTGTGTCAATGGCTCCCATTTGTCCTTCATTTGGATTCCAGAGTAAAGTTCAAAGCACTGAAGCCACTGCGGTAAAGCTGGTTTTTGATGAAGCTACAGCAAAGAAGTTCTCTGGAAAACCAAGTTCACATTTGCAACTAAAACCTTGTTGCAGCCCAGGTGGCATTGGTGTGAGAAGATGGATTGGGTGGCCACCCATTTCCTGCAGCATGGGAGAGGTGGCACAGCTCCTGCTGAGACCAGGGTGGTTCTGCCCTTCAGGGACAGAAACAGGAGCTGCGCTGGTCCTGGGTCTCTTTGCTTGGGTGGATGAAGGTGGGAGTCTGGATTTTGACAGACCTTACAAGAATCACCAAAAGCATTGGTGATGATTTTAGTTATATCTTCATCATTGGTGATGAAGACAAAACTAACTTAAGATGGCAGAAGTCTGGTTCCTCGGCAACATGCTAACAGCCCCATCCCTTTTAGGAGCTGACTGGGATTTTGACATGGTGAGGGGGGTATAGGCTTCAACCTACTATTCATCTTGGAAACAAATAAGGCAAGAAAAGGACATTGATGATTGCATAGTTAAGAACTCCTTCAGCAATGATGTACTTGTCATCTTTGCTGTAGAATGGCTGAATTGTGGCAGCTTGGATGACCCTGCAGTGGTAGCCCACACGCTTTGCTGTTGCTACTTTGCCACTTTTGCCCTTTCCCTGAGCCTTATCCTTTCCTTACATGTTCCCATCCAATCACAGTTAGCATCTTGGTTGGCTTCATTGCCTGGACTGCTGGGGACTCTCACAGTCACTGGCCATGACATACTCACATGCCAAGTGCACATGTTCAGAGAGAAAAGTGCTCATTGAGGACGGAGCAGGTGGTCAATGCCATCCTATTGACAGGAACCCTGGGGCAAGGCTCTTTACAGCTGAAAACTACTGAAATAAAAGGCTGTCTAAAAGTAACTCAAGTTTCTTACTTCATTACCATTTTGTTTAATTTCTGGTGTGCTCCAGGACTCCTTATGTAGCAATGGTTAAGTGTGGTTTTGAGCTCTTTTGGTTGTGTGAGTCAGTGACAAGTCCTTGACCACAGGAGCTGTTTGCAGGGTTATAGATGCAACCGCTACTCTGGCCCCGTTAGACAACCTGACTGTTTGCTCCCCATACTTACATAAAGTGCTTTCAAACTGTGGTCAGTGAGTAGTGCTACCTCTCTTGTGCTAAAATATGTTGCAGAGGGACTGTAATCTCAAACTGTAATCTCAGACTGCATCACTGACCACTGCAGAACATCTCTGCAAGTGCAGCTGGCTCCTGTGCTGTGCTACCACAGCCCATGGGAGAAAAGGTGGACAATGAATTCCTCATCTATAAAAACATCTCAGTAACTAGGAGTAGGTGCCTTTTTCTCATTCTCAATCTTTGTTGCCATGGAAACTGAGCCACAGACACTCACTGCTCATTTTTTCCTGCATAGTCCTCAAGTGTCCAAACACTCAAGAATACCAGTTAGCCACTGTCCAGAATTTTCCAGACTTTCAAAGGAGAGAAAAATAAGGGGTAATAAGGGAAAATGCTCAGCGTAGAAGCCATTGAGAAAGAGGACATCAAGGAAGAAAAGTGTCTATCTCAAAGGAAAATAGGAAGGTAAAGAATTAGGGATACTTGGTGGTGAAGTGATAGTAGAAAAGGTGTTTATCCTGAGCAAGGGCCACACAAGGCAGTAGCACACACTGCAAAAACCACCCCTTGCCCTCTACTTGCTTTTTTATACGAGTTTCTGAAATCATCTACATAAGGTTTATGGACTCAATATGGTTTGTACTACTGCAGCCAAAATAATGCCTGGCACTGCTCATCCATGTGTAGCAATAAACACAGCAGCCTGGTGGGAACTGAACCTTACTGGTGTCTCCAGCCCAACCATGGAGCTGGTTAGCCATGTTCCCTGCCAGCGCGAAGGAGTAAGCGGCACCCGTCAGCCTCTGGGCATTGAGCTGAAGCCAGAATGTTGCAGATAGGGAAGGTGAGGGGCCAGACCTTGCACTTCTCTCTCAATAGTTAGTCCTTTGCAAGAGAATGCTTTTGTTTAAATTAGGTTTAA
Source organism: Aegotheles bennettii (assembly GCA_013398125.1). Lineage (NCBI taxonomy): Eukaryota > Metazoa > Chordata > Aves > Caprimulgiformes > Aegothelidae > Aegotheles > Aegotheles bennettii. Next base: position 474,478 of record VZRW01008202.1, on the reverse strand, counting down.
ATTCCACTCCAATGGCACAATATTCCTGTGTAATAGAGTAAAGGTCATCTAAGCCTATCTTCTCTTTTCTTCTTTTTTTTTCCATTTTTTTTAAGCTTCTACAGCTCTATAAGTCCTCTGCAATAAATGCCAAGCTCCCTTAGAAGTGATGACTACAGCATTGACCATAGTAAAATGGTATCAAACCCTGGCAAAAGCCCACCCATCTTTTATTCATCCTTCAGTCCTACGGGACAGGATCATGAATTAGCAGTGATGCCCCTCCAATGAAATCATATCCTCCTTCCAATATAAAATTAAGAAAAGTGCATAAAGGACATTTAACAAAAACTGACGCATACCCCCCCTTCACCCCCTGCTGAATTCACTCCACTGCTTTTTATTTACTAAGGATGTACAAAGTCAAGCAGCCAGCAGATCCAGAAACCCCACCTAACTGGCTACAGCATTGAAAAGACCCAGAACAAAAAGGCTTGTGCCATTAGATGACTCAAGCTGCAGGATTTTTTTGAGCCTGGCCCCTCCAGACACTGAAGTGGTAAATGTCCCTGATGTCATGGGAGCAGGCAGTGGCCAGTCAGGAGCTGGCAGCAGGGAAGAGTGAGGGATTCCTGGCACAGGAGCTGTGGGTGGTTTTTGACGCAACATATTAATTTTGAATTAATCCTCTTTTCCTCCCCATGTGGATAAGTCTTTAATAATAAATCCAACCATCAATCCAGTTTATATTAAAAGGCATGATCTATAAAATCCATGTGCAGAAATACAAAATTCTGTCTATCTTCGGCTCTGAATATATTATCCATGTGGTCACTGAACCAGGCTTAGTTCAGAAAACTATCACTAATACAAAAGAAAACAGAAAAAGAAGTTTGCTTTACTTGTTCTTTTACCTTTTTGGAGTGCCAGTTTCCTGCTCTGGGTTAGGTTTTCAAATATTTGTTTCACAAGCTGCTGACACATGCATGCATAATTGGTCTATTTACATGTGCAAATTTCTATTCTTTGCCATGCATCTGCACATTCCATTGTATGCATTCAATTTTTGCATTTGTTAAATAGAAATACTTTGTATTTGAAGGAAAACTAGACCCCCCCCACAATTCTTCTATTTACTATGATAACTAACAGCAAGTATTAAAAACCAAACAAAAATAAACACACCATTAAAGGAGTGTTAATTCATACAGAAAATCCAGTTCATCCAAAGATTTTGTTTTGTACCAGTTCATGTTATAAAGATGGTAATTTCTTTAAATCACAAATACTATAGTTATTTTAGTTCCTATTTATACATAGAGACTGTACCATAAACTTAAGAATTTGTCTCTCTTTCCTTCTGCATTGTTATTAGTAGAAAACTATTACAAAGCATGGTTTCTTTGAAGGGGACTTCCCAAAAACTTAGTCACTATTCCTTTTCATTTTAAATATGCTCTATTTAAACACTGTATATAATTTTCTATATTTGCACTTGGTAAAAAGCTGGGTGTTCAATAATTTTATGTGACCCCTCTCCTGCTTCTTTGCGCTAGCTTGTCTGAAGCAAGGTATAGCTATGGTTAATGAGAGCAGTTTGGCAGTGAGGGGCTAGTTAGCATCACTGATGAGTTATGCCATCAATACCCAACTGATTTCCAAGATAAATGCAACCCTGAGGCATAACAAAGCACAAGTTATGGCCAACTATCTGCATATGTGATCATCTTATAGTGATAATACAGCTTAGAGTTGCTTTTATCACTAGCCTGGTGATGCATTTATTGTGGGTTTTGGAAAGAAAAGGATTAAATTAAGATGACAGTGTGGTTTTATCAGCTAAATTCTTTAGTTCAGCTCCTAATCATTGAACAAGTTGCTCAGCTGACATTGAATGAGTCTAAGAAAAATTGAAGTATAGATGATTTGTTAGAAAAGCAATTAATTTGGGTTACAGTTACAGAAAGAGAATGTGAGGCCCCTCGGTGACCACATCATCTTCTATGTACAAACAGCTGATAATCTTATCAATGCAAAGTTGCCTCCATGCTGCATTTAAAAGCAAGATGCCTTTATTCCAGCTTCCACTCCATTGAAATCTGCTATAAATACCTACTTTATAACACTGACCCAATATATAAATTGCTTAGTTCAAAAGAAAAGCTTTTTTTGGAGGAAGGGGAGAATGGAGTAAACGCAGCATGTTGTAAAAGCTAAGTGGTTTTATTGGCACTTTAAAATACCCTTTTATGCTGAACTCTATCAGCTCTGATTATATATAACAACAGTAGTTATGTATTAAAAAATGTGTGTCAATAGTTCTGCTAACACTGTGATTTGTCATTTGTTTGCCAGAGGTCCCAACCAGCTTGATTGACAAAATCTAGCTATGGCTTAAAGAGATCAGATGCTGGGGTATGCTGTTTGTGTGGTAAATTGATAAGAGTAGCCATCTCAGTTATTTAAATAAGAAACTTCATATATCAACCACAAAAATGCTAACGCAGTCTGCACTCGCACACCTCTTAGGGATGTCCATTCGTGATGCCAGTGGAGAAGCCTGGACTGCCATAGCAAGTCACTAGCTTGCCTGTTGCAGGAGCTTCTCATAGGAGTTTATCAATCAAAAAATGAATAAAACCTTTAGTAAAGATTAAGGAACAAGTTTACTCATATTTACGTAGGAAGGCTGACATTCTCCTGTACTCTGTGATTCAGCACATGCCCTCATAACTGTGTGGCTAGATGTCAGTGATGGTAGAGCCTATGAACTCTTGCTCCAAAAAGCAACACCTATACCACAGGAGGTGAAGGTGTGTCTCACTGTGAGGCATGAAGAGTTACATTTTCCAGGGATGAGCTAGTCAAATGTCTCATACTTTTTTTTGTGCGAGACTGTCGCCAGGATGTAGCCACTCAGCCTGTCTCGCCTGAACTTCTTAAATAAGCAGCATATAAAGCAAGCAATAATCAGTCAAGCGTAAAAAAGGATGGTTTTAAGACAGTACTGTATATAAAACAGTGAATAAAGTTTCATTGCACTTGACACAAGTGCGGCTGCCCTCAGACAGCAGGTGTTGAGCCTTTCTGTTCAGTGAGGGGAACCTCTTTCTTTAACCAGCTTGTTCTGCCTGGGTGTGAATTCACGGGCTGTGAAATGAAACATCCCCCAGGACAGCTCACTCTTTGAATTCTCTCAGCTGTATCGCACATAAATTATGGTACTCAGACTGGAGGAAGTAATTTAATGCTGGTATTCTCTAAAGGTTCTGGCTGCTTGTTTTGCTGAGGTGTAGCTATGTTATACATGATATATAAAGAGTGATTTTTGAATACTTCCTCTTCTTTGCAGTCCTAACTATGCCCACAGGAATTAGATCAGTGACTTTATATTGATAATTGCTGAGTACTCAGTACTTTGTTTTCTTTTCATACCATCCTCAGCTGAAGGCTGAGTAATGCCTGCAGGAGCCACCAACTGCTTCTCACCCATGGTGAGCGTGCTTTGACCAATGGGTCACAGCTGGAGAACATACACCTTCCTTCTCTATATATATATCAGCTCCCACCACCCTTGTAATCATGTATTTAGGTGCATCCTCTAGTCCTAGCCCTTCCTTACTGTACACCACAGTCACTGAGCAAATGCCCATGTAAGATGCTGATGCTGTTCCCCACTGTTCAGCTTTGTTACCTCCCAAGGCAGAGGTGGTGTCCTGGTAGCTACCCTACTGCTGCTCTGATTCACCTTCTTAAAGAAAATAATATTGGTGGTGTTAGTTAAAGCTGTTGTGCCATGCTGCAAGCCAGCATGATAGGGGCAAGTTTCCTGATCTGGAAACAGCAGCATCCAAGAGAGAGCAAGAGACAGCCATGTTTGAAGCTACCTTGGTGAGCCTTTTGGCTCACTGCCCGAGCCCTGGGCCAGGGTGGGTCCGGGAGGGAATGTCCTGCCAAATACTAGTCATGGGTGATATCGGTGAGTCCTTGTGCGGATGGGAAGTTTGCAGAATTATTGCTTTAGGGTGACAAAAGTGGCCTTGTTCTGTTTGTAAAGCAGCTACTACTCTTTTAGTGGCTTACAAATAGAAGATAAATAATAATTACAAAACATTTTTTTTTAAAAACTTCATTTATAACTCTGCAATCTAAACTGATGGGCATGGTCACAAAGGCTGGCCATCACCTAATGAGACTAATCACACCCTGCCTGCTGCCTATCAGTGGAGGGAAACAGTTTTCTCCAGGGCTGAGTCAAAACAGTGTCAGCTTTGACTCACCCATTGGAAGAGCTTCTCTCTACATTGGTAACCAGTGAAATTAAATCCATGAGGCTGAAGCTGGGCTTTGCAATTATTTTCTGTAAAGACGAGGGATGTCGGAGACTCCCTTCCTTCATCCGTGCTTGCTTAGTTTAGAGGCCGTTGTTTTCAGTTTTAAAAGTAGACTGTTAAATGTAGATTTATTTATTTTTTAGTTTTTAATGTTTTTAACTTTAAAATAAGCTGAACTTTCTGTGGAAGCTGCATATTTCAACACCAGTCTCTGTGTAACCAGCATGTTAACCAAGTGATGCCCAGGTGTTTCTGACTGTAAGATCTCTGTTAAGGAACAACAATATTTTGTGATTCTTCTGCTATATAATAGAAAATGCATCTAATAAACTACCCAGCCAGTTCTGTTAGTAGCCTTAAGATGTCACTAACTGACTTGGCCTTGGCTTTTTCTGCTGGTTTGCAGCAGAGCTGGGGCTGGAGAAGCGGAAATAGGCTGTTATTTTTAACACATCTCCCCCCTCCTACAGTGAGTGACAGACAAGGTGCTGATGTCAATTGGCTAGTGTTACAGGCATTAATTAAGTCAACTAAAAGTCCTTTTAGTTTCCATTTCCTCTGCAGGGACAGCTAACCTACATAAATGGGAAGTACAAGAAGAGAAGGCGAGTGCCGAAGTGACCCCTGGCGCTGTGCTGGGGAGTGAAGTCGCTGTGTGTGTCTGCTCCTAGCACACAGGCTGCATCAAACAGTACTCACGTGAGGGCCCCAGCTGAAAGTTTGCTTTATTGTGAGGGTTATGTTAAGCATTTCAGTGTTTTTCACTCCCTTTTTCAACCCCCACTTCTTTTCTTGTTTTGCCACTCCATGATCTCCCCATGCCTTGTGCTGAGTTGCTGAAGCCCCCTCAGTGGTGTTGGCTTCCTCTTTGCTTGCTTCAAGAGTCTGCTTATTCTCTCCCTCTTTGCCTGAACTGACTCCTGGTTGTAACACATTTCTTTTAGCAACAGGGCTGTAATGGGTCTTAATGTCTCTACTGAGATACTTGCATTGAAAGTGCATGGATGGATGCAAATGGAGGCTGGTAGAAAACTGATTTGTAGGAGGGCTTGTTTATATCTGCTCCACAGTGGGTCTTTACAGCTCCTGGTACTGCGGGATGCTGCAGGGATGTTCTTTAGTGCCTGGATAAGCCTTGACAAGTCAGCTAAACACTGGTACAACCTTATTGCTTATCCACAAAGCTGCTATAGCTGACTGCAAGGCTGGGCAGTGGCACATCTATAGTAAAATCCACAAGTGTAAACCCCTGTAAACAGTGTTAAGTAATGTTTCATTTTACATTTGCAGTGGGATGAGACTATGCTAAGCCAGCTGATGTGTGATAACCAGTGCCAGGTCTTGGGCTGCCAATTCTTTAGCTGTCGGTTGTTTCAGGTCTTTTTGGTGCCATCCTGAACTTTGCCAAGGAGAGACCACTGACAGATTCCAGTGATCTTTAAATTAGATCTGTAGCATCCATCATACTGACATCCATAGAGCTGGGATTGGTGCCAGAATTGTCTTTTCTGTTAAGCAAGTGTTTGGACACTGCAAGGGCTAGAATTTAACATAGAATTTCTACTCTAGTGCATTAAGACATGCTACAGGTCCCCTGAGCATCTGGCAATGAAGAAAGGTTAAAGTGGGAAAGATACTCACTCTTTCAGCTCCTTTGTCCATATTTACATTGTTAAATAGATATTGTATTTCTATAAAACCGGTCATTATGATTTTCTTAATATTTTTTCAGACAATGAAGTATAAGTTATCTTTGCACTAACCTACTGTTTCCTGTCCAGCCAGTATAACATAGTATGAACAACTATATATCTTTTTCATGTAAGTAAAATACATGTATAAATTCCCAGGATTAAAGCATACTTTACTGAAGAACAAATCTGTGACAAAATCTACCAAATCTGTTGTTTGGGCTTTTTTTTCTATTCTACCAGCTGTTCCATCGTCTCTCATAGAAACTTTTTTTCCTTATAATTCTAGAGATGCTTAGTTAATTGGGATCTGGTCTGCACATTACTTCCTTACCAGTAAAATTATTTTAAATCATTATAGGAGTCAACTAGTGGCTTTGGCAAGACATCTGTTATTTCTGTACAGTATATTGCCAGCAGCAAAGAGGACAGCCACAAGTCACATACTAGCAACTAAGGTGACCTATGACATATTGACAAAGCCGTCGTCCTACAGCTCAAGTTTTGTCTCTCCTCACCTGATGAGGATTCATAGCACACTTATCTTGGCACAGATTTGCCAAGACAGGAAAGCTGCTGTCTGTCAGGTTCCTCAGAGTTATCTTCTCTGTGGAAAAGAAAGATCATGGCCAATGGGTGGACTGGACACGTCTTTAATAGTGCTCATTAATTAGGAAAATTAGTGAGTATAAAAAGCATCACTTTTGTGTTGTGGAGTGAAACATTAAAGCATTAGTGTTAACAGTTTAGATCTCCAAGAAAACAATGTATTCACAGCTTATAAACTTTATTGCTTTAAAGGGAAAAAAAAAGTAATGAAGGGTAAACACTAGGCAAAGTGGAAGAGCTCAGTAAGAGAGAGCATGCTGGCTCTGGGTTATAGTAGAGGTCTCTGATTCAAGGTTTACTACTCTACGATGGTTTCATGAACCTTTTTGTGACCCCAAGCAAGTTACTCCCATCTCACTATTCTTCCATTTCCTCTTTCTGTAAAATGATATTAATAGCACTTCAGCTGCAGAGCAGGTTTATTGTACAAGGCTTAATGAATGTTTGTCTCCCTCTGATTGAGATTCTTTCCTGCTGGAGGCAAGAATTTTAAGCAGGTTGATTAAATAGAAGAGATCTCTAACTCTGAAGCTATTATTAAAAGCAGAAGGATTTATTTCTTAGTGAATCTATAATTTTATGTCCAATAGCATTGCTAAAACATAGCAGCATTGGTTCTTCTGTTATTTAACAACTTTAGTTTTGTTTCCTCTAGAAATTCTGTAGCTCTGACTTTTTAAATGATCCAAGGCGATTAATGCCTAGACAGACACTGCTAAACTCTTACTGCCCTGAGGAACAACACGTCACAGCAGTTGCACAGTCAGAAAACTTGTCACTGTATCAGCAATACACACAGAGTACTGGATTTGAAGGAAAAAATGAATTTGGGATGTTTGGCCAGATCTGTGATGTCAGTGTAATGTTCTGGTACGAGGTTTCAGGTGCTGAGATGTGCAAGACTCTTGCTGTTTGCAAGGAGAAAACTCAGCAGCCTACAACAGGATGGATGAAGAAGGCTGTGCTGAGCAAGGAGCACTAAATCAAGGTAATATGAAATGCTGAAGACAACTTAGGATGTGCCAAATGCCTTTCAGAGGCCAGCAATTGTGTACCTGTGTTCACCTGTAACTGAAAGCCCAGAAATATCACTAATGTCTTGCTCAAGGGACTTTTGGCACAGCCTATGGCCCAGCTCAACACTTGATTCATTTATCAGATCTGAACTTTTCTTCTGAAAGAGAAGCTCAGTATCCCATCCCTTATTCCCATCTGCAGAGTATCTCCAAAGATGACTGGTGAATTCCCAAACATTATAAGTATTAATTGTGCCAAGTTTTATCCGGAATTGCTCCATTTTCTTTCCCCACCTCTTGCTGTCACATAGTTCAGATAACTTCTGCCACCAAGAACATTTGAGAAGTGACTGGTCCTGCTGAAGGAACATTATCAGGCATTAAGTTCAGTGAGAGTATTTTAATCCTCTTAAGATCAAATAATGTGTGGCTGACAGAAAAATATGAAGCAGGCATAGCGTGAACTTAATTTAATATACACTGGGCTCGTGTGTGGTTTGCAGCTCTAGGTGAGTAGGGGCTCAGAGGGTCACACACCATGTCAGTGGTGTATGGCCATTTCATCCACCCTCCTCCACTCAATCCAGCCACATGCTCAAAAATCAGTTGTGTCAACAAAAAGCTATATGCATACCCAAGGAACTTGCTACACCCAGCTCTAACATGAAAATTGCCACAGAATCACACTTTATAGGTATTGTATACTTCTTTAAATAGAACTCTATAAAAAAACCCCAACAATCTTTATCACAGTAATAAAAGCAGCACTACAGTATCCTCTGTTTTGCTTTTGTGTAATGAAAGAAGGAATTTGTAAACACTCCTAAAACTTTCAGAAAAGCTTCAAGAGGTTCTCTAAAAGCTAAGCATTTGAAATTTTTTCATTCCCTTCCAGAACAAGTCCCCTTTGTCTGTGAGATAATCTGAGTTATCAAATTTATATGTCTATATTGGCGGTTTTCACAGTTGTATGGAGTGCTCTTCCTAGTGAATGAGTGGCAACAAATCTGAGAAGGTTTTTGTAGGGAAGCCTGGCAGCCAGATCTCCTTCACTGTGGTTTGTACAAGCAGTGAGCAGTAGGTTACTGCACCTCTGACCATAACACATGGAGGCAGATTTAACAGTCTTCTCTGGATTCAGATATTTATTACAAAATGGACCTATGTGCTCGACTACAGAGTTTTTACAAGCAGTTGTGTGAATTGAAGTTAGCAACTATACAAATTTAATCTCTCTTCTGTGGATATGTTGAAAAGCTTGGCAAGAATTCGGACAGTAGCTAAGGCGAGTGCTACAGAGCACTTTTGTGGGTCAGGGATTATATAGCTACTGCTGGTGGCCAGAGACAAAAGATGTGATGTTTTAAGAGTTAGCCCCAAGTAGAAACCACAGTGTTTCCATTATTATACAAACAGGGCTTAAAGTCCTTGTCTTTCTTCCTGATATGTTAAAAGCAGTTGCACTGGTTAATAAAATTCAGGGACAAGTTTTGGTTTTCTCAGAAAATGGAGTAGATGGAGCCTCTTCAGGAAACTGTATGATGTAATATTGCTAATACCTGCAAGTTATAGCTAAGAAAATTAATTCATGTTTCCCATGTTACAACCAGAATGGCTAAGAGAGGCTTTACAGAGCTGGCAAAGAGAGGAAAACACAGGGGAATGTATAAAAGATTTTCCTATGGGAGCAAGAGCTCCATACAATACACACATGGCCAACAAATCTGCCTTTTTTTTTCCCCACTCTACTTTGATTCAGTAACCTGACATTTACTCCTAAACCTAATCTGCTTCTCTTGTTCATGATATCAACCGCAGAATATCAATGTCAGGAGTCAGCATGATGACATAGGAGCAGTGCTTAGCGTGGTGGGATTCATAGGTGGTCAATGGAGGCAGATATGCAACACTCAAGTGAGGATGTCAGCAGCTTTTATACCAATGGGCTGGATCACCATGACTGTGGGCACCTAGGAACCCACTATAATGTAAGGAAGAACATTTTCTGTTCTCCCTCCTCTGATGCCCGGAGACACAAAACCAGCAGAAATTGCTGGAATCATCTGCAGTTCTCAAACATCTAAAGTGAACAGCCTAGTGTAGTGATCCTTGTACATACCAGCGAGGAGGTTGGTTTGGAGCTGTGCAAAATGATTGCCCTAAAATCTAACCAGTGCCAGTTTTGTTGGGGTTTGGATTCCAGGTAACCAATTAGGCTTGATTCAGTGAGATGACTTCTGAGATTTTAAATTAATTCATCATTTGCTTATGTTTCTGTATCAGAAGTAATGTGGTTTTTCTGTTTGCCAAAGAAGCTTGTAGTCAAACTGTTTAGTGTCAGCTTAAGCCTTCTGATATTTGAGAGTCACTCATTTATGAAATCCTCAGGTAATTCATATCCTGCTCATGTAGAAGTTACTACAAAATTACCATGAAATCTCCCAACAAAAATTGGAGGTTTCATGGAGATTTTGTTGTGAAAGAATAATAACAATGATCATTTCTTGCAACCCATTCAGAATGTCATATTTGAATGTGTTAAAAAGTCAAATAGACCTTACCTGTCATTCAATTCTCTTGAAATAAATTGTGAGAGTTCCTCTGGTAGCCTAATTCAGAGCTTGTGTCTTTTTTACCTCCATTACATTTTGGCATGCTCAGGCAATAAAGCCAATAATCTTCCCCGTGTAAAAATGTGTTTAATAAGCTACAAAACTGCATTCTGTTTCCTCTTCCCTGTTATGGGAAGCTTTCAGCATCAGTGCAGAATCACACATACAGAAATGTATGCAAACAGAGACTGCAGTGAAAATCTGATTTACGATCTTCTTTCACGAAGAATCATGTTTTTTCAGGCTGTCTACAGAGTTGTCAGAATCCATTAAAAACAGATCCTCTTTTACCTTCCACAGTCTTTGATTTTTCAAATGTGGGTGGAGTGGTTGTGCCTTCATAATAACAATTGCAGTAGTTGTTTGAAGGGAAACTGCACATTTATGTAAAAACTTTAATTCAAGTTTTTATTGCAAGTTTATTAAAGAAATCTTTGAAGGCACATTTAAGAAAAATAATCCATATTTGTAGTTTTCCATGTTAATAGTTTGTTTCCGTATTTACTTATTTGTTTCAGCTGCTGATCTCTAACTATTGCATTCCCAATCACTTTTCTTCCATCAGAGGAAGCAATCAGAAAAAGCTGTCATTGCCCCTCAAGGTTTCTTGTTGGTTAATTGGAGTTTTTGTCTCTTTATCCTGATGATTAAAAGAACAGCTGAGTGGAAGTCAGAGTGCACTTACAGAGCTGACACACCCAGCTCTGCTCTTTGGTTTACTCTGATTAATTTAGCAAATGAAACTCCTGTAAACCCACATAACTTTTTGCTTATACAAAACTACCCTTGCTATATAGTTTTAAGTAAGCCTTGGGTAAACTGTCCTGTAGATAACTAAATCAGAATAACAAAAGCTTTTGAAAAGCTTTTTGTTGAAAAGTGTTTTTCTGCAAAGTGACATTTTGTGTTGGGACATACAGATTGTATGAAATGAAACAGCCCTTTTCAAGAAGCTGCCTTTATTTTAGTGTATGAGAAAAACAACTGTTACTGTTTACACTCTTCAGTCAAGGTAAGCATGTTTGTCTAAAGTATTACTACAGCTTGGCTTGCAAACACTTGAAGATTGCTTGCCATTTTTCTATATATAGACTGCTCTGTGGAATTGTCTTTATCAAAACTTCTGGGAAAATCTTTAACAGAAGCTGAGAAACTTGCCTAATTTATGCAGCCATCTATTCTCCTTCTATTGATTCCCTCCATGATATATGTTTATCCTCCCTGCCTGTGAAAACCTAGAATTAAAACTGAAGCATTTCTATTTTATGCCTGTAATTGCTGGTAGAAAAGAGATGGGGTTTATGGGTAAAAGCTGTAATCTTTTTAGTGAGTTTTAAACAAATCATCTTGTAAAACTGAATACAAAACTGTCCCAAGTTTACAAGACATAAATTTCCAAACAGTAAGGCCTTACTTCACTGCAATTTTTAGAAACTACTTTTAAAAAACTAACCATTCCCACACCTTTTGTAAGGAAATAATCCGAAGTGGGCCAGGCAGCTCCCTGGTTTTGAGAGGGGAGAGAGAGTGTTGGGGACGTGGTCCCCACATCAAAACTATCCTGGAGAGATCAACCATTGATGATTTAAATCTTCACTACTTTATCTCTTTGTTTGCTGCTTGGAATGCTATTGATACCTTCTTTGTCTTTGTAATTGTTTTAATTAGCCACCCAGCATGGGCCCCTGACAGTGCTTGTGATAGAGTATTATGGACAACCCAGCAGGACAGTGAGCCTGTTAACATGAAACACAGACATTATGGCAAGCTTAATTTCTTTTATTTGTGTCATTTTTTTTCCCCTGTCGTCTTTGTTTGTGTGTATGCGTGCGTTATTACTTGGGAGAATGAAAATAACTTCCCAAGTACTTTGCCTTATAAAGGGGGAAAGCAGCGTGAAAACGTCATCGCGAACATTTCTCGGGGATTGTACAATTAAAGCCGATATTACCACATATCGTTTCTGGAGCCAAACAAAGAATGAAACATTGGCCATATTGATTAGTCTTTTCATGCATCGTGTCTTCAGCAATTAGATGGATATTTATGTCAGTTACTGTACTCTCGACTCTGTAAATTTCTTCTTTATTTTTTTGGCTCTGTAATGTTATTTGTTCTTGTTGACCACATCCTTCTTTTGTAAATGGAAATCTGGATGTTCAATTATGATGCAGATCTGCAACTCATTAGCAGTAAGCTTTGGTACTGTTGCCATTTGAAGACAATTCTGTCATTTAACTTGTGGGAACTTCTGGCAATATGTATATTCTGGGGAAAGAAAAGCAAAACTCAAAAGTTTGTTTATAAACAATTCATGAACGTCAAAACCTCAAATCCTTTCATAGTATAGTTTTTTTTTCAATTAAATAATGTGCTTGGGATAGAGGAATGTGAATAGAGAGAGGTGCTTCATGAAAGCACAAGTTTCCTTTGAATTTGGTTTGTTCAAATTAGCCCAAGGTCAGTCCCTGCCAATTATTGCCCCACTTCAGCTGTTCTCTGGACATTAATAAAAGCATCTGCTTTATTAACCAGGAACCAGTTTTGGACTCTCAAAACAAGGAGTTTGGGGGGGGGGGGGGAATTTCCCCCCACACTGTTGAATTTCTAGCTTGTTAGCCTATCTGTTTCATTTTATTGGCTTCCTTGAAATATATTGATGGTAAAGTATTAGCTTGTGGCTTGGTGGACCAGAATGAAATCATTCTGCACTTTGACAGAGTTGAATGTAAATCCTGAATGCCTGGGAATTCCTGTGTTGTGTTAACCTAGAGGCACTGCTTATTTTCCGTCTTGCCAACTCTTGCACTTTTTCACACCTCTCCATCAAAAGGAAAAGGTGTGTAACGGGGGGGAGGGACAATTGTTTCTTATGGAAGATTTTAATCACGACTGTTTTGAATAGAAGCTGGAATACAACCTATGGTGCCCACTGCAAGGCAAAGGGAAACCTGAGGGAAGGAGGAGAGGGAAGGGGGCTGTGATGCTGCGTGGTTGTGCTGTGCACTAGTGGGGAGCTCAAGCACCATGAGAGGTGAATCGCTGCATAGGGAACGGAAGTCTTAAAATCAAAGGGTATTGCCTTCAGTGCGGGGGTGGCTGCACAGGAAGAGTATCTGCTCCTTCCACAGTTTGCAGGTTGGCAGTTGTAGGTAAATTCTTGTCCTCGTGTATTTGTGTGAATACAGCAGCGAGGACTCAGGGTTGAGTCCCAACTGGATGGGACAGCAACAGGAGCCTCTGTAGGGACAGTAAATCAAGGACATGTTAGATGTAACTCCATAATTCAATACACTAGAAAAGTGAATTTAGATTGAGAGGATGAGAAATCCCTATTGTCACTAAAATGGTGAAAGAAGGCTCTTTATTAGAACAAATAGACAAATCATGTTGTCTTATGTGGAGTGTGAGGGGTGTGGGTTCCTTCAGGGAAAGAAGCAGTAAGAAGTTCACTGACCACGGTTTACCCATCTTCAAGTCCCAAGTGCAGTAATACGAAGTTTCTCTGCACCATGGCCCCATTTCCCTTGCTGGCAGATACGAAGGGAAAGAGACATCGGTGGTTTTCCTCGGCACAGGTCACTTGTCTTGGCGGGGTTAGAATGGCAGGAATTAAGTTGTCTCAAGATTTGCTAATTTTTATTTAAAAGGTACAAGTCATCAAGTGTATTATCTTGGCCATAGACCTTGGGCAATTTGCACAGCCCACCATGTGCTCCAGCCTCCCCCCCCGCCCCCCCAAGCAGTAGGTGCGGCTCTTTTGCTTTCTTGTCATATGGCTAAAAAGCCACCAACGATTGCAAAGAGCTCAGCAACTGCTTTAAAGAAAGCTGTTGGGGCTGAATGGAAGAGAACTGATAGTATCTCTGATGCCAGTGCTTAGCCATCGTTTACAGAAAAATAAATATTCTTATTTATGTCTGTTTATGTCTATTTGTTTCTCTTCTCCAAACTGAAACATAACTCTCTAGCAGCGCTCAGGCTGAATAGCTGTGGCACGCCATGTTTGCCCAATTGGCACTTATATGTGATATTTTAGTATTTCAATAAAAAATAATTAAGCTAGACATCGCAAATATATTTGCGCCATGGAATCATGCACTTGCGAACTCTTATTTTTATATTTCTGAAGTCTCCATTACTCTGAATTTGGATGTGCATTTACTTGCAAGCAGCAGTGGTGGCACTGCTGATTAGGTAGTTAGGTTTTGATCTACTAATCTCCATATGTATTCATGGAAAATGTGTGTACAAATTAAAGGTACAATTTGGTGTTTCATGCTTATTCCCAAATATATTCCAAATACTGCACCTACTCTTTTTGATAAACCTGACTGATTGTAAACTGGATATTGTGATTATGCGATACCATAAAGGCAGCTGGCTGTGGGCAGCATGAGTCCAGTCATGTGACAAGTTAAGAGCCAAATCATTGCTTTAATTAGCTTGGACTCAAAATTGTTTACCCAGAACCTGCTGAAGTCAGGGGTGCCTCTTTCACTGATCCCACTGGTTTTATTGTCAGCACCTGATGGGTGCTGTGGCTGCTCAGGGCACCTCAGCGCCTGCATGGGCACTGCAAGGACAATGACAGCTTCACCAGCTCCTGCCTCCCTTTTTCTTCACCATCCTTTTCTATCTCATTGTTGTGTGCTAGCCTCTCTGGTAGACTAATACAGTTACTGGGCTGCTCGTTTGTGCGTTTTTTTTTTTCCAGCTTGGACCAGTGTCCTGATAAAGTTCACAGTGCAGCTGAATGGGAGGGATGGAAAGCTCCAGGTCTGGGTCCTACATGAGGGACAGCTGTAGTGGCAATGCCATAAGCTGCTTTTCATTGTAGAACACTTTGTGATATTGTACCACAGTTTCAGATGAGCATCCTTTGCAGAATGAAAGTTGGATGTCCTACAAAGCCAATAGGAAGAGATGAGTGCCCCTGGGGAAAGTGGTTGAGCACCTGAACTAGATGCTTGCGTTGTAAAGGCATAAGCAAAACCACAACTAAGCCCAGAAAGAATCCATTGCACTCAAAAAGCTTGTGGAAAGAGGCAGAATTCTTCCAGTTTAAAGGAAATTTGACATGTTATTAAGAGATTAATATACTCTCTGTGATTATGATGGAGCCGTTGGTCTGGAGTCAATTTCCTTTTCAGATCAACAAACCTTGTCCACTGGTTATTTACTAAATGATGAAGGCTCCTCTAAAGCAACAACAGAGAGCTTTTTGTGTCCCTCAATCTGACTCACAACTTATAAATAATAGCTGTGTTTACAAATCAACCAAACTCTTCTGGGTGAGGCAGTGTCTAAACAGAGACAGTTTAATTAGTTCTTACTCAATATTTCATAGGCAACAAAGGCTCATGCCAATGCCAGCAGAAATCAGTGGCTGTGTTCATGGGTTGCAGGATTAGATATCTGATTTGACCACTTTGGACAAGGAATTTTATTTTTATGTTGGAAAACTTGCGTGGGAAAGTTTTGTAAGTTATCTGTAAGTTCCAGACATTGGCGTGCAATAGCATAGTATGAATCATTTGGGCCTCTCCTTTCCTCGGGCAAACTTGAGCATTGTAGAGTTTAAAAAGAAAATAATCTTCTGCATCACGGCTTGACGTTCTCACTGGCAAAGGCTACAAGAACATACTTAATCTTAAATCCCCAGTTTCATATTGGTTAATGTTCAGGCCTATTGTTAATAGGCACAGGCTGCCAGTGGCCAGCCCTGACCTGGGGAGGTGGAGATGCCTTTGGGTTGGGGAGCCACTCTCAGATGTGGGCATGGAAAGATGGGCACCTCTTGGAGAATACACCTCACCTTGGAGAAACCAACAGTTTAAACCCATCATGATGGAGATGCCATGGTGAGGAGCAATTTCTTGTACCTCAAGCAGTGGGAAAGATCATTATAAACCTGCCAGGAGAGTGGACTCAGGTATGAAATGGGAGAAATATGTGACACAGCTAAAACTATTCGTTTCTTACACAAGAGTTCTTGTAGTAACGCATTTACCGAAAGGCAGCTTGAGTGTAAACAACTAATTGTAAAGGTCGAGTGATTATTTTCTAGTTTTCATTTTGAACTAGATGTTGAAATGTTTACATCTCCTATAGATATGATTGATGTGGAGAGCAAACAAGAAAAAAATCCTTTACTGGGTCAACAGGTTACTTAGAAATGTGTGGAAAGGTTAATCCCAAAGCTTCTGTCCTTCTTAAGTGACCATTGTTATTTATGTATTCATAACCCTGGAAATATCATAAAGACCTTTCCCCTCACTCCAGGAAGTTATACTCATGCATTACCTGTTACAAATGACTAACTAAAGTAATCCGCAATTTTTATGACCTCTCACTGCACTTTCAAATGAGTTTTTTTCTTTGTGAGAGCTTGGTGAGGTATTACTTTCTGCTCAGGTGTAACTGAAATCCTGGGTCATCCATTCAAGAATGTTGTTGCCTGCAAGATATTAATTGCTTCTCAAACGTTAGAACTACTCCAACTTCCAAAGGTTAATGGAGCAGATAGATTTAGGACATGTTCCTAACCACACAGGTTATCCTCCCTTCCAGAAATATGACACTCGCTGGAGATGGGTCATTCATTTTTATTGTTTAAAATGTAATGAAGCATAGCATTTATAATCCACTGGCTGGGAACATTTTACTTGTGAAAAAAAGAGGCCATGATATACACTGCTTTTTATGGATGTTAGCACATCTATCTTTGTTCTCATTCTCTGGAAACTGGGCACATGTTTTAGTTAAAGTATCTGGTTACCCTTAAAAGGCAAAGCTAGTTTGCCCAGCTGGGACACTGGTGCCCACAGCCCTTTCAGGGTTAGGTGGTTTGCAAAAGCTGCTGAGGGCTACAGAAGCTAGACAGATGTGAGGAGCTCAAAAAGGTACAATAAGAGAACATGCCACTTAGCTGGCAGCAGTGAGAAGTAGTTGGTTCACCTTTGCAGATTGCGAATGCCACGGGTCATGCCCTTTGTTCATGAGCAAAGTCCTCCAGCATCAGTGTTTCAGAAGTTCCCCAGCTTCCTTGGAATCGCCTCACACCGAACAGTAACATGCTCTGGGTTACATTACACTTGGTTGACAAAAGCTTGCTTTTCTGTGGTGTAAAATATACTCAGCTGAAATTTGGAGTGAACTGTCAGTTTCTTTAAATATCAGTAGGCCAGGACCCTTGAACTCTATGCCAGACGACACTCTTGAACAGCAACAACAAATTCCTCATGTGAACTTCATTATCCACTCCTAATTTTCAGAAGTTATCTTAATTCTATCTATCATAAACCCTTGGCAAAACAACTGCTAAGTTTTGATAAATATTCGATAAGCCTCAGGATTTACTAGGAAGATTCATGAGGGTCCCCTCGTCCCTCCCACACACAGTATGGGCTCTGGAATTTTAAAAATATTTGCACAGGTTGTGTGTGAGCAGTGTGTGTGGACACGTGGCTACCCATAGCATGGATAACCTCCAGCTTCTCCTCTTTGTCTTACATGAATGCATGCAGTAGTTTGGCTTGCCAGGTTCTCCAGCCCACTGGGTACTGAAAATACAACCAAGGAGGTCTAAATCTGGTTTATATCAGTTAAGAACCATGTCTCTTTACCCCAGTTAAGATTTTGACTAATAAATATAATCAATGTTCTGTGTGAAAGAACAGAAATGCTTCTTCTGGCTTTCTGGTGTGTGTCGGTGAAGTCAGATACTTTAATAGGTTGAAATTGTGATATAAAAATGTCATACCCATTGTTGTTATAGCAGGCTGAATTAAAAACAATGATGAAAGATATTTTCAGAATGATAAGGAAAACAGAAGAGAACTTTGATCTTGGTTTGGGAGAGAGCTGTGCAAGCATTAAGCTTCAGTTGCCATCCCAGGGAAATCAGTCAAATTCTGTGCAAAGGCAGATGCCACCCAGACTGTTTTTTCTTTCGTTTAAAGATGAAGACCCAAATAAATGCTGCCCTCAAATCTGTCAGTGATTTTTTTATTTTTTTTTTCCTTGGGAGCCAGTGGCAGACTTTATGCTCTAAGTTTTGATCTTGCAGAAAAGTCTGTCCAGCATTCCTGACTGCAGTGTTATTGCACTGCAGGCTGCTTTACATTAGTACCAGGTTCTGAATATCTTGAGATAGTGGCAAGAGTTTCATGTATTTACTCAGTAAATCTCAAGAGTATTCAGTGGAGTCTTTGTAAATCTAATTTTAAAAATTTTTTTTGTTTCATTTCTTTAAATTTCTGAATTCTGAGTGTATTCACCTCTCAAAAATAGAGGGCTTCTGTTTATTCTGTTTCTTTCCTCTAGTTTCTCAGTAGAGCTCTTATGGGTCACAGCAGTAGCTCAACAAGGTGTCAGTCAAATATGCATGCAAATTGCCTACCACTTCAAAGGTAAACTGTATTGGCTGGAGACTGCAATGTCTGGGTTTAAATTCTGTAGCAGCTTCCTTCTGCACCATTGCCAAGCATCTTAAAAGACTTTAAGACTCCACCTCTGTTGTAATAAATACAGTATCTAAGGAAACTCCCAAGGAACTGGGATTAGCACTGCAATTTCTATATAGATCTACCAGAAGAGCCTGTAGACTTTTTGCTGAAGGATATCTGCCCCTGCCAGCCAGTGACACTGCCAGGGGGAAAACCACAGTGATGTCAGTTGCCCACGTAGTGGGATGGTAAATTACGTGATGCTCCTTATGGTCCTCTGCTGTGGAAACTTAACTTCATAGACTACAGCATCAAGTACCACACTGCAAAATATGAAAGGGGAAATCTTATATTTTCATCAGGGTGATATTAAGGATGAAATTATTTCAATAATTTAGACAAATAGTAAGTCAGAGGCCAGTAGGTAAAGAGATTAAGAGCACCCAAAAGGTCAGCACATCTTACTGTGGAGCCAGGAAGAAGGTAAATGAAAGAGAGGGGAGTGCCTAAGAGCAAGATGTTTGCTGGCTTCTGATGCAGCGTGGGCTGCCTCTGCAGCTGCTTAAAACACAGTCCCATCAGGCCAGTAAAGGGCTATATACATCACAAGAAGAGAACAGTTGTTTAACAGAATTTCTTCACTACCGCATTTGGATTAATTGAATCCTGTGCAAGGCCTTATCAGGAAGAGCTGTCAGCAAAGAATTCCAATAATCCAATCAGGAGGTCACAAGTGCAAGAATAAGTATCTACAAATCGGATTGAGAGCCAAACATGAAGCCAAGCAATATTCCAGAGATGACAGAATAGATGATTTCACCACATTGCTGATATAATTAATGGAGATTGATAAGTTCATCACAACACCCATGTTTTGTTTGTTATGCTAGAAAGGTGATAATCTAAAATCCTGATTAAAAAGGCAATAGAACAAAACAAGAAGTGTAAATTGGGCGATAAAAGCAGCTAAACAATCACGTCTGTCATGTTAGAGTCTGTGCAATATTATGAATATCAAGTATTTTTAAGCAGGTGTCCAATGTTAACCACCATGCTAAGTACAAAGCCATTGATAACTGAGTAACAGATGAGTTAGAGGTTGTTTAAAAAAAAACCAAACTGGTCATGGTACTGGTTGTGTCAAACAGCCATCTAAAGACAACAAGCATTCTGCAGTGCAGCTATTCAGGAATAGCATCTGTATCAAACTGTTCTTGGGAAGAAATACGTCAAGTGGATGACTCAAACTTTAGTCACTTCTTGCTGTGTGTTTCCCATTGTATTTACCAGAGAAGTCTCTTAACCTAAGCTGTCTTATATAAAAATAAAGCTGTCTATAACTGCATGAAAGACAGTAACTCCAACTTTCACCCTGGTTTCGTATGTCAGTCTCCCATTTAAGTTTTTTGTGGTTTGTTTGGTTTTTGGTTTTGTTTTTTTCCTCTTGTAGGAAAGGATAGTCTCAAAAAGAGAGATGCAATGTGTGCTCAGGACTGAGTCTTGACTAGGAAAAGCGTTGTAAATGTGTGTATAATTTTAAGGACAGAGCTTGTTCCAGTTGAAAGGTGACATCTGACCAAGTCAGACCTGCAAACTTCTGACTCTCCAAAGGGAAGGAATCTATGAGCTCTCTCATTCAGGGCAACTTTAGGGCCATGAATTAGTAATGCAAAAGAAAATGCCATGATATGTGCTGTGAATAGATCTTCCTCCATTCTTGTTGAAAAAGTATAACATACGCTTCCTCAATTTTCTGACTAGTGCTGTAGAGTAGTGCTGACTAATATATTTACATATCTGCATATTCTTTGTTTTATTTCTGTTTCAGTGTTACAAGACAGTAAAATCTGTATATGCCAATAAAACAAATCAAAGTGAAGATGAGAACAAGTGACATGCTAAATTCAACTTCCCTTACATAGGAATGACTGAGAGTAACTTTGTGATTTAACCCAGTGCGACTCAGAGTTGATTTGGCCTGTTGCTGACTGCATAAAGGCTTTCCTAATACAAGAGATGCCTCTGTATTGTAAAACCTTGTATTTCTAACCTTTAACATCTTACCAAGAGTACTGTCCATTGCTTTCACATCATTATCTGAGTTTAAATACCTCTCATCTGAGCTTGTTCTTCCTTAATCTTTAAACCTTGCTTAGTGCTACCTTCATACTTAATCATTCTCCTGCTTTGCAAGGCACTTGGGGATCATTCCGATGATAAATTTCAGCTTCATCAGCTACTGACCCACATATGCTCCACAGCCAGTCTGCAACTGCTTGTCCCTGTAGGTTCTGGAGTAATATTATAATTAAAGAGCAGCTGCTGGCGTATATAGGCTCCATGGACTCTGTCATCAAAGGGCAACTTATGTCCCACATTAACTGAATGGATCTCTAAGGAATTTCAGTGACAGAAATCAACTTTCCTCCCCAGCAGAAATTACAGCACATGTGCCTTGTCATAGCTGGACACTGCACTTGTCCTGACAATTGTGTCCCATCCAATCCTACAGCCATGCCTATAGGTATGGTGACTGAGGTTCTGACAGTATATTGGGACCTCAGTCCATCTTGTTAGGGTTCCTCATGAGTACCAGAGATACTTCTGGGCATGTCACTCAATAAATGTGTGTGGTTAATTACATTTATTTACCTGTCTGATGATTAAAGATAAATGGCAGTCAAATTTTAAATGTCCTTTTATATGTCAACAAAAATGGATAAAAGAAAATAATCTTGTGTTTGGTGTATGATTAACCTGTGGAATTTACTGCAGTAGGATATTACTGAGGCAAATAGTTTAGTAGGATTTAGGGATTAGACACATGAATAAGAACAGCATTTACTGATTACCTTCTCTAGATTTAAGAAAGGTAATTTCTTCCTGGTGCAACTTGATGCATAAAGTCAGCAAATGATCACTACCATAAGGATGGGCAATGTTGTCTTCAGCCCATGGCTCCCAGCAGGTCTCCAAGATGAGGTTCTTCCTTCTTGGAGAAGCTTAAGGTATCAATGTGCTTGTCAAGGCAAAATACTGTACTGAGTGCACAACTTTTCTGTTGAGGGATCATTTTGTCCCTGTGGGTCAGGCTAGGACTATTTCACATCCTCAGCAGTTTGGGGGTTTGCCCTCCCACCTTTCTTATTCCTTTTTTAATTTCAGAGAGCCTGGCACTGTGGCCAATGCCCTTCCACAACAATCATTATAACTAATGGACAAGCCTACTTTTAATAAAGTCTATTAAAGAGTAGTTAACAAGCCCTGACTTCTATTTAACTGTGGCTCTGTAACCTGCTTGAGAGCAGATCTGCATTCTAAACATAATCACCTCTTAATGCTTCTTATTTATTTATTTGGAGGCAGTATAAACACCACAGCCCAGAACCTCGGCTGATACATTGGTGTACCCCCAGCAGCCAGGTTCTCTTGAAATCAATGAAGCTTTACTGATTTACATCCCCTGAGAATCTCCACATAAAATATATTCCAACCAGGAGGTAGGACATATATGTATATGCAGAAGAGAGATAAATTGGTGTGTTTGTATGACACACGGACATTTCAGGGTCAATAGTATGTACAGAAATCAGAGTTCCTTTAAAAGAAAACTTAACGACTAATCCAACTTATTAAACCAGATTTGTTTGTTAAAAAACAGCCAGGTGACAACTAACTGATGCATATCTTTATTTGCTTTGGTGTAATCCTGCATTTTTGTTTTGCACTCGTAGATATGATGTTTCACTGTTTTAAGGTCAGAGTCTAATTTCAGATGTCACAAGAAAGGTAGTGTACAAAGCAGCACACTGCTGCTTTGTGTGCATGCAAAGAAAAAACAGATATTTTGCAACACTGAACTCCTCTGCAGTCACAGTAGATATAAACTGCCCCATCAACCTTAAAAGCAATGAAATACCTTTAAATCAAGAACTTGCAAAACACTTTTCAAACTGTCATCCCAGCCAGCCAAGTTTTCAGTAAATTGCAATAGTCCTATTTTTTTTTCCCTTGGTTGAGGTTACTCTTCAGAAAACTATGTGCCATTTTTGCTCCAAGTAAAATGAATATGCATCCCATTTTCTGGGGCCACAGTCCATGGAAGTTGAATTAAGCTGAAATAGGTGGATTTCTATTACAGCATGTTAGTATTGTGTATTTTGAATACATAATCTTAACTAACCAGTTTCTTTGCCACTTTTACCCCTCCCCCAGGATGAAAAAACAACCTAAAACTTTTGACACAATTATTTGTGTGTTTTTAGTGATTTAGCCTTGTCCCTTAAGACATGACTACTGTACTATGACTTATTATAATGCTGTGCCATGAAACACCTCATAAAAATAATGTTATTTCCTCTGCTTTCTTCTGAACCTTTACAAGAAAATTGCTTTCAGTCTGCTTAAATCCTGTTACTTTTCATAACAACCTCTTACAAATAAAACAGTATAGTTAACTAGGTTGAGATGAACAAATCAGAAAAATAAGGTAGATGTTTAGTTTTTTTCCCCTCTGTTTTGTTTATTGCTTTGTCGCTTACCAAAAGTTGGAAGAAAAAAAGTAATTGGATGTTTTATAATTTGTGACCATTTAAAAGAATAAATGACCTGAATCAAAGGTCAGAGCCTTTGTGCTTTCTGCAGTAGGGAGGTTTTTGTTTTGTTTTCCCCTGAATCTTTTTATACTGGAAAAAAAAAAAAAGGAAAAAAAATTAAAGCAGACTAAAATAAAAATATCCCCTGTGCATATTCACCCAGAAGACAATTCCGAAAGGATCTTTACAGCTTCTGATTTCAATGCCTTTTTCCTTAAAGCTTGCAAATATCAACAACATTCCTGCACACTGTAATCAAATACTTTCCCAAAAAGCCATGGAATGTGCCATAATTTGTCAAAGATCCTCACTGACAAGTTTTTAGTAAAGTCCACTACAGCAAACCCTCCTCGGCCCCCTTGACCCACGTAGCAAGAGACCTTTGACCCTATTTGGGCCTCTTTTATGAGCTTCTTTCACTCTGACCAGATGGCTAAACTATCAAAGGTTTTTATGAGTAAAAACTGCTTTTCAAACTCACAAGTTGTATATTTCTCTCCACGTTAATGTGAACTATCAACCCAAAGGCTTTAAATTGAAAACACAAAAGGTGCTCTGCAGCTGCCAGCCCCGCAGCGGCACCTCGCATTGTGCCTGCTGGGTGGGGATGTTTGCAGAGTAAACAGCTGATGTCCAGATGAAGACAGTTTAAGGCCAAATAGTTTAAAAAACCACCCATCAAAACCCTAATAAATTATTTTTCCCCAGGATATTGTTTTGAGCCTCTAACATGATGTTTGCATATTCATTCACAGCTACTGCCAGGCCACCCTCTCTCTTCTGCATGGAGACCACTACCTGAGCAGCAAATTAGGACTAATTAGACCAAATTGTGTCAGAAACAAAAATAGAGATTACAGACTTCTCAATCAGTTTGAATTTCAATGCAAACATCTCTGAACACCCAGACTTCGCTTTCTTAAACCAACTGAACTGTCTTGTCCCTTGCTGTTCAGGCGTTGTCAGAGTAGCACTGGGGAGAGTTTTTAATCTACGATGATTCATGGAGATTTACTGTTACTGTACAGTACATTTATTCAATATTTTTTCCTCTACAGAAAAATTCAGTAGTTTTTTTAATGTAGATCTTTTATATAAACTATTAATATACTACATATATTTCACAGTATTTGCTCTTCCTATTTTTAACATATTTAACAATTTTCAAATCAAGATATTATAAATCACAGAGAGATTAATAAAGAAAAATCATACTCTCATAGGCTTTCCCAAGAGATCTAGGGAATATAATGTGTTCTTCCGTTTTCTCACAGGTTTCCAGCAGCTCTTTTTTAACCCTTCACATTCTGACATGCCATTCTCACCATGTCTTATCTGTTTCATTAATGCAAAATCATATACAGTCAGAGTTGCAGAACTGCACA
The DNA here is from genome assembly GCA_013398125.1 of Aegotheles bennettii. Classification (NCBI taxonomy): domain Eukaryota; kingdom Metazoa; phylum Chordata; class Aves; order Caprimulgiformes; family Aegothelidae; genus Aegotheles; species Aegotheles bennettii. The sequence continues at coordinate 449,807 of VZRW01008202.1, read as the reverse complement.
TTTGGGAGCAACTTTAGCATTCTTAATCAAATGACTCTTATGCAGAGTATTTCTTTAATTTGCTTTGAAATTAGGTTCTTAAATGGTTATGTATTTTTAGAGTCAAATATCCTTTCTCTCACTTAAAATCACAAAAAGGTTTTGTAGGATAAAAGATAAATATTGGCAAGAAGTCTCTACTTCAGTGAAACCTGGGTGTCTGTTAACATCAGGCTCATAGATCATACGGTCATCCATGCATTCCGAAATCATGTAGACCAGGGCTGAGACTTCTTTTCAGTAGCTGTTCAGACCTACTGTACTTGTAGCTGTCAGTCATGCCAGCACATCTTACAAGTGAAGATAATGTACAGAAAAATAGATGTAAAAATATATCAATTTTTCTCTTGCCTCAGAAAAAAAATTTGGCTTATCCTTACCTTCTGTCTAAAGCTTTTCACTTTCTCAGATTTCTTTACATGTGACTTGTTAATCCATCAGTCTTGTTTATCCAACCAGGTTTATTAATGACAAATGTTGCTGGCCTTGCTGAGTTATGACTGTAAACTGAAAGAATATGAGGGCCAAGGTGAAAAGGTGATTTCTTTATAACAGCTGTAATTTATCCTGGGCTTTGGCCAGGCCTTTGATTTTGGACTGGCCCTGGATATAGTATTCCTTCTGATTGCATTAGAATAGCCCTCAGGGGTCATGCTGAATTCCAGGGCCCTGGAACCAGTTAGAAGAATGGAAGATGACCATATGTGCAGGGTTAGAGAATGATAATAAGGTTCAGCACAATACAAGCCTGGGTGTTGTGGAAATCCTCTGCTATGCCTTCTGCATGCTGTCATTCATATAAGCATTGCATAAGAAATGCATCCCAGCTTGGTCAGGAGGAGGAGAAAGAAAGCAGGAAAAAAGAAATTAAGTCTCTTAGTCCTTGGGTTCATTAAATGTCTCCTGCAATGAGAGGGTTTGAGTGTATCGTGTTACTTCTGTTTAGATTTTTGAAAGGATAGGAGAGGCCAGTGCCATCTAAAGCAGCTTCAGCAATCGTTGTTTCCAAGTATCTCTTCTTGTGCAAAAGCCATCTGGTCCTTGTCCCACAAAGAAGGAAGAGATGGAGAATATGAGGGCCTCATCTCTGGTTTTCACTTAGTTTAGTAGTCCTGAAGTCAGGTCACCCAGGCAGGCCATGTCCTGTTCTATTGCCAGCACTCATTTCAGAGACAGGGTCTAGGTCTGTCCGGAGGTGGTCCTCCCCTCCTGCCCAGCTGTTGTCTCTAGTTGGAGCAGTCACCCAGGGTGTAGGAGACCTCTCATCTGTTTCTTTTTCAGCCTGGGTGAATAAAACCACATCTCCCACTTGCTGTGAGACTGTATCTTAATCAAGAGCGAGTTCTCAGTCTTTCCTGTTGAAACTGTCTCACTTCTCATGGAGTAATTAAAGTTGAAAATGGAGTTGGAAGGAGAACAAGAATGCATATAATTTTCCTAACTAGGGCACTGTCTTGAGAGAGGTAAACTTGAGTATGGGCTCTGCTCCAGCAAATATTAACATAATTTTTATTAAGCAGTCACAGATAAGTTACCACAAGAACTTTCTTTATTGCTTAATGTTCCACCCTCAACCATAAAATCAGAAGAAACTACAGGAAACAGGAGGTCTGGGCTCCCCTGCCCTCAAGTCAGCTGGATTGCAACTTTGTAGGTGCAAACAGATGATTATACTGCAATAACAATTGTACAACTCAGTGATACGTGCTGCTATAGACAAGTTTTCACAGGTGCAAGATTGCCTTTGAAAAGAGATCAATCCAACCTCTTAAAGTAGTTTTATTAACTGTTGACAATTCCCATTATTTTTCAGGCATGGCTGATTACACTGTCACTTTTAGGAAATGCTAAAATAGCTCGTGATCTCTGCTGACTTCAAAGGCTTTGGAGCAGGGCAATACTGTACCTGTCTCCTACAAAATACAGCTGGTATCTCAATAAGGGCAAAACTGTTAATTGGAGGAATACAGGTCTGACTCTCTGGCTGCACATAAAGCTGTTCATACTACTGCTAATCCTTCTACCTGCCAACCTGTCATTAAGTGCTGAAACTGTGATTTGCAGCCAGACATGCTTACCATGACTCGAGTGACCGCTTTCACAGGAGATCAGTACCGTAGGCAGTCTGTATTAAGACATGACATGGCATTAGCTCTTCCTCCTATGTGTGCTTTTTGACCTCTGCAGTGTTTTATCACTGTTCTCACACATTAACTTATTAATGGTCCAGATTTACCTTATGTTAATGGGAACCTACTTTTTGCAAGTTCTCACATTGTTCACCTTGTGAGGACGCATGTGAGCATCTTCCAGCAGTGCAGTAAGTGATGTGCCTAATCCATGTAGTACATGTTCATCCTCCTCCCTCAAAGGAAAAGTGTATATGATGGAATAGCTTGCCTTCAAAAGGGAGAGACTAGGATTTTTTTGAGAAGCGGGAAGGAGAGAGTGAACATTCATAAAGAATTTAATGCAAGTAACTTAACATACAATGGCATTCAGGCCTCTGGACAGTTCCTAAAAGAAATAAAAAAGCAAGCTACTGCCCATGTCCTGCTGCAGCTGCTATTCTGGTGTTGTGATAGGAGTCAGTAAATGACACGACAGAGATATGAGTGGGAGAGATGATTGTGATTGCACGGGCAATTGCATACTTCACTTGCAGAGGATGACTCTGTCCGCTTCTGGCTAAGCAATTGCTCTTGCAGTGTGCCAATGGAGCAATAAACAGTTGAGAGGATTGCTTGGGCCAAATTCTCATGGTTCTGTGTTTGTTCTGTATGGCCAATATTTTAAAAAATACAGCCTTCGATTCCTTTATGCTCAGATGGCAAAATTACCAGTAAGGCATCAATCTTCATTGGCAGAAGAACTGAAGTTACTTGACGTTTCATTATTAAGTGTATAAATGCTATGGGGTTTCATCTCAAATCAGTTTCTAATGAATTATACCAGAGAAAATGATAGCAGTTATTGCACATTCTTCTTTCTGTTCTCACCTCCATAGCATTGTCTGTAGCACTCATAGCCCAAAGACAAGGGTATAAGGTAAACCTGAGTATCCAGGGAGTGGGCACAGAATGGTCTTGCTAGAAATGCTAGAGAGGAAACGTGCAGCTGATCCATACCTTATTAATTAAGAAGCATTAAAGTCTGAAGTCAGGCATCATTTCACATCATGAGATTTTAAAAATAACTCAATACTCTTTTTTTTATTTCTTTTACTAATTTTTGAGCCCTTAGGTAATACAGATCAGGGTGGTTTATTTTCACTAGGCTCGTGTAAAAAAAAACCACTTTTTTTTTGTTCTTAATGAAAACTAAAACTCTTAAGTGGCTTCACTTTTGCACCGCTTCTTAACATAACTTGGGTTAGCAGTACTTTGGTATAATGCATCTGTATCCCCAAACCATTGCATGACTATGGTGTAAACAACAGTACCTGACCAAGAGCAGGCCAGAACGGGGATGTCAGAGCTGCAGTATGTCAGGACAAAGAGTGTTGACTGACAGATTCTTGCAGGTCTGGCTAGTACAGTTCAAGAAGTTCCTGCCTGCCACTGTTTATTACTGATTCTGGGTTGGTGGTAACTACTTGAGAGGTAGGAGCAAACAAATAAGGGTGGTAACTTCTTAAATTGTTCCAGGTAGATCCGTTTACAAAGTGTCAGCCTGCATCCTGATGTGTGCTCAGGCTGTTGAGACTGCTTCTTGTTTAGCTAAAATTTTGGCACAACTAATTTAAACAGATGTTAGAAAGAGCAATAATAAAATTGCATTTTTCACTTTGGGTCCTAGGAAGGTTGGGCAGAGCACCAAAATGATTGAAATGAAATTAAACCCCTTCGCAGGTAACTGCACCTTGGGCTCACATAATGCAAAGCTGTTGTTTTATCTTTATATCTGACATGTCACTGGCCTTATTTGCAGAAAGCTGACCTTGTATCAAACAGGATGATCTGACTGACATTTTCTATTTCTGGAAATGATTCATCTGTTTATAAAAAGTTCAGTTAAGAAAAGCCTTGAAGTTTCCTTCTACATTTTCATTGATTTCTGAAAGATTGAGTTACATTTTCCATTTGTTAGAAGACGTAGAACTTGCCATTCAAAGGAATGTTGATCCCAGTGCTCTGGCACACATGATGACTGGACAGTTGCACTCTTACAGGTTACTTACCCCAAGCAGTCAGTTTGTCTCAGCACCGTGACACACCTTTCCATAACCAACAGAAACCTCTGAGTTCTAAATGTGTTTGAAAATTTGCTAGTGGAATACTAACAAAACCCATTCCCATCCCTCTGACTTGTACAAAGCCTATGTAGGAGTTTTGTTTGTGTAAGCCTGTTGATTACACTGAACAATTCACAGGCACAGCTAGATCTCCTGGACCAGGTCATCTGCAGAGAAGCTCATGTCTTGTCTGAAGTTCAGACTCATGTAAGGCGCAGAGCTTTTTACAGCATTTTTAAGCAACTGTAGCTGCATTTTTACTTTCATACACAGTCTAGATAATAACTTCTGCTCAAAAGCCACCTGATGCCTTCTTTGCCCCACAGAATGGCAATATGGGTTCTCTTCAAATTTGTTTGCGTTTCATTTTTTATGTCTGTTCTGAACTATAAATACTCTGAGGGTCCATTAGGCTCATATCAGGTACATTCATATTTTCCCTTCTTTTGACATTCCAGTTCCCAGATGAATCTGATAAGTAGATCAGTCGCTGCTATGTCAGCAAAGAAGAGCAATGTTGTACCTTAATATTTGTCATCATTACCCAACACACCCATGCAGAGCAAGCTGTGAGGAATGCAGGTTTTCATGCTTTATCAGCTGTAACTAAACATCTGGTTACAAAAAAAAGTAATGAATCACTCAAAGTTAATGAAGGTTATGATTTCATATAATCCTTTTGAAGCAAAACAAATTCCATTGGAAGAATATAATAGATTAACTGTGAAACTGAATCAATTGAGGTTTTAACATCGCTGTTATTTACAACCCATCCATTTTCCATTCTAAACTCAAACTTTGTTTTGTCATTGCCAGCAGGGCTTCTGCATTTCCTTTTAAAAGCTCTCTAAAATGCCTTCATTTTGTAGTTTCCTAGAAACTTAACCACTACTCTAGCTGTGAGTTCAAACAAATTAATTCAGTTCATATTACTGAAATGCTGATTTAACAAAAGGAAAAAATACATGTATTCTTTAAATTCAGGTATCATATGCTTTCTTGGTGTAGCATCCAGCTGCAGAGGTAGAGTAATACGGCCTTTTATAGCCTTTCTCATCAGCTGATCTGCAATGTTTCACAAACGGTAGGGAAATCTTAGCAGTGCCCTGGAGGATGAGGAAGGAAGTCTTAATTTCCCTTTCATGGATGAGAGGAATGGGGACACATGCTCCAAGTGGTGTGCAGTGCTGCTGGCCAGGGTGGGAGAGCTGAAGTGGTCAGTGTGGTGCTAGGCAGGAGCACATCCCCTGGGGACACACTGTCCCTGAGTGAAATGATGCCATGGTCCCCAGTAGGATGCTCAGCCGTCCCTGCAGATGTGCCTATTTAACGCCACACAGTTTCCTGCCCTCATCAGCTTAGTCTGATCTCCTGAGGAAATTAGTTATACGTGATTATACTACCTACACCTCTGCGTGTTTATCTGTGTGCCTGTCTCCATCACCCCCCTCCCCACTGCAAAAAATCGTCTGATTTCAACCAAACTTGAGAGACAAGTAGAAGTCCCAAAGGAAGATCCATTTCCCAAGGTTTCTGCATGCATAGTAGAGGGAAGGAGATAACTTGTTAGTGTGCTGATGGAGGCAGGAGCAGCTGCCTGGGTTTTAATTGGTAGAAATAAGAGAATCCACACAGGCAAAAAGCAATGGAAAATCAACCGTATTCCCTGTTCATTTGTTTTTGTGTTTTGTGGCATTATAGCATTTTAGATGCTGGAGGAGGGAATAAAAGCTAAAAGCCCAAATGATTATTGACCAAACCCATGCTTCAGCTCCACTCTCTAATTCCATTCCCAGCCACCAATTCCCAGTCCAGGAGGAGTTTGGAATAGGCAAATTTGTCCAGACGTCTATCCTTGCTTTTATTGAGTAGAAGGAGATTGTTGTGAGATGGAGGCAGGTGATTGTGGAGAAGTGTGGTAGAGCATCAAGAAAAAGCTCCTATGAATGCACACACACTGCTGGGAAGCCAAGGGCACCTCAGCATTACGTGGTTAGCTCTTCAAGCTGTCAGCAGAAATAGCGGTGTGTAGGCTAGTAAATGATGGAGCTTCTCTTACAATGGGCAGAGGAAGGAGATATTTCTTGCTGGTGCTCTCTAGGAGGTGGCTGATATTGGTGAAAGAGCAGAAGAGAGGACAGGCAGTCTGACAGCACTGCCCTAGGCTGGGCAAAACCAGCAAACCATAGTAGAGCAAAATTACAGAACAGTACTCTTTAATTGAAAAGGGATGCACAAGTGCTTTAAAATCACTAAACAATTTTTTCCCAGCACATAGGTGACAGAATTTTAGGAGGCACGACAGGGGAAAAGTACTTTAAAGAAACCTCTGACTTTTATTCACTAACAAAATATGATTTACCTAAATGTAACTTAAACTATCAATTTCATTTTTAAAACAAAACTAAAAAAAAAATGCCTATTTTTTGAGAATGCTACTCTCTGCACCCCTGAGTCTGGGATTTAGCAGACTAATGGGATCAGTCATCCCCTACTTAAATACATCCTGGACAGCATTCACAGGAATGTCGTTGTTTGTGTCCAAAATGTGCTGTCATCCTCTTTTTAACATCTCTGAAAGCAAGTGAAGATCATGGCAACTGCAGATGGTGCCAGCTCTTGCTGGGTAGGCAGTGCCATCCTTCTGCACCCACAGGAGCATCTCTTTCATCACACTGTCCTGTGTCCCAGGAGGATCTGCTCTTCTTGACTTGTCACTCCAGCTCCTTCTAGACTTGCAATTTAGTGACCCACGTTCAATGTGCCCAAACTCTTCCCTGCACATTGCCAGTGACAGTCTCAGGCATCAGCCCCGCTCTGTGCTGGTCCCAGTGCTCTTGTCACAAGTAGGGTTGTGCCAGATCCACTGCCACACTCATGGTGGAGTGGGAGAGTGACAGTCCTGAGCATCTGGGCTAGGAGATGGGCAACAGGCAAAGCCTCGCTGGGTAGCAGTGGAAGAGATGCATCTGCATCCAGCCTGTTAGAGGAAACACTTCTCAAGTCTTGAGAAACTCAACTCAGCTGATATGACAGATAATTTCTATTAAAAAAATCTTAGTGTTGGATACACAGCAATTCAGCTTCTGACCCCTGGTACTAAACTGAAACTCCTAAGTGGCAAAATCCCACTGGGCTCAGCTCTGTCCTTTCGTGCTGTAATATAAATCCAAAATAGTTTGCTTTCATGAACCTGAGGACAGAAAGAAGCCATTGAGCATTAACTGAAATTAATTTTTAGTGGGAAAGTACAAAAATATATGGATTCAGGATCTTTCTGGATGTAGAATGTGAGCCACAAAACCAGACGTGCTTTGACAGCCCCTTTTTGCTGGATAAAGTTTCACATCCTTCCAAATGACACCCAGTTGTCTTCTCTGAGTAGCAAAGATCTCCCACTTCTTTTACAAAGCTTCCACAACTTATCTATTTTTGTTTTTTCCCCAGCTGCTGTTGTAAAATCTGTTATCTTTAATGTATTACCCTGAAAAACAACACACCTTTGAGAAGGCCAGTGGACTGTGACATAATTAGATGCAAAATGCACATCTAAAAGCTGTTTACTTCCTGTAACACTAGGATAACTACTAATGAATCACTGACTCTGGGGATTCTCAGTTTGTAACTGGATACTCCACAAACTTCTTATCAGATCAACAATGATTTCTGTCAAAAAAGGAGGAAAAAAGAAAAAAAGAAAAAGTGGGGGTGGGCAGGATTTTTTTCCCCTGACCAGAGTTTAGCCTATATGCACCGATTCTAAAGCATTTTTAGCATGTCAGGCAGAGTAGTCATGGTGAGTTTGAAGGGATAAGGGAAGATAAAGTGTATCAAAGCAGGATCTGACACTCGTGATGCTATGCAGACCTTTCTTTCTGAGAGCATCTCGCAGACTGGACTGACAGCAGGGATTAATCCATGCAATGGCAGTAAACAATAGTTGAAGTGGGGTTGAGGCCTAACACCTGGATGTTATGTTACCATCAGTAAAGAAGCCTGTTTCATGCTGGGGATGAATATATATGATTCTGACACTGTTGCTTTCCCAGCGACAGGTAAGGCTTCTCAGACCTCTTTTGTGAAAGGATTTTTTTTTCCTTTTGTATGTGAGAAAGCTGTAAGCCGTCTCATTCAACTGAAACGCTTTAGCATGTTTTACACATGACCCTTATTGGCAGGTATGAACTGCTCAAACTCACGGGCTGACATTTTATGTTTATCTATAGATGCATATTTATTCTTTTAAAATCACTCCTTCTAAATCAGAGGATCAAGCTTTTCTTGCTGGGCATTGGCATATCCAAAGTTGTTGAGGTCTTCTCAAGGGGTGCAGCTCCATTTCCCAGGCAGGACAGGGGGGACATCCTCCCAGCAGCTCGGCGGTGCCAAGTGGAGGGACAAGTCCTGTGCCGAAGCCACCAGGGCCATCCTGTTGCATTGTCCTCAGCAGAACCGAGTTTGTCACGTCCACTCAAGCATGCCAACACTGCGGAGGGGTGAAGGAAGGAGGGCATGAGGAAATCTTCCCTTATCGGGCTCTTTCTAGGGTACCCTTCTTGGCAATAAGCCTTGTCAGAAATTTATGTAAAGAATCTGAAAGGCCTTTAAAGGACACAGACAGGTTGAAACATATCTGTGCACTGAGTGGTTCTCAGGAAGTCGTGGTGCAGCTAAACCTTGCTAGGAAGTTCACTGTGTGGGGGCTTTTCTCCATTTTTGACCTCATTTACTCTTGTGTATTATCTCCCTGACTCCTCAGGGTCAGCCTATGTAGGTCAGGGATTCATTGACATAGATGTTGATCTCTCTTCTTTGCAAGAAAAAAAAAAGGCAGGGGGGAGAAAAGAGAAAGTGGGTTGGACAGACTGACACAAGGCCCCAACAACTATGTCCAGAAAGTGATCTGGTGAGAGAACGCGAGAGCAAGCATGAGAGGGGGCACAAAGAAAAAATGCTTCAAGGGACCCTTTGGGCCAAGTAATGGAAAAATATACATGAGCTATGGCACTGATTTGGTAGTACTTCACCTTGGTCTTCCTTGGTACAGACCTGATCTTAGAGAACTGGAGACATGACAGGCAAAGAGCTCCAGCTCTCTCTCCTTCTTCACTTGGCAGACTCTCAGTTGCTTTATAAGACTTTATCAGCCAGAAAACTTGCTGCCAGAAGTTTCTGTGGAGAAGCAGAAATGTCATTGAAGATTTCTCAATGAAACACTGCCTCCTCTGGGATCCAGATCTATGTGCTGAACAGGGAAACCCAAAAATGTTCCTGCTTTGAGTGTTTTGACTCGGATGAAGAGACATGTATCTGAAGGTGTTGGAAATCTCAAAAGCAGGCACAGAAATGGCATTAAAAGTACTTGTCATTTTACAATGTGTTTCCAGGCAGCAGAAAGGAAGCTAATGTCCTACAACTTGCTTTATGAGGTTACTCAAATGATGGACTTTGGTCCACATCCAGACTGCACCAAATTCCCAAATGCAATTTCTCATGTAGTTCATTTCCTAGTCTCTTGGCAATGAGCTGCCACTCAATCCTGGCCATGGAGGTAGCATTCACTGCCTGGCTGGCCAAGCAGACCTGGGGCTAGAGTTCTTCCAGCTAGCTGGCTTCAGTAAAATTACTTGGAGAATGTAATTATTCTATTAATGTACAACGCTACCCCCTGAGAAAATCAAAGGCAAACACAATGTATTTGCCGATCTGTGCTTTGTTGCAAACATGTTTTGCATTCAGCAGCACTAGAGTATGTATTGAAGGTCCGATAGCTAACTCACTTGGATTTTGCTTAGGAAAGCAAGGAATTAAATCTAGATTTCCCAGAGCAATATGCTAACTCCATCCTGCTGGTCTGGACTCACCCACACTGTATACAAATCCGTATTTAGCAAGGGACAAGATCTCTTTTGGCCATAGTTATCAAGAGGTACAAATTGCTATTCCACTTTCACCTGTCTCTTCTATCTCTTTATAACTACCCAGTCCTTCATCAAAAATAGCTCAGGGAAGTATCAAATGTGACTCCTTTGTGAACCAACTTACTTGTCTGTCAGCTCCAGCACAAACATTAAGTTAAATTAGTAGCTATGATTTTTGTCGTCTTCTTTCTCTGCCTAGACAGATACTTAACACAGTTTTGTCTCCTTCCTCTGCTAGTTGTCTGGTGTATTTAGATGTTACAGAAGAGATTTCGTACACTTTGAATGCAGGCAAGGGCCCAAGTCTGAGGCTGGTAACCAGTGAGGTATCTGAAATACAGAAGTCAGTCTGTCTAATTCAGTCCCACTCATGTGTTACTGGAAGCCTTTCTGCTAAATTCAGGCTTACGATCAGCCTGTTAATGTTTACAATGTGTCTCTTTTGGAATAGATGGGAAGGATTTGCAAAGTGAATGTGCCTATAAAATCTCTTATTTACATGCATCATTTGAGTGATTGTGTGTGCAGAAGGACAATGACGTGAGTTGTTTCCTATGCAGTGTATTCAGCAGTCTTTTTCATGCAGCAGCGTGGGCACAATGGGTTTTTAGGGGCATTCATCAGTGCCCTCCTCTGTAACCTGCCTCGCAGAGTTTACAGCAACTTGATTTCAGAGTGTTAGATTTCCAGAGGGAAAAAATGGTTTTAAGTTTCTTTAGCAAGGAAAGTTTCCAAGCAAGGCCTGGAAATCGGGCCAGGTAGGGGACTGCTGTAGCACTTGGGCAGCTGCTCAGCCAGTCCTTGGGGTGGTGAGGAGTCCCATTCACTGCCCACTGTCTGATCTTTGCACCTCTTTTTGGGGTGTTGTTTTTGCCTAAGTCCTTTGGGCATGTAAAAACCTGTTTGTAGAAACAGAGTTGACATTGGAAAGGGAATGTCCTTTCTGTGGTTATGAACAGGGAAATATCTGCTGGATTACAGCCAGACCCAGCTACAATTAAGTAGAAAACTCTAATGGTGAAGCAGGACCCCGGTGATGTGAGTTTTATCCTTGGCTGTTTATCAAAACACATCATAGCTTAGGTACCAACTTGTGCCTTCCTCTTCTCCCAGCCTTTGCTTGTCTTGTCCTTCCATAAAGACACAATGTCAGTGGCTTTTTCTTGTTTATGTAGGTTGAACAGGGCCCAGCACACAGAGGCTGATCTGAAAACTCTGGAAGCTGCTGCAATACCAGTAATATATTCACAATATTGGGTGAATGTGTTCTATAATAAAGCCTTTAGGCTAAAGAAGACCTAGCAACAGAAACATGCAAATCTTACTCCCAACATTTTATATATGATTTATTTCTTGATCCAATAATAATATTGCTTTACAGGTCTACAGCACCTTTTTATCCAAGTGTTCCAAACTGCTTTCCAAACATTAATTACTAAGGTCTCACAGCAGCCGTAAATAGTAGATATCCACCTCGTTCACTTATGTTAATTGAATTACTATATTAAAAAAAAGAAAAGGCAAATGAAATCTGAACTCAGTTTTATTTGATGAAACCCGCTTGTCACTGCAACAGAAATTAACCTTTTGTCAACAGCTGTTAACAGGAGGGTTGCAAAGACCTTGACTTCCTAAACTGCGGAAATAGCTAAAAAGCAGCAGTACTCTGACATCTGAATTTTAATACACTAACCCCTTAGGAAGCTTATCAGGAGGGTAGGGGGAAGTATTTGTGCAAAATGCTTTTATTTGACTGTTTTCTCTCCATTCAGGAAGAGTAGTTGCCCTAACAATGGCATGAATCTAGTGTATCGGTGAGTTGTATCCCTTGAACTCCAACTTACAGAACAAAAGACTTCTAAGAAGCATCCATGCAGCAGATGTTTAGTTATCTGAAGTGTCAGAATGCCAATTAGATATTGAACATGGCAGGAGGAGGGTGGAGTTTCCAAAACAAATGAATGATGAATAGGAACAGTTCCCGAGTTTGGTCTAAAGTCCTGCTGTTCTTTTGTAAAATGATTTGTGGCAAATTTGTTTTGTCACTGAGGCATAGTTCCCCTTCAGGATTTAAGTTATTTTTATAATCACTCCAAGGAAACTTAAAAAAAAAAAAAAGGAAAAAAGAAAAAAAAAGAGAATATGAGGATAAAATGCCCTATTTGTTATGAAGAACAGTCTCCAAAAATGAACATGATTTAAAGTGTAACCAAATAATCCTGTCTTCCATGTGGTTCATACATAGGGGCTACTCCCCCACAGTGAAGTCCTAGCCTTGCATTGAAACAAAAAGGGATTCTTTTTCAGGAGGGGAGTGGGGGGTCAAAACATGAATGAATTTAGTGAAAATTGTCTCGGAGATTAAATTTTAAATTTTGTTGCTACTCAGTGCCAGGGTAATCTTGTACAAGGCAGCATGAAGGGGGTTAAAAAAAATCAACTAGGTTAAAAAATGCCTCCATAGCTGAGTTGCATTTTTATTGTCATTGACCTCAGTAAATCATTGTTAGAAATTAATATAATGTGGACATTTTTAGTTCAGAGTTTTACATGACATTATGTTTAAAATAGTTGTCTTTGACTTGCAAAATGCTCCAGATCGTTCTTGCTTAATAATCACATACAACTTGTAAATGTACTTAGAACAACTGATTCTGTGTGTGTCTCTGTCGAATAAGAATAATACTGGACAGTATGAAATACCAGGCAAAACAGCAGAGAGGAAATTGGACTTGCATTGACTTAAATAAGCAAGTGCTGTGACAAAATTGTTTAGTTCTCTTTTGACCTTTCGAGGTCACGTTTGACTATTTATGCTATCTCCTAATGCTCTACTTCTCCCTGCCTGGTAACAATTATGTGTTTATGCTGTTCTTTGCCTTCCCAGTTGGTATATTAAACAATCACTAATTACTGCATAAAAATATACATTCCTATTTTGGAGCTTCCTGTAAACACCCATCTACTTCCAGATACTCTATTTAAACAGCTGAATAAAAACCTGCATGTTTTAACCATGTTGATTGATTTGTTTAAAACAAAGGCATAGAAACCGAAATATGAAAAATTAGCATCAATTGGTTTTCCATCCAGATATGGGATATATAGAGGGAATAACAAAAACTGCTTCAGGGAGGGAGGAGTTGAATGATGTGGGTAGAGTGAGATTTTGTTTACAGTAGTGTTAACAGAGGAAAAGCTCAGTTGAGCACAATAGTAACAGACATTTTGTGATCATCTCTAAGTGTAGTATTTGGCCCTTTTTCCTTAGGTGGAGTATTGCTAAGAAAACTGAGTATAAGACCTTTCTTACTGTCCTACATATGACAGTTCTTGTCAAATTCAGCAAAAAGGCATTAAGAATTAAGGGTCTCAGGTTTGTCTTTAAGAACTTGATGCTGTAAAATGCTGAGTGAGTTCTGCTTTCAGAGTTTTACAATCCACATTGAGATCTAGAGACGTTACTTAATTCAAAAGGCCACCAAGCCTAATTTAAAGTTGGATCCTGATGCTCATATCTAACTTGAGTGAATGAGATTTGATATTTAAGATATCTGGAGATTCCATCTTCCACTAGCCAGCAGTTACCAAATACATTCAGAAAATATTGATTTCATAGCAAGTTTTCAGCCACTTTTCTTTCCTTTTCTTTTTTTTTTTAATTGTATGCCCTCTAGTTTAATGGTGCAACTTGGAAATAATTCAGGCAATTTATTGTTGCTACCATTGAAAGCCAGAATAAGCAATTCCACCTAATTCAGTATTTCAATACATTTCAATAAGGCTGTTAAGCACTAAATAGGTCATGCACTTTGCCCACCTGGTTCTTTGTTGTAGTGCTTAAAAACATTGAAGTCTTATGGAAAATTGCTTATGTAATACAAATTATTTTCTTGCATGCTTAGTTTATGAAGTCTACCCACAAACTGAATATTCCTTTAGAGAAATTAGCTTGTGAAAATGAAAATGCTGGATGAATCAATTGCTTCCTGGGCAGACTTGATCTTTCTGCTTTTACTTTTAAAAATGTATGCAAGGGCAGATGGTTCAAAGTGAGTGTTAATTGTGTCTTACTAGCTCAAACATGTCTAGTTTCCCAGTTATCCACATAAACAATCATTGTTGAAATCTGAGTGTCTCTTGCTGTCTTGTCCTGAAATTAAATCAACACTGTACCCTTTAATAGATCCCCTTGCTACTCCATAAGCAGCGAACAAAGTGATATGACATGCACACCCCAAATTAAGGACGCCAGCATGAACTGACAGAATCTCTGCACTCGATGACGTTACAGTACGTAAAGCAGTGAAATGGGACAGGAAAGCCATTTCCCATGCTATTTCCTGATTTCCTGCTCTCTGCATTCCTGCACATAAACCTTTAATTCATTTCAGAATGCAGAGGTCATGACAAAAAGTCAGAGGATAAATATACCCTTTTGACAAACAGAAGGTTGACAGCAATTTTTACCCAAATGTTTGAGGCCAGGTGTTTCCCATATACTGTATTGAAAAGTGTACCTCTAAATGTTTTGTTAGCATTTGAACTGTAAACACTCTTAAGCATTATGCACAAAAATAATTTCTTGGTGGCAAGGCAGTAACATTCACGTGTGTTTGTGCAATGGTCTGTCTAACCAAAGAAATTTGAGGTTCCAGTGACCCAGGGACTGCATGGTGTAAAAAAAATGTCCCGTTTGAGTACAGTGAACTGCAACTAATGTAGAAATTACATACTTAATATTCTCTTATGACTGAGCAATGCAAACTTTTGCTTTTAAGTAACAGAGCAGCTAAAGATTTAACTGAGAAATCATAAAGGAGAAACTAGTGTTGAAAAAGAGAAACCCTGTTCCCCCCAGCATCCTGCTCTCTGTCCTTGGGATCCACAGGAGATGACACAAGCTCTAGAGCAGAGTCCCACAAACACAGGCTCTCGATACCCTTTGCAGCCTGACAAGCCTTTTATAAATGCACAGAAATTTTAATTGTGGAGACTGTAGTGGCTACAAGGCTTCCCTGGACATTACGGGCTGCCCAGAGAGGTTGTGGTCTCCTTCTCTGGAGACATTTAAAACCCGACTGGATGCATTCCTGTGTGACCTGCTCTAGGTTGTCCTGCTCTGGCAGGGGGTTTGGACTACATGATCTTGCAGGGTCCCTTCCAAGCCCTAACATTCTGTGATTCTGGACATGTTTGGGAGGCCAAGCCTGAGAGCCGTGGGGACAGTGTGCCAGAGCCTGGAGGCAGCGAGGGGCTCTGCAGGGTGCTCTCCTCTGCAGCCTGGTTACTCAGCCTGGACCTCCACCCATTAAATCTTCCTTCTGTGTACAAAATTTTGGAAAACTTTGCCCTTGTGTCCTCCACAGCTTGATATCTCACGAGTGCTGCTGATAACTGGTCATTATAAAACTGCATTTGTCTCCCCGGGAAAATATGACAGGGTGAGAAAACATTCATTTTGTCGAGATAAGAGGTGTGTACAGGTCGTGCGTGTTTGCAGGTGTCAGAGAGACTTGCTAAAATGTTTTCTCTGTCCTTTGCTGGAAGCAAACCAGACCCTGCCTGTTCCTCAGATGAAGAGGAATTATCCACCTTATGAATTTCAGTGAGTGTATTCTCGTGTTTCTAAAGGTCCATTCAGAATGTAATCTGCAAAACATAAGAAAGATCAATCTGTGTGTGCAGGAGTGGCCAGAAAGCAGCTGTGATTTCATCTGTCTTTAGCCAACTTTTCTGTGGAAAAGTTCTTAACTCCTTCAACCTTTGTTCTGTTTGCAGAATGTTCATGGATTTAATGACACTTTCCTAAATTAATTTTTTGTAGCCAATTCCTAGAACTGGAGCCAGTGGGTTTACTGGAAATATTCTTTTTCCTTGATATCCATATTTAATTCCACTAAGAGCAACTGCAAGACATGCTCTCTCCTCAGTCTTTATTTTTCTCCCTTTTTACAAGCTTTGTTACTGTCCACACCTGCAAAGTATGACTAAAAAATGGGGTAAAGTAATACCAAATCCAAATGAAGGAGAGGGAGCAGGTCTGCCGAAATTCTCACCTGGCAAAGAGCTACCGAAGTCTTTTAGAATATTGATCTTCTACTGAGTTTCAGCGTAGTGAAACAGAATTAAAGAATATAATGTGGGATCCCTGAATCACTATATTGCAATTATTTCTTGTTGTTTCTTATTATTAGAAGTCTGAGCTTCCGCCTTCTCTGAGATGGCAAGGCCAAAACTGGTGATTTGATTCTTGGTTGCGTGAAGTGTAAGACATCAAGTGAGGGGAGAGGAGTTTTATCACTTGTTAGACAAGAGGAAATAGAGGGCTCATAAATGGAGGTAGAAAATCTAATGGCTGGAACCTGGCCAGGAATAAGGCACAAACTTCTGACTGATGGCAGTTGATATCCCAGATCATCTCCCAGGGCTAAATACTGCACTGTTCCTTACAGGTATTTTAAAAATAAAGATTTGATCTGTTTAAATGGTGAAACAGAAGGACAGTGTGTACATATTGGGAGTCATGCAGTGAATCTCCCGGGATACAACAGAGAGTGGCAGAGAAAATTCTGCAGTGAAAATGCAGAATACACGTTTTAGTAACCACCCAGGAGGATTGCACCCCTAGATAGTAAATGCTGCATTCCCCAAGGGCATGGTGGCCACCCATGAGTCCTAGCTCAGACTAGTGGTTACATGCCACAGTCCAAGTCAATAAAGTGCATGAGTTTTGTTTAGTTAGAAAAATCTTCAGGATTAGATGGCTCAACTTCAAATGATCCCCTGATAACCAGAGAGAAAATACACATCATCAATTTGCTATTATTTTGAAAAGAAGAGCCTAAAGAGGAAAGGAATAACTGTAAGTGACTGGGAGCAGTTGAGGTTCAGGGGTATTACAGATGGTCCTTATAACCATAGCAGCCTACAAGGCTTCCCTGCTGAGACACTCTGGCTTAAAATGACTTAAAAGATATCTCAATACATTTATCTTTTCTTTTTTTTTTTTCCCCACGAGAGCAAGAGGAAGATTTGATCATGCAAATAAAAATAGAATTGTACCTGCCTTTAAATAAATTATGAAAATATGAGGACAGAAGGTCAGCCTCCTTTCTGCAAATGCAAAATTTTGTGTTGTGCTTTCACTTGCACGAAGTGTGGGACTTGACAGATCAAAAAACTTGGAAAGACAATGAAAAAGAATAATCAGATTGTCTTTTTCTGCTCTATTTTGCTCCCTTTTCAATCTTCTCAAGAGTGTATGTTGGTAATAATATCCTCATGTGGAGAATTTACAGTCATACACAGGGTACAACTGAGAAACTCACGAACAGGGAGGGGTGGATGACACCAAGGAGCTGTTATTGCCCAGATCAATGTTTCCTGCAATCCAAACCACTGTACTTTTCTTGAAATGAATTGATTGCAGTTGTCCGGATGTCATTGGTTCTCTGGCATTAACCCTCCTAGCATCTTCCAAAGTGACTTCTCTTCTTGAAAAATTAAAGACTATTATGTACTTAGCCTCATACATTAGGTCTCCCAAAGGACATCTGTGCATTACTATGCCTTATTTTGACAAGGGTGCTTATAATGGCCAACCTACACACATGCACTCTGCAGAAGGTAAATCTGATGTGTGACTGCAGCATGTTTCAAAAACCATTTGATAAAATCTGGGAAATACTACTCAAAAATAAAACAATCCTCTTTGTGCATAACAGTTATTATTTGCTTTAGAAGTAAACTTGCTTTCATTAGATACCAAAGTTTGAAAGCATCCTTTAAAGACAACCCTCCTTGCCCCTCTCCCTCAAATAAAATGTGAAGGAGATAAATAGATGAGAGTCCTGTTTGCATATTGATAAGGAAAAGTACATTTACATCAATGTAACCAAATATCTTATCACAGCCAATACAGACTTCAAGGTCTCTATTAATTTGAGGGCAGGGAAAATCTTCAGTGGTGAAATCAATTAACAGGGTGGTTTTGGTCCCCTTCAGTTTTTAAGACGTGATATGAATTACTACACATCATGGATTTCATGAACTCATAGTATCCTCTCAGATTATTCAGCTGACCTATGTCTCCTTAAATTCCTCATGTATTTTAAAATTACTCACGTACAGAAACGTTTCCCCTCCGTTTTAGCAAGAGCACTCTGATCTCTGTGAGATTGGACCTGGTGTTGTCTCTGCTGTAAGGAAGGCCTCACAGCGTGTTCCCACAGTGGTGGTCTTTGATTTTGAAGAGATATTCAGCTAGTAGGTGACCAGAGATATACAGAGGAAACATATATGATACAATAGCTCCGCAGGATAATGAGGAAATATCTAAAGTTCTTGCATGTTTCTTGCAATTTTTAGGGGACTCAAGTGACTGTCAAGCAGGATGTGAAGTGTCATTTTGGTTTTGTTTCCTTTTTTGTCTTACAGTTTAAATTCAGAACCTTGAATCATGATGTGATCGCTTGAAATGCATTTTTCAAGTGTTGTATTAACTTCCATGAAACAGGGAACATTAGGGAGGGAGAAAATCTACTAGATTAAGAATTTACCTTTCCTTTGAACATCAGATCCAGTGAGCTGGCTAAAGAGGTTTCTCAGTGGGGACCTCCTTGGGACAGGACAAGTCAGAGTGATCTTAGGGACCCCTGTTATTTCTAGGTATATACTGAAAGTTCCATTTTTAAGCTGCCAGCTTAGCATTTTTCATCACCATCTGTTACCAGCCTTTTTTTTTTTTCCCCCAAAAAAACCTTCTGTAATACAAAATGCAGTTACTATTTGACCCCAAGCACCTCTGGAGTAATATGTAATTCAAAGATAGTTACAGGCTGTGAAACAGGTCTGCTGCTGCACACTAGAATAATAACAACTAACACTGGGAATGCAAGTCTGAGATTTTTTAGATGCTACCTGTAAAACTGGCAAGACAAGGTGGCATTTTTCATGACTGGAATTTGACAGCTTAAATGTACCAGTACGATAATATTGTGATGAAAATTGTGCCAAGGGTCTGCTTACTACACAGCTCCCACACTGTGGTAACTGTGAGTAAACCCCAGTGCTTGCACCTGGCAAACAGCAATTTATGCCCTTGTCATAAACCATGAAACTGCTACAGAGAAAGGCAAAATAGATTTTCTTCCCTCCTTCTGTAGACTGAATGTTGGGATCTGTCTAGCCTTCAATACAGAGGTGTTGGCCCAGTTGGCTGCAACTTCCTAAGCTGTTCTAGTGCTGAGGAAAGTTGTTCTGCATACATCCCGCAAGGCTAAAAGGAGTAAAATTGTATCTTAGCCCCTGGAGTAATCAGACAGGACTTTAAACATACTCCAAAATATGGATCTTGTCCTGGACCATCATTTATCAGGAGTAATTGTGCTGCCACCCACGGAAACCTGCTGAAAGGAGAACAACCCGCAAAGACTGAATTGCACTCGGAAGCAGAACTGCGTGGCACAGAAATGCCTTTTGCATGGTCACTTCTCAGCGTAGAAGCCCTCTAAAACAAATTTTCTGTTAATTTGTGCAGCACTATAAAGTAATGTCTGGTATTGGGTAAGTGCCCCATACTGTAATTTAATTTCAAACTGCATTTAGTTTAATTCTCTGTAGGAGAAGTATCCCCGGTGCACAGCTCTGTTCCCACTGCCACCAGCGCTAAATGCAACAAATTATCTTCTGAAGGAATAAAGTTAAATTTGCTTTACTTATTAGTGCATTTCAGAAGTTTATCACATCAGCAAAAATTCATTTTGCTAGACAACTTATGTTGATTCTGTTGGCTCCAAGAAAGTCATTGAGGTATTTTCTCGTTCACAAGCCTTTTAAAGGAAATACTGTGTAATTCAAAAACAAAAATGCATGGGAACTAGCGATACATGGGTCTTCACAAGCTCAGGGCTTGTATTCACTGTAGATAAGAGTGTTTTTCCCCAATCTTTCAACCTCCTGAGTCTGCAGAATTGGGACAGAAAATCTCATTTGAAAACAAAAATTTACAATGATTGGTTTTGTTGTTTTATCTAAGTTTAATAACATGTTTTAAATCCAGAACAAGTTGCTTTCTCTCATCAAGTTTCAGAGAACATATAAATGCAAAAGCAACTTATACATGGGCTAAACCAGAGCTCACTGAAATTGTGAAAGCATGACAGCAAAGACAGATTGTCTTCTGAGGGTTTTGGGATGGTGCTCTGAATTTTTAGATCTCCAGGCTAGATTGGCAGTTTCGCTCCCAAACCGTGTAGACATTTACCAGACCAGTAAAAGAGCAGGGAGAAGGGGAGCACAAAATGTTCTTCTAATTCAAACTACAGGAAGCTGAAAGGGGGACAAGAAGAGAAATCTCCAGTTTATTTCTATTTCCCTTTCCCTGCTGAGGTCTGTATTTTTTTTGGACAACCACTCTGTGAGTCTTGGCATCAAAATGTCTATAGCTCCAGGGCAGACCTACAAGACAAGCTGTACCAGAACCAGGGCAACCAGTACTCACAGCAACTTCCCACTCAGCTGGGAGGTGGGATGAGTGAGGATCTCCAGCTCAGAGCAGTTGTCTACAAGTCTCTCTCCCCCTTCCTAGAAACCAGGAGTATTGCTGCCACCTGGACGGTGGCCAGCAAAGCAGCATCTCTCATTCAGCAGCTACTGGGGACTAAGGGAGCAAATTTACACTTTCAGGATTTCTTTCTTTGGAGGCTGAAGGGAATTAAATTGCTTTGGGCAAGGAATTTCTAAATCCAGGATGTCAGTGTTGTGAGGAGGAAGCTGTGAGTTTTGTTCAGCTCTTCATCTGACTCAGTTTTCCTGTCCAGCCATCTCAAAGGCTTCTGGTTTTGTTCTTTTCTCTGGACAGTAGCAGATTTTGGCCTCCTTTTTGTGCATTATCTTAGCTCCAGTGGTGCAAACTGAGTGCAATGTTTCTATGCGGATACTATTGTGTAATGTCAGTGAGGATTTCTTTTAGTGTTGATTGTTGTCTGCCTGGACCAGCCACTGCGATCTGAACAATGGAAGGTTTTGTGGTGTGATATTCGACACACAGGCTGTAAAGAAACTGCTATCTAAGAAATGCTCAGACACAAAAGTATGCTTTGTGACCTTCCTTCTTCCTCTCCTCTTCACAAATTGGGTAACACAATGAAATTCAACTTGGGGCTTGCACTTTATCCATTTGTGATGGGTTTTCCATTTCCAAATTTCTCCTGAAAAATAATGAAGAGAGTGTTAGGAGTGTTATGGGATCTGACACAAAGAAACCTGCAAAATTTCACTCAGATAAAGGACAGAAAAATAGGTAAAACCAAGAGTTGTCTATATTTAACAAAGATCTAGCTGAATCTGTAGAGAATTTAAAAAACAAACCCATATACCAACTGCGAGGCACTGTCCGCATGTCCTTCCCAAAATCCATATGAGTGAGGAGCTGTCCTGGGGAACAGCAAGGCAATGTTTTCAAAGTTTCTTTTTTCTTTTCCCCTTCGAAAATCCGGGACTCCAACCTGAATGATTGTTTCATGCTAAATAATATTAGCATTTAAATAGCCCAGCATTATAGTTAACAACTGGGTGAGAGTAATGGGAGGATGGCAGTGCTGGGTTCACACCTCTGGCCCTCATTCGGCTGGGGACCGCTGCTGCCTCCTACCCTAGGCTGTGTTAAGAGAAGGCAGCCCTTCTCCTCCCTTTGTTTAAGATATTTGCAGGGATAATGGAGATCCAGCAACAGCCATAAAAACCTAAAATCCTAGGCCTGTCTTTAGGTTTTGCCTACAACTGCATGTAAGCCCATATTTCTGCTTGAAATATTCCCCTGATCAAGTAACTCTCAACAAACTGCTTGAAAGACATTTACAAATTCTCTTTTTGTTTCATTTAGTAAGCTTGACGTGCTTTTGCGTATAAGGAGACTGCACAGACTATGTGTATACTCAGGTGTCACAGTTGATATGTTGCCATGGAGGAAGGCTATTAATGAGAGGAAATTAAATTAGATCACCTCTGTGCGCATTTATCTGCACACAGCACAGCTTCAGTCTTAAGGAGAGGGAGTTCTTGTGGGAAAGCAATTAATAGATGCAGGTGCACAGAAAAAAAATGCATTTCTTATAGGCCTCTGAAAGATGCAGTTGGCATTCAGGTGAAATGTCGCTCTTTGGCATGCTAATCACCAAGTTTCACAAATACAAGATGATTTATTTTGCACAGATTTCATAATTAACAAAATATATTGCTTTTTCTGAGTTGTCTTCTAAAGATAAGAGATGTGGTTGTTTAAGGCAGGGGATGTAAGTCACTTGCAGCTCGTGTAGAAGCCTGTTAAAGATATTATAGTCTTGTCTGATGCAGTGTCCCATAGCAGTTTGTTGGATAAAAAGGAGGTGTCCTAATGCCAGGAAATCCTGGGATCTTGCTGCAGCTAAAAGCGTGAGAGGCAGCCTAGGTAAGATGAATGTGTGTGATTAGCTGGAGAGGAGGAGGCTGTGTTTAAAAGAAAATGGATCTTCTGAAAGAAGGACAGGAGGCTATGGGAAGAAGGGCCTGTGTGTCAACAGGAACTTTCTGCCCCAGGTCCGTGGAAATGAAGATGATGAGACATGGATAAAATCTAAACCAGAGCCTCAGTACTGATAGACTTGTTGGTGGGTTGGTTTTGGTTTTTTTCTTTGTCACACCTTTAGCAGCATCTCAGGCAATGATATATAAGCATAACGCACTGGAAGAAGAATGGATCCTGTAAATGTAGCAGTTAATGGGCTAAAGCAGAAGCCATCCCCTTGCCTGATGCTGTGAGCAGAGGCCCGATGTCCTGGCCACTGCTGGACAAGAAGGGTGGGACAGGAACTGAGGATGTAGCTGCACATTCAGCTTATTTAGGCAACATGGGTAACAACTGCCCTGACACAAAGAATAAAATATCGAGAATTGTGGCAGTCATTTCCATAACTATGTATTTTTTAGTTCCTGGGCCCTGATTAGAGTCCAGTTTCACATGACATCGGGCTGGCCAGACACAGAAAGCAGCAGAAGTGTAACTGCAAGGAGGTCCCTGTGAGACCACTCTGGTGGATGCTGGATAACCAGCAGCACATCCCGCTCCCCTGCTTTGGGAGGAGGGGGCTGTGGGGTGACCAGACTACAAACTAGATTGGGAATTGGCCCAAGTAAAAGTAACCTGGCATTAATAAGAGTTTTACTATTTTTTTGCTGTCAGACTGTAATTGTGGGTGCCAAGGGCTGGGCTTTCACCGCACAGACTTGCTGCTGATGTCTCGGCATTCTCCCCCATCATTTGACTGGATTTGGTTTTTATGCCAACTTGAAGGAGTTAAATTTTCCCCTTGAGGGGCCCAGAGCCCCAGGGCAGGGTAGGTGGGCAGGAGCCAGCCCAAGGAGTGGGACCCTCCCCTCCCACAGCCCCTCATGAGTAGAGCCTATGGAGTTCCCTCATTTTGATTCAGTTAATGAGGTAGGGAGACTAATTATGAGCCTTTTGAATCTCTGACCAATCAATTCAGACTCCGTGACAATACTTAGCACTTATTTTGCTTCACAGAGCGACAGATGAAATATTTTATAACTGTAGGTAATTGTCCTCAGTTTAAAAACAAGAATATTGAGCCCCAAGGTCACCAGAACTACAAAGTCAGGTACAGCACAAAGTATTATCTCTATGTGGTAAAAATCTGTGATACGAACCAGGAGCTCAGTGGGAAACGGCACAAATTGTTTATTCTGGAAGTAAAACCAGCAGATTATGACAAAACTGTAATTCATATCAAATACATAAATTACACATTAATAATTTTTTAACAATAAACAAGTACAATGTGTCTAGTTGATTTAGGTACCTGTGTCACCCTGAAAATCGGTGAGTTTTTTAAAATAGGTCTTGACTTTTAATTTTCTTGAGCAGTATACTTAAATTAACCTGGTTTTAAAAAAAGGTACAGTGTATATTCTGAGGTTTTGTCACTAAGGAGAATTAATTAATGGCAACTTTTCTTTTTCTTCTCTACTCAGCCATAATCCAGACAAAATCTGTACAATAAATTTTGCTTCTGGGCTGAAATCCTGTATGACAGGTTGCAGCCCAGAGCGAAATTTCAGAGATGAGCCACGTAAGCCCTGAAAATAGGAGCTGATAATGATAACAATCACTGACAAACCTTTAACTATGCCTGTGCTAGTGTGTGTCACTATAATACAATTTTGTATGTTAAACAACAGATGTCAAACAGAAGAAAGGAAAGAGGCCTTTGCTTTTCTTCTGTTGTGGACCTTGTTCTTCCAAAGCAGCCATTTTTTCAGTTGCCATGACAGTGTTAATAGGAGTTTATCATTTTCCCATGCCTGCTGCATACTAATGAGGGATCAATTCATGAATGTTATCTGTAAGGCTAAGAAGGGTCCAGCACCACAATCTCTGGTGCATTCAGTACTCAGAACGGCCCCTCCGGCCACAGCCCTGCAGTCGCAGCAGTGTTTTTTGAGGAGCAGAATTTCTGCTGTTCACCTTTTATTCATCGCTGTATGGGGATATGCAGCAGACAGAGCTAACAACTGACTGTAGCAACCAAAATGTTTGACTTGCTATTTCCTGATTCGTCCCGGGGAAAAGTGCCTGTGAAATATTCACAGAGATAAGGGAATTGCTTCAGCTGCCTGTCATGGGGAAAGCAGAGATTTCTGTCAATTTGGCTTAACTTTGGGACCTGGAAACTTTATTTGGAGCACTTTGTTTTAGGCGGTTAGTGAAAAGGCAAATCACACCTTGTGCAGGAAAGTGCTGGGGCCTCAGATCACACATTTCGGCAGCGCATTGTGTGTGCTGGGACTGATCCTGCCCCACCAACCATTTTCCTCAACTCCCAGCAGTGAAATTAGATGAAGAAACTGAGATTAGGAACTGATTGGAGAAACGGTGGAGGTGTGATTTAAGTGATGCTAAACAGTTTTACTCTAAAAGTGAAAGAACATATTGCAAGTTCCATGATAGAAAATCCAGTACAGCATCACGCACTGAAAGAACTCAGCCCCAGACATAGAAGTTTTTCCTCCTCATCAGTTCATCAGCTGCACTGGGAAATATGTTTTTTAATTGGTGATTATTCATACTTATGTTTTCATTTGTTATATTTGATTATTGATTATAGGTAGCAAATTGAGAGTCAAAGAAGGTCTTATTTGAGCTATATAAGAATTTTCAGAGACGTTATATATAATCACACTTATAATGCCATAGATTCCTATATGTAAATCTTTCAGCTGTTTTCTTTGTTCTGCTTTTTGTGTTTGTTTGTTTAGCTACTGTAAAAGGTCAAAGAAATGAGGGGAGAGAGTTTTCCCCTTTTCTCCACCCTGATAATTTTTTAAAATAAATCTGAAGGCATTTTGGACTTCTCTTTCTTTTTTTTTTTCTTATTTGCAGTTGTTCTTTTATCATTATCTTCAGGAAGCAGCATTACCATGTTGCAGATAAGAGGCACATCCAGATGTGCATATCAAAGGATGAACAACTACTTATTAAGAAAAACTTCTTTTACGCCGAGCAAGGTTCAAAGGAATAGTAAAGTCTATGGCATAAGTGACAAAACTGTCTGGCAATTCTGTGCATTGTCAACCTAATGCACAGAACTGGGGGAGAAAACAGTTTCATCAAAAAGAAATGGTGGCAAAATGAGTTTAGAAAGACAAAAAGGCCCTCAGCTTAAAGAGCAAACAGCCTTCTAAGCATTGACATTATCACCCATTCCTTTCATTCTTGTGCAATAAAAAAATACATTTTTTTAAAAAAGTTGTTGAAATATGCCTTTTCGGGTTTTTTGTAACCTATTTTTAACAAAAAGTTCCCAGAGTATTTGAAGTTTTTCATGGCTATATCAAAAGATTTGTGTTGTACCCATGTTGTCTATTCAGAACATGCATTCATTTGGGTGGAAGGCAGATTAAGACAGACTCATGTGTTCCCATTTGTATAGTGCTGGGAAACGTATGAGCTTGGAATGAATGTACAGGGATATATTTGTGTATTACTCATCAGCTTTAAAGCAATTATCTTTAAAACTAAAGGAAAAGTATGTCTAGTTGGCTGTATGACTGTGCAGCTCCATAATCATGACATAATTCAGATTTTGGATGTGGCCTTGGAGTGATCTTAATCAGAGTGATTCTTTCTCTACTTATGATGAGTACAAGCAATGCCTCGGACATCCCTGACCCTGCCTTGCTGAAGAAGTACAACAGAAAGTCAAACTGCTGTTAAATGGTTTTACTGGTAAATTGGCTACAAACACATTTTTTTTGCTTTCTCATATAAAGCCACAGACGGTGCAACCTCCTTTCTTTGTGGGTGTCTATCACAGAACTTTGAGGGGGCAGAACATTTCATGCAGTAAGTGCTGTTCCTTCTGACTCAGTTCTAGGATTTGACCACTAACATTGTGCTTTATTTAGCACACTCCAAGCTAACATGGAGCAAAAGTACCAACTTGATCTCTATGGCATGTTCAGTGGTAGAGCCAAGGGTTTAGCTCTGCTGAAGTGGATGAAAATCAGCTTTTTTCCTCTCAGTTTTACTGTACTCTCCCAACAGAAGTTGGGAAGACATCTGCAAGGAGGGGTTGTATTCTCTTAGGTGTAATCACTGCTTTCAGATAGTCCCATGTCACTGCAATAGCTGCACTCTAAATGTCTGAAATGATATGTCACATTTAGGACTTGATGGATATAAAAATGCTGCTGAGGTTCAGAATTCCAAGATTTGCTTTTAGGCTGGAAATGTGTGTTGAGACGAGCAGGGTGTACTCAGGACTCTTCTTGCAGAGTGTTGGGTGAAGTTCAGTTGCAAGCAGCAGTATTTTTTCATACTTATTTGAAAGGCCTTTTGATAGATTGATTGTTTGTAATCAATCTTTCACTGTAAGTAAATTGAAATAAAATCATACTCAGGTTCACATCCTGGCAACAACACAAAATATGATAATTCAGCAGCTGGCATAATGATTCCATGTTTCTGAGCTTTTTTCATTTTTAGTTCTTTTGAAAATATGAAATTGTATAATGCACTATGGTTTATATAACAACCTCACATGGCTTTACGTTATAATTTCACATCAGTTGTACCTCAGAGTTTCTAACAGGTCAAGTAACCTTCTGATTTCATTTAAAGTTTCCATTATTCTCTCCTGAAAGGGAAAATCTAGCTCTTGTTTGGACAGCTTTGGTAACTCCAAAGGAAAAATTGGGCATTATAGTGAATACAAAAGATTCACTTTCCATGCATTAGGCTTTTCAATTGCTTTCTTAATGCAAAGTTGGACAGGAGAGTATAGGCAAGAAAAAAAGATCATTTTGTGTCCATGGTCAGATGTCAATATTGACAAAAATAAATGGAATGTAACAATAGATCCTTGCAAAGATGAAGGTCATATGACTAAAATGTCTAACTAGACCTTGCACTATAGTATCTTATTTCTATTTGTGATAAATTGTTGTGGGGGTTTTTTCTCTAGTTTAAAACATGCAAAAAGAGAGTAAGTCTGGAATTTTAAAACTAGCCCATTTTAGGCAATAATATTGAAGGTAAATCAGAACTGAAGCACTTAGAAAAGTAAAATTTTTTAAAAAAAAGTAAAAAAGAAAGTAAGAAAAAACCCTAAGGATGTCGAGCGTATCGATCTCTGAGGTCTGGGCACATCACTTCCTACTGCATTTTTCAAAATGTCTGTCTTCAAAAGTTAGATGAGGCAAACTGCTCCCCCTGCCCAGGGCAGTGGGCTGAATTCCAGTTTGTAAATTGGGTTAATTAGTGATAGTCTGTAAACTCATTGTGTCTTAAACTGAGAGTTTTCTTCACTTCAGATTTTCTTGCCCAAGTCAATCCTTTTATGAAATCAGCCTTTGAGATCCTTCTGGTGTTTCCTAGTTAACATCATTGTTTAAAATGTAAAAAGCAAAGAAATCATTTAGAAGCTGTTCAGCATTGAAGCCTTTTCCACTAGAGGTATTTCCCAACATGTGGCAGCAAAACACAGCCCTGCACAGCACCATCAGGCTGGCTCACATGTATGTCTGTGCAGATAACTTCTGACCACACCAGGAGTGTCACTGAGAGGAGTGACCAAAGACTGAAGGCCAAGCAAAACCTGCTTTGCTTCACAGCAGTAATAGAAAATTTCATTTGTATTTGAGACTTCTGGCTCAGAGACTCTTGAGAATTTTGAAGTCCCATATTTTCTGGACATGAAATGATTTTTTGAAAAAAATTACTCTTTTTTTTTTAATTACCACTACAGTCTGAAGAGTTCCTTGTGTCTTGTCTTGTATGTGGAAAAATTGACCATTAACTCCAGAAGTCAAAGTAGATGACAAAGGTTTCCTAACCATGCCCTTGTGCTTCCAGAGTGCTGAACAGCCCCACCAAGTTTGTTTCAATTACACTGCCATTTCCTAACAGAATCCAAAATATTTCTTCAAAAGGCTCATCTGGTTTAGGGTCATGATCATAGGTGGGAGGTCAGTTAGTCATTTGCTGAGACATTCACTTCTCACTCAAATAATCTTTCATAAATCTTAAAGGAATGCAACAGTTTACGCCCAAAAAAGTAGGGAAGGTGGGTATCAAGAGAGGGTAAAAGATATTTACACAAAGTGCATTTCTTCACATTTAGTGTAAGTATTAATTTTTTCTCTTTGCACCTGTGAAAAATGAGGCTGTTTCCTCCCCTCTGAAGTAGAAGGAGCTACATTGCTCCCATGCACAAGAGGCTCCTGTCCAGCTCTTCTGGGTTTAGCTCTTCTTGCCCCTGTGTGCCAGCACAGCCATTGTGGGGACATGCAGAAAAAAGACTGGGAAAAATCTACCTGAAATTTAAACAAAAACAACACGTCAAGGTTGTTCTATTTTCTGATGAGCTCAGTTTGGTGTGTAGAGGCTGTACGTGGCCTAAGCCATGGAAAGGGACCTCTGGACAAAGCTGAGACCTCCAAATGGCCCTGGTAGACACAGCGTGGCCGTGGCAGGCATGGCACTGTGTGCATGCTCAACTGGTGTCCTTAGCAGCCATGTGGCTATAAGGGGATGCTCTGAACTGCCATCTCCTCTTCACCAACAACTGGACCTCAGATGCTACTTTAGCAATGCTGCCAATAACTCTACTGGGGAGAACAGGCTGCCTGGCTTCCCTAATGGGAAACTTTCAAGTACTGCCAATTTTAGTGCAATGCCAACAGGCTTTTGTAGAGATTAGACAGATTCATTTCTCTGATTCTGAATATGAATAGTAACACTATGGGAAATTCTTATTCTAAATGCAATCAGTCTGGCTCCTAGACTGCAGTAAGTGAGCCTGGGCTTATCTGATCCTGGTGTAAATACAATGTGCCTGTCCCAGAAAGCCAACACTGCTGCCACTGAAAGGCAAAATAAAAGTATGTTAAATAGGTGGTAAAATAAACTATTTATCAGAAGCAAAGAGTAGAGGAAGAATTCCCAGTGTACTGTTAGCTGTGCTGGAAAATGTACAGAAACAGTCTCAGTGTTTCAGTTTTCTCTTGTAGCCAGGTTTAATTTTACTCATTCCACAAGTATTTTTCCTCACAAATGATAGTTTGTGAAGTTTGTTAGATGAAAGCTGCTAGAAAAGATGTCAGGTACTAGTACCGATACAGCAGTATTGGTTTTGTTTCTAACAAAAAATACCGACTTCATAAATCTATACTATAGATTCATCCAGTGAAGGCAGAATTTTTAGTGCCTCTCATAAAAAATATATGGGCTGATTCTCCCCTCATGATTATTGGTAGAGCACACAAAAGAGTTCTCCACAGCGTTTCTGAACATGGGTTTGATGATGAGGTGTGAAATGTGTCAGTGATTTGTTTTGTGTTTGTTCCTTTCATTTCTAGATCACTCATGACAAACAGCAATGTATCAGCAGGACGAGACAATTTACCACTGCATGAGCTAAAAGGTGAAAAAAGTTCCATACATTTTATATCCCTTTTGTAGTCACTATACTGCACTAAAGATGACCGTGGGTCACAGTGCTTGTACTCAGCATAGCTGATGTGTTAATAACTTCTTCAGATGATCTCACTCTATTTATTTTAGGGTCCTTAGATAAGGATGACTGTTGCCTGGGCTTTCTTCCTTTACAACCCCTTTCCTCATGTGACTCAAATAATTACTTTCTTATTAAAATTTAAAAAAACCCCAAACCCTCAGCTGAAGCTTTTCCCCCTTCTCAACTGAATGGATTTTTCCTTTCTTTGTACATGACAATTAGGGAGGGGGGAGAATTTTGTGCTTTAACTACTCATGTGACTGAGTCACATGCATATCAGCTACAAAAGGAGCTTTGGCATGTTATGTATAAATCTCCATTAAGAGAGAAAATAGGAAAGTTTTACGTGACTGGTATCTCATTCACTGTAATTAACCCATTAGCCATCTCAAACTACTGTACGATCAAGGTCAAAACAGCCAGGCAAAAGAAACATTTTGGTCATGTTGTGATACCTACAAGAATAGTCAGTATTAGTATTCCCAGCCTCTGTTTTTTCTGGTATGAGATAAGTCTTTATAAATTTAAAGCCTTTTGTTCTGATTTATGCAGGAAAGGAGACCTGTGTGATAACGTGGTGTCTGTCTCTTTCTGTAGACATTTCTCCTCAAGCAACTCTAGAATTTCTTGCTTAGTCTGACCTAAATTTGATGGAGAGGTAGAAGTCTCAAAGATCATGATGCATTTCATTAAAATAGCTGGATATTAGAGAAGGACATCAGTATTTCCAGACTGCAGAAAGGGCTGTAATAAATTCAGTCTTTATTGGACTGTAGAGTATCCAACTGCATAATATGCAGGAAACCTTCATTAATTTCATTGCTCACGCAACAGAAAAGACTAGAAAGATAGAAAGTTGAGTGAAATGTTGTGGATACATGTCCCTTTCCAGTTTTGCACTTACTAACAAGGCTGCAGCTCATGTCAGCTTGTCTTGGAGGTCCTCTGATGGAGCTCCATCCTGCCCCCATGACATGGACCAGCGTGAGCTGTAGAGGCTCCCCAGTAACCTGCTTTGTCCTGCATTCACGTGGCTGCGAGTGCTGATACGACCTCACTATTCTTATTAAGAGGAGTAATAATTCTTCATACAGAAGCTCATAGAGGGACTGTGCACATCATCCCCATGAAGTGTGACCGAGAGCAGCATGAGCTCTTGGTGCCTGCAGAGCAGCCACGAGTACACCGGCATGGCCCGGTAGCAACGCTCTGGCCTTTTTTAACTCTCGAGAATATGCAGGAGTGTTTGGATGTTAACCTGCTAGCTGATGGGATCCAGCCCTTAGGGAACATCTAGTTAGGTGTTAGCTCACCTCTAGTCCCAGCACTGAAAGGCCCTTGTGCTGTGTCTTCCTTGACACCGTTTTATTTCCCATGGGGGATAGCGGGCAGCAGGAGCTGCACTGGTGGAAAGCCCCAGAGAAA
The DNA here is from genome assembly GCA_013398125.1 of Aegotheles bennettii. NCBI lineage: Eukaryota > Metazoa > Chordata > Aves > Caprimulgiformes > Aegothelidae > Aegotheles > Aegotheles bennettii. Next base: position 418,113 of record VZRW01008202.1, on the reverse strand, counting down.
AGAGCACTGCTTTGGTGCTTGGTGAGATTCTGAGCTCAGCAGTGGTGGCCATGACCTCACCCCCTTCCCGTAAACACCAAAGTGCCTTGTCTCTACTTAGTTATCTCACTGTAAAATCCCCACTGCGGGCTGGTCGCCTGGTTGTAAAAAGACACCTTTGTGTCAGTGAAGACAAAGCCTTGAAGGCCCTGGTTCAGAAAAGCTTTGAAACATGCACAGGTCTGAAACGTGTAAGTCCCACGATGTCAGAGATTAAGTGTTCTTCCCAAATTAGACCACGGTCATGTTTCCAATGTAAATTATTAATTTAAAAGTTGCTTTGCCTAAACATGCCCTTTTATTTCAGCAGCTGTTCTTTCTGTAAGATTTTCCCCAGCAAGTAAATCTCTTACAGGGGACAAAAACACAAGGACATGGGGACAAACAATATATATAAGATGACTGTGATTTTTTTTTTCTAAATTTGAAGCAAATATTGAGGTTTGTTCCCAGCTCTCCCTCTGCCAAAGATACACAAGCCCTTTCCTCTCCTTCCACATAAAACCAAAAAGCAGCAACTTACTGAAACAGCCTGGCAACCTTTATTTCATCCATTTGCATTTTACATTAATTTTGAGTTAAAACTCTGCTGAAGGCAAGTTCCACTCTGAGAGAGCATATCCACCTCCCTGGCGGTGTACAGGTAACCTCATTTTCAGTAACCCAGTGTAACTCTGCTGTAGGACATTGAGTAATGTGGCAAGGTTCCTGCTTTAATACGGGAACCTTCTGAAATGTTCTGTGCTCGCTCAGGGCTGAAGAACTTCTTGGCATTTTAGACTTGCCAGGTTTGTTTCCTCTGTTTCAGCCAAGCAATTACACTGGTGTGTGCTCATATCTCTGAGGGGGGCGAAGAGAGGTCTGAGAGATGTTACTCTTCCAGATGAAGAGTGAAGGACAGTCTCAGCCAGGTACCCTGGTTTGCTTTGTCTTCTCTTTGTGGCAGAGATGCTGGAGCTAAGTGGTTGTTGTCATTAAGCTGTAAAAGCAGGAGTCTGCATGAGAAGGAAATGGGCACATAAAGCCATCCCCTACAAAAGGCGACATCCCTGAGATTATTCTGGTTTTAAGAGGCTTTTTAATTTGTTGATCAGTGAAAGGAAATGCAGCTTTTGTGCGAAGGTTCTGATAAAACTTTTTATGACAAGTGGCACTGAAAGTGTGGTGAGGGCAAGTTCTCTGCTGGTGTGAAAAGGGTCTGCAGCCAACAGAGCCGCACTGAGCTGTGTCAGCTCAGGGTATGGCCTCCACTAGAGAGACAAGAAAAGCATAGCTTGGCCTCCAAATAGCTTTGACAAAACAGGTTTTTCATCAATATCATGGCCTATCTGAGAGATGGACTTCTCTTTTCATGACATGTTAATAATGTTGGAGCAAGCTGGAATCAGGAGGTGAAAGTGAAAAATAACGAGCAGGTGTTATCCCAAGAAGCCTGTGTCAGTGTCTGCACAATTTCCACTTGTGATGAGTTTGCTTCAGCACTTAGGGCTGTAATTCATTGCTAGTGCTATGACACGAGCTGGTTGTGCGTCATCCCCAGTGGGAACTGCAGGACACAGCACATGCTTTGGGAACTGTAACGTTCCCTAAAAACTTGGGGGACCATGTACGCCCTCCTACTCTTCAAAAGTGGAGTTAAAGCATGTTCTTTTGTGGGAGGAGGGAATCCAATGGGTCAGTACAGGCTGTGCATAACCACCCCAGCATTCTCAAGCATTGCCAAGCACCAGCGAGCCTTGATTTACAAGGTCAGCCTGAGCTGCAAATTGATCTAGACCTTCTTATGCATCTTGCAAATCACCAGTTTTGGTCCTGAGGCTTCATTGCATGGAATCCTTTTTTTGGGGACAGTATGAAACTCCTGCTTTCATTTAGTGCATCAGCAAGAAACAGCTTGACTCTGCTTTCTGGGCAATTTGTAAAGGAAGTCTCACTGAAATTGTTTATAGTCATATCTAAAAGGCACTTCATTTCATGCTTCATTTTAAATGCAGATCTGATGCTTGCTAATCATAAAATACAAACTGATCCCTGTGGTTGAAAAAGCCAGTAAAGCACGTAAGTGATTCTGGGATTTTTCTTGTTTCCATTAAAAATGCCCGATGTCCTGTATTTGCACGGCTGCTAACACAATTTAGGTCTGGCCTGTTAAGCTCTTTTCAGTATACTGTAGGTCTAATTGTATGATTTTTCCAAAGACATACACCAGCTTTTCCCCTTTCTATGGCACAGAAATATTCCTGCTGGGAATCTGCATCCGGGCTCAGCATCCCAGGGGTGTGTGTGGGGGGCATTTCCAGCCCCATTTTCTTCACCAGGCAGGGAGCAGGGGGTCCCCAGGGCTCCCCACTCACCTCCGGGCACTGCCTCGTTGGCATTTGCCAGCTTGCAGCCACACCTGCTCAAGGCACTAAACTCTTTTATGAGAAAAATGCCTTACTACCTTCCAGTAAAAATCACTGCCCAGGTTCCCACCCCCTGTGCCTCCCTTTCCGTTCCCTTCTGCATCGCTGCTCCCAACCCAATTCCCTGCTAGCGTGAACAATCCCTGGTTTTTATACATTTGGTATAAACATTTCCTGAAGCTCATAAACACCTTTGTCATTTATCAGTGCAGTGAAAGATGTTTATTGCCTAAATACGAAAACTATGATGGGATTAGTGCTTTGGGAGGCTCACTGCCTGATCCCATGTAGGAGGGCCAAATTTGGGGCCAGGTTTTCACTTGGAATACAGAGGCCCCTACTTTTTAATTACTCATAGTGATGATTGCAACTTCCAGCATTAAACGGTGAGTGCTGTCTGACCAAAGCTCATTTTACAGCAGTTCTGGTATGTACCAAATTGAAGGAGGTAAAAGAAAAGGGTCGGGGCGGTGGGGGAGGAAGAGGAGATCTATAACTGGCATGTTAATAAAACTCCAGTTTGTCACTTCAGCAGCATACCCAGAGTGTAATAACTAAGCTTCCTTTCTATACCCCCTATGAGTTCCTTTGTATTGACAGATGCCATTTGTTCATTTACGACGTGATAATAAAAACCTTCAGGTTTACTGAATGTTGTTCTTTTCCTCCCCTGACACTGGGGCACCAAATGGTTTGTACTGCACTCAGCAGGCACTTTTCATTAAAGATCATGGCATGAAAATGAACTGTATTTGAAAACCATTTAGTAGCAAAAGTTCTGGTATTGAATAGACTGCGTATAAACCTTCCCTAGCAAGGAAGCGGCTTCCCGGGTGCCTCCGCACACCCTAGCACACATTTGCACATGTATGCTGGAATAAGGGCTGTCTTTATGTTCAGGCAGTGCTGCTGCATTTGGGAGTCCAAGTGCTCAGATTCCTGTAGCAATGATTGTATGTTGGTATCAGTTTTCTGTGTTTTTTTTTTTCTGGCTTTAAATGGCTCGAAAATCTTTCTTTTGGCTTATCTATACTTTTTTAAACTTGCAGCTTCAAATGTTTCCAGAAGTTTTTGCATACACACAAATTAAGCCAGACCTGTAAATTCAGATGTCTGAAAACTAGCATTTGAATTGATAATTAAGCCTTTATTCAGGAATGCTTGTAAACATCAGCTCAAACTATATTTGTAAGTACTAGTCAAAATTCAGGCTTTCAGCACTTAAAAATGTGGCTTGATTTGCAAAGACCCTGAATGCTTAGAATTCCCATTGACCTGATAAAAATATAAATGCATAGCTCTGGGTTAGACTCACCTTTGAAAATCATGCCCATAAGCTTGCAATGCTGTGTCCAAAATGTAACACTATAACATGAGTAAAAAGTACAACAGATAAGCAAAGGAATGAATATCATTTGTTCAACACAATTTTATTTATTTATTTTTATCCTGGGGATAAGTGGTATTTCTCTCTCTCACTCTGTAGAGGAGTCAGTTGTAAGTTTAGTAGCTAGCTGTATGTTTTGCTGCGAGTAACAAATTGAAGTTTATGATAACAAGTAATACATAGCAATAATCTGTATTAATTATTCATAATTCAGCTCCAAAATTGATTATTAAAGCAAAAACTATTTGGCCAAACTGGAACACTGTCACATACCATGCTCTTTAAGTACTAACAGAGTGCTCTCTGCATTCTTCCCAAGGCAAAGCTCTAGCAACACATCACAAGCTTCTGCAATGCTGCAGTATGACAATGTTAGTCTGTTATTATTATTTATTTTAATCCCCCATATTTCATTGTATTTGGCAAAGTATCTGTAAAAGAAGTGTTTACTAACCACAAAAACTGTTATCATCCTTCCCTGATCATTCAGGAGAGACTTTTATCAGTAACATTATCACTTGTTGCCAAACAGGTACAGAGATGTTAGCCCAGAGGATGAAATAGTTTAATCATGGGGAAACAATTTGCAGTGCACAGATCTCAGCTGGTTCCCCTTTCATCTGCTCGCAGTTACTAAGCGACTGCTGAAAATCTGGTTTGTAGCTGTAATAAAATTCATTCTATGGTCTCGCACGTACACACCAAATGGTTTGCCTCATTCAGAAGTGTTACAATCATCTGGAACAAAGAGAGAATTCATAAATTTTGAGGGAGGTTATTTAGTTTGGGTTTGTTTTTAAATTACATAAACAAAATATTTGTCTTCTAAAAAAAAAAAAGAAAACAAAAAGGAAGGGCTCCTTGCTCCTGATTCCTTCTGAAAAAAAAATCTGTGATCAAGTTAAATTGTTGTGGAGATAAATCAACTTCACATTTAAAGTGGCCTGAAAATCTCAATATTCAAAACTCATCAACTGCCATAGTAACACAGCATTTTTAACTGTGTTTCCACACATACAGTGTGTTCTCCATATTAAATAATTACCATTTTTAATCTACAGAATTTTTGCATAGTCATGTTCCTAGAACTCCAGGAAAAGAGGGAATTTCTGATGTTAGCACTGGTGTTAACACAGGTAAAAGCCTTGGTGAAATCTTTTCATGATCTGAAGTCTGGGATTCTTCACAATAATTTTGTGTCTCTATTTTTGTCCTTTTGCTCTTGAAGCAAATCTAGTACCAAGACATCTTCTGGCTCAAAGGGGCAATAAATTCTATTATAACATTTGAATTTCAGATTAAATTTCTTTATTTGAAGCACGTAAGTAACTTCCTTGTTTGAGCACCTTGCTGAATTGGTAATAACCCAAGAACATCACACTGACTTCAAATGAGCAGAAACTGCTCTCACTGCATTGGAACCAAAACTTCCCTTGGACTTCACATGCTTGCAGCCCTTAGGTTAGCATGGTCATATCCATTCAGTGTGTGGTGTTGAACTCTGTTTCTCTGTCTTCTCATATGATATCAAGAAAAAAATGCCACCAAATTATTTTTATGTATTTTTTCTTCTATGTTATCTATCATTCATATCCCAACTTGTAACTCCACAGCCCGTGCATGAACTTCAGGCCTGACACATCGAGTTTTGCTAAGTACATTGCAATTGTAAATAAAAGTGCAGGTAAAATTAGGAAATGGAGAATATGCTCTTGGACTGTGTATCAACAGGTAGATTGGGCTTTGGTTTCGTTGTTTCTTACCGGTCTATACTGAAAGCCATCAGCCCTGGTTTGCAGCATTGAAACAGCTGCATGGTGGGTTCTGATACCCTTACTCACGTTGAATACAATTGTATGTCAGAAGCAACCCTGTTGAATTAAAAGCCTTTTTTGTTTGTTTATTTACAGAGAGAGTGAATTGGGATTGTTTATCTTTTAATTTTTAGGAAAGCTTATGAAACCTGTGTTTGGCTGATTACAATTGGCTTCCAAACTTGATTCAGGATATTATGGATGTAAGGTCCAGGTTTATCTCTAGATTTACAAAAGCTCTATGGTCATATGACCCATATTACATGTGTTCTCACTCTCTGTATAGTTATGGTTTTGACTATTAGAAGACGACAGGTATATTTATTCAATAGCCCCTTTTTCATAGTATGTTCACAAATAAACAATTATTTATTGGCATGTTTTTGTTAGAATATAAATCATTTCAACTTAACTGGAAGTGTCTAACAACTAATTTGCTGCCTGAGCATGCTGGTTTCTTAGACTTTGATTAGATTAGCAATATATAAAAATGTCTTTTGCAATGCATCTTAGGAAAGTGCTCTGTAAGGCCTTCTAAACCTCTGTACATCCGAATATAAGAAATGGAAATAAATTCTGAAGTTTTTCGTATTATCTTATCTCTTCCTCTTGCACAAAAATTACTTTTGCTGAGTGACAGATAACATCTCTCTCTGAGCAAAAAGCGCTGGGTTCATTCAAAGCGTTCCTCACTCTTCTCAGGCTCAACTGCTTGTCAGGGTAACGTAGGCCGTTATTGTGGTCATGCAATAACCAAAAAGAGAAAGTGCCTGGTTCAGCCTGAAAAAGGAACTAGTAGAAACCTATCCACAGCAAATCACAGGTGCAGCAGTGAGGGTAGGGATAATGTACAAGCAAAGGGGAATCTTCTAATTCTCGTGAGTAAAAGCAAGGAAGCTCAGTTAGGTCAGGATGTCTCTCCATCATTAGCATGTTAAATTGTGTCAATTAGTTATATCAGTCTCTGAGAGAGATTTATTCTTTATTTCTTTACAAAGGAAATGTCAGATTCAAATGCTCAACTTTCAGCCAGTGAGCAATGATGTAGAAGTTAGCCCCAGTGTGTGGGGTGAGTTAAGTGAGGGCAGAATGTAGAGGTCGGACTGGTGACAGTCAATGGCTGGTTGGTTTCTAAGAGCATCGTTTTCTATCGCTTACAGCAGTATGGCTGCCTTTACCCTCCACTCCATGCCTCTTGTCTCTTAACTCACTCTCCTTACACTTTTGAAATCCTACACTGTGAACCTCCCGATGTGATGGTCCGGACAGTGCAGCAGGACGCAGGACAGCTCCAGCCCAGGATTCACTCTTGCAGCTGCACTGAACACCAACAGCTGAGCACTGACAGCTGAGCAAGGAGGGAGAGCCCAGCTACCAGTCTACACAAGCTGCTGTTAAAGTCCCTCATTAGTTCACTGTGGCATGGGAGTCAGTCGGCACAGGTTCTGTGTGAGGGATGAAAGGGGTGCATATGGCAAAATGAGGGCCTCTTACAGACTCCTGGCAACAATTTGTCCATCAAATATAAGATCTCCATGTACTTTACACAGCTTGCTAGGCACCACCGTTAATTAAAATCTCACAAATACTCATTTAGACAGGAAGAGCTGTGTAAAGGGTAGTGTGTTGGCTGAGGACCCTGACCCTGTGTTCAGGTCCTTCCTTGACTGCAAACTTCCTGGGCAACCTTGAACAACTTAGCTGCTCTCCCTTTGCCTCAGTTTCACCCTTTTTCAAGGAAATGTGCAGATTAAAATGTTTCCCAATGTCAGTATGATGTTGTGACATATCATATTCAGATACTCTGTAACAGGGACCATATAAATTCCATAGCTACTTTATCTGATCCAGCAGTCATGAGTCTGCCTGTCTGAAAGTTGCTGCTCTTGATAAGAAAACATTCCTGCTCTTGAAATTCCTTTTTGAGAAAAGAGCAAGGAAAGTCTCAGTCATGTTCCAGTGAGCAGGTGCCTAGGCTGTAGCATATTAATTGTCACACACTGTGTCCTGTCCCATTGCTAGGACTTTGAGTGAGAGTCTCTGTAACTGTGCTTTCATGGACCCTGGAGAAGGGGCAGTGGTTTGGCAGGCACCTCCTGCCACCTTGCTGCAGTGCTAAGGTGGCCCTGGAGCCTACACCATTGTGTCATCTCTTTTCAACAAGTGATGCAGGAATTTTAAATTGCTATTCTCATGGTTTTGGTTTGGTTGGTTGTTTTTTAAGCAGCAAAATAATGGAAATTAATTATTATAATCCCATTTGAAAACGAATTTTTTACATATTTAAATATGTATAAAAGGTCTTGATTTTACCCCTTTATGAATGAAGCCAGTTGATAAGATTTTATCTATCTGTAGCATTTTTTGCACCGAGTTTTAGCCTGTTGCAATACCCTCTGAATATCTTTGTTCATTATGGGGTGACAGCTGACTCTTAACTCTCAGATGGTGCTGCATTATTTATCTTCTGGTGTCAAACTAGCCAACAGAACTCCAGAACACACACATATATTACTCCATGTGCAAACAAAAAGAGGTTTCCAGGTTACAAATACCAATAGCAACACTGGAAGCGTCTCGGCTAGGCAGACATCATGACAGTGTCCATGCAAATCCTTGGAGAAATGCCATTAGTGCTGCTTCTGTGAGCTCAATGACTCAGCAGCTCTAACACTGTACACGTGAGCTGCTGATCCCCTGGCAGTAAAGTCAGAGAAACTTGTAATTTTTGTGTATTTGTTACCAAATTCTCGCCTTCCCTCTCTACCTTTTCATTTCATCTTCATAGTCAGTCCTACAGGGTTAATTTAAATAATGTGTTTGTTACTTCAGCAGTTCACAATAAACATGGCTTGTCTAGTTTTGTTTATAGAGCATGTAATCATTAGAATAAAATAACAACAAAGATCAAAACAGTTAATTCACCATCTGTATTTAAAACTGACCTCAAGTCTTTCCTGTAACAGAAATACCACTGTGAACACTTCTGATGCTTTTGGGACCTAAACTACAGTATTTTCAATTTTTAACAATATACATCATTATCTTTTGTTGTAGTAGGTTTTTCTGTGTACATTTATTTATATTTCGTTGCTATGGTAGTTGTTTCTGGTTTTGAAAGGTAGGGATGTATTATCAGTCAACTGAAATCAGATTAATTGAGCTCCTTCTGATATAAAGATCTTGAATCAATACAGTGTTCACCTTGTAAAATGCACTTTTATTTTTCTTTTCCATGCCTCCTAAGATCAGATGCATTAAAATCCACGTGGAACTAACTTTTCTTTCTCTTCTCACCCCCACACTCCCCCATATGTTGTTCTGAGTTTCCCCTCAGGGTACCTATGGGAGGTCTGAAAAACTCTTGGGAGCTTTCAAAGAATGTTAATATGTATAACACTGCATTTTCAGTTTTAAATAAAACATGTAAAGATTTTTCTTTTTGAGGATAAACAAGTAAAGCTGCTAGTTAAAAGCTATTTGTAAGAAAAAGTGCCCTCTTACCATAAAAAGTCTTAATAGCATTTAATTGTATTTCATAGCATTTGGCACCCATAGTACTGAGCACTTACATTTCCTTGTAAAATGTCTGGGCAACACTGACATTTAATTCTCCTGAGTTGTTTTTTTTCCTCCCTCTTCATAGGAATTTTCTACCTAATGGTCCAGTACAGCATTCACTATTCAATCCTTAAGCATTTTGTTTGCGTAAGAGCAGAATCTGGTCCCTGGTATCTATGCTGATCTTTACAAACCTCATCTCTCTGCTGTGATACTGTGAGTACTGTGATTGCAATCACAACCGGGAGCAGAGCTTTCTGCTATAAGTTAACAGATAACAAGCATAAGCATTTATAAGACCAAACTCTCCAGCTCAAGCACACACACCAGCACAAAGACACAAGCACCTTTGGATAGATGGCAATTTTGTAGTGGCTATCAACATGCATTAAGTTATTGGTTATAGCTGCACTCCCTCATTTTGCCTTCATGTGAAAAGTTAGCTAGTCAGTGCTTCAGATAAAGACTGTGAAATTTGATCACTGGAACTAAAATGGATGGCTTAGCTGCCTAATCTCCTCCATCCCATTATCATCAGCTCCCAATCGCCTCCCCACACCATCTTCAAAATTGGGAAATAGGCCCAGACTTATGGGAATATTCTGGTGAGTAAAAGTAAACAATTCTCTGAGACTGTGCTCTCAGCTACAGGTGAACCTGGTGATGAGACACAAACAGAGAAAATTAAGTTTTGGAGAGATTATAGCACATTGGTCTGTTAGATCAGCTTGTTAAAGTTAATAACTGATTGTGTTGATACTAATAGCATCTGAAAATATCTGATAATATATTACTAAATTGTATAATCTGCCTTTATTCCAGCAAATTACCTCTGAAGACTAAATCCTCACAGACAAGGTATGCCCTTTATAGTAAAAAGTTTAGCACATGCCGAGAGAATTAGATTTCTCTCGTTGGCACAGTGCACCCATCAGCACAGCATATGGACAGGGTAAGAAGGCATGTTTAAAGCAGCCCTTTGAATGAACTTCTGCAATGGAGATCAGGGGTTTTTTTGTTGTTTTGGTTTGGTTTTCCCCAAAAGACACTATTTCTACATAAGTGCATATTAAGTTCATTATTCTGCACCATGTTGCAGGATTGGTTATTTCTCCCTTCCCTGTGGTTACACAGAGAAGCCAGAATTGAGGTGAGGAAGCAATCTCAGCTGTGTTTCTTTTGTGCTGGGTTTCTGAACTTCACTGGAAGGGACTGTGTGCTGGCTCCCATAACCTGGTACATTCACGCTTCTCCCAAACAAACCCTTACCAGTTTTGCTAAATGCACATGAGCTTGCTGTCTTCTCAGTGCATGGTTCATTAATGGAAATTCCTTTACCAGAATCACTGAATGAGAAGTAAAAATAGTTAGATTACTACTGACATCATATGTTCCTTTTACATCCATAGGGCTTACTGAGCATCACAAAGGGGCAAAACTCTATGTTTTCTTGACAGCAATTGTAAAGTACAACTAAAATCTTACTTTAATAGGAGGTATTGCTGCAACTTGTGTGTGAGAAAAGATACTAGAGTGGGACAGGAAGCAAATGGATTGGGCTAATAGTCTCAACATCTGGAAATTTCAACCATATGTGGTTATTATTGGGGTTTAACTGGACACCTTATGGTAAAGTATCCTCTTCTACATTCTGTACTAATGAATTTCCAAGAGATATGAGCTTCTGCTAATTAAGCCAGTTGTGATTATCTGAAATGTTGCACAGGAAAGACGGTTTTGCCAGCTTGCCACTGATCTGTCAGATCTGGGCCCCTGCTTCTGGCTGGGAGCAATGTCTGTGCTCTGGGCAATAGTGAACATCTCCCAGGTAAAGCTATAATGTTGTATGTGCTACTGGGGACTTGGCTTTATAGTCTTCACAATGTGGCATAAGGATTGCTGTGAGAGTTGGTAGATGATAGTGTATTTTAATTTATTATTCTACATTATGTATCTCATCTATTTAATTTCAAATCAAATGTCCTCTATCCAAAAGGACAGGTATTTCCAACCCTGCAGTCCCCATCCCCCTTACACAACCAAGGACATATTTAAAACTTAAGGGCAAATGTTCCATAAAACACTGCCCAACCCTTTGCAAATTCCCTGCATAACTCTCACATGCATCCTCTAACTTTAGTCCATCCCTACTCCAAAGCTGTAATTTGCCCTCCAGTCCTTTTTTTTCTCTCTCTCTTTTTTTACAATCTTTGAGATGGCAATTAGCTCAAGAGATGCACTTAGAGCTTTGCTTCAATTACAGAAGCCCCTGTCTCAAGCTATATGCTCTGCTGTATTACGCTAATTTGAACATCCTTTTGCATGAAACATCAGTCTGAATTCTCTAATTGTTACCTCCTTATCTGAGATTTGTCTCATGCTTTCCACCCATGGGTGTGGTGATCTGCATCCCACATAGTCCCAAAGGCTAACACTTTTTCCTGGGCTGAGGTTTTGTTAAAGAAAATCCCTTGAGGCAGAATCACTAAAGCCAGAGGAAAAAATAGCTGTATTAGTGCTGACCATTAATACAGTCCTTTTCTCTATATATAGACCTCACAAAGAAGACTAAATGTTGTCATCTGCATTTTATAGGTACATAGACTGAGGCAAAGAGCAAAAGTTGCATCTGAAAGATCTGGACAAAGACAGGCCTGATATGGAGCCATAGAGGTTTGGAGTATTTGATGGATTTGAGGACATTATGCCCCATTTTTCCCCAAATGATGACATAAAAGGGTGGTATAGCTGAGTTACAAGGGTTATCATGATTTTCCTTTCTCCTGCATGTCCTTCAGTTTTTGTAGATTTTGTCTGAAATACATGCAGGTCATAAGTTAATGTTACTCATGCTCTGAACCTCAACACTTCTGTCTTCAGTTTAACTGTATCAGTGCTTCCATCCCAACCTCCAAAGGTATCCTTTCTTTGCATGAAAACACTTTGGTGCAGAACAGATTAAAGTAGTGGGTTGGGGTACCAGATATTGGGGTACCAAATGCTCTGAAGCACTCACTGGAAGAAAGAGCATGAGATGCCCTTGGGAATTTCAAGGCAGCAAAGAGTGCCTGTCTTCATGCCAGGAGTCCTGGCTGAAAAATGATGCTGGACTTCATGGCTGCAATGACACAAATTTTTATATGACACTTTCATTCTTGGTCTAACTCCTCAGCCCCCAAATTTCTGCTGCTGTATATTAAGCATCTTCCTTGTGAAGTTAAAGTAGCTCATAAAAGTGTTAAGTAAAAAGTCAAAACTTACATGGGAACTGTTACATTTTCTCTGTGTGGCCATAATGAGGTTATTTATGGTACATGTAGGAAAGATTAAAGGTTTTCATAATAAAGGAAAGCAACAGCTCAAGAATTGGGTGCCTCCTAACAGCACTGACTCTCAAGATGGGATAAATCACACAAGCAACCATTAAAACTTCAAGAAGATTGCTTGTAAACCTCCAAGCAATGCCAATAAAGCATATTCCTTTCCATATAGCAGTCCATATGGTGGAGCTCAGCAGTTTTTCAAAACTGAGGGCTATTCACAATTTAACCCTACTGTCTTTTTCCTTAGAGGGCATAGTGCCAATGAACCACTATCAAATCAATGCAATCTTTAAATGTGGGAGGGTGGGGAACATGGAGAGCAGAGTCAGAAGTTAACTTGCTGGGCGGCAAGCGTTTCAAGAGCGTGGAGATGGGTTGGATTCCTGCACTTAAGAACTCAATGCCATTTTTCATTATGCTGCTTCTTGGGGGTCTCCCATCATAATACAATGTCAGAGACACATTTTTATGGGCTCTCAGGAAGTTAGGAAAATATTCCAAGGCCCCTCAAGGTTCTGGTTCATTTGCATTTTAAAAAGTCAAGTCTACGCATCCCTTCCACACTGAAAGGCCAAGGTAGTGAAAGCTGCAATAAATCACAATGTAAACTTGCCTGTGGCATAGCATCAGCAACTGTATGGGACAAAGCCAGAGATCCCTTCCCAAGTTTTACACCAGAGAAAAAGATATTGTTTATTTTTCTTTCTTGTGTTTATTATTATTATTATTATATTTGTTTCCAGTTCTTTTTCAGGAAAATAAAACCTAGATGTAGAGATGTGACCCTACTGACTCAGGCTGTACAAACATAAGCAGTGAGGAAAGTGATATAGGAGTTAATATGGGACAGAGATGGGTCCTGTGTGAGCAGTTCTGCAGCCTTACCCAGTGGAATTCTCTTTTGTTTCATTTCTTTTTCAAGCCTTACTCAAGAGGAGTTACCAGTCTGATCTTCATGTTAATTCTCAGGCTTGATTTAAGAGAGTAGAGTGAATTTATGAAGAGTCCTAATTCTGCAGGCTACAGCCTCCCCATGGTGATGTTCCGTGAGCTTCTGGGGAATTCTGGTAACAAACTTATTTCCCACAACGACAGCTTGATTCTCACTGGGGGATTTCTAGTGTTATTACATAATAAATAACAACAATTATAATAAAGATAAGGAAAGCCTTCCAGTATTCAAAAAAATCAGATTTAAACAAATGTTCAGCTTCAGAAAATATTTTTTTCCCCAGCTAATATTATAAGAAAATATTGCTGGAAGGGAAAGGAAGTAAATCTACATCTCTTAACATTTGTCACTTATGTAAATCAATTGGACTAGTATATCAGCTGATATAAATTGTCATTGTATTAATTTTCATAGAGTTATTCTAAAGCGGTGCTGGAGTAATTGTCTTACTCAGTTGAAATCAGTGGACATCTTTGTCCAGCAACTTTGGTGTATATGCAGAATGGGATTAAATGATAGAGGCAGACAAGTTTAACACCTCTGAAAATTAGGTACTATTTCCTAGGCTGCTCAAGCCAGAATCCTGCATCTTCCTGAGGAGGAAAAAGGAGAAAAATGCCAAAACAGTCTTAGGTCTCAGCACGTTTCTCTCACAGGCAACTTAGGTACCAACAGCCACACACAGACACGAGTGCTGGGATTGTATCTGATCAGAGATGCTGAAGGCCATGGAGGGTTACCTGGGAATGAGCCTCCCAAGCACTGAGAGTCAAGTGGGATCAGGAAGGTAGCGAGGCAGGAGGCCGGAGGGGGAAATAGCTGTGAAACTCCAGCAAATGTGCAGACATGGTGCTCCTGCCATTGCTTGCACTAATCTAGGAAATTCTAGTCCAACACTTAGCATATAAATAGGGAGAGAGTTTCCTGTCTGGGGACACCAAACTGTGTTTCATACATAGCAAAAGTGTATTTTCTTTGTCTGTGGGAAAGTCAAAAACACTAACTAGTCCAAAATAGACTAAAGAAGTGAATTGGGAACTAATATTAAAAGATTGTGGCAAATGCAATGCAAGTCCACTAAAATCTCATTCCTACTTATTTCTGTTCCCTTATTGCTCATAAATGTGTGTTGCCAGCAGGGTCTGTATCTGTTTGGGGTGTTTTTTAATGCCTGTCTGGATTAACCATCTTATTTTCAGAGCAGAATCATTCAGCTATCCACCCAGAAATGCCCATGAGATTTTAAGTTAGCCTGGAAATCTTTAAAAGGACACCAAAGATAGCTGCACTGGGTCTTCTGTTGCATTTCCATTTTATGGCATCTTTTTATATTCTGTAGTAGGCTTTTCTGAATAAAAATGAGACAGCCTCTTAAGAGCCCTTTTTATTATTTGCATTTGGCAAAAACAGCCTTAATGAGCTGTTAAGAGTCATTCCCCAGTCCTATTGTTGGCAATGCATGGGAGCCTGTAAAGTGTTGAAAAGCCAAAAGACAATTTATGATCCCTGATGCTATCCCTTCCTGAGACAATTCTTCAGAAAGGAAGATATCTGGGGAGTAGGAAGTCCCATTATTTAAATGCCTGAATAACTTTTACTGGAGTCATAACTGTGGAATTTGCTATTTTCATTTCAAAACTGTTTACACTCTGTGTTCCCCTCAAAAGCAGCAATGTCATGCCTGCACTGCATGCTCATTCCAATCTGCAGCACTAGAGAATAGGAAGATGACTCAAGGAAAATTCCCCATTCATTCCTGGGATTGAATAAATAGCACCAAATTCCAAGCAGACACTAATCAACTTACAAAATTATTATTTATTTTTTTTCTAAGAAGTGCTCCTGTTTAATATCTGGAGGCTGTGGTCCCTTTGTCACCACTAGTGGCATTAGCCTGGTCCACACAGCTCTGGAAAGTGTAAAGGAACTCAAATTTACTGATATAAGGGACAAGAGGGTTATTCACCACAGTGGCAAAAAATGAAACAAAGTTTCACAAGTTTCTGCAGCGGAGGGATGTGTCATTCTTGGCATTGTTTTTGCTTTGAAAATGGGCAGCAGCCAGTAAATGTCGGAGGTGTTTGTTATCGACTGAAGGTGCTGAAGAGACAATCAAATATTTGTGACAAAGGCAAAGACCTTGGATGTTATCATTGACACCCAGACGTCTCAAGAGAAGAGCAAATATTGCATTTGTTGTATTGTCTCTTACTGTAAATGACAAAATGACATTTTTACCAGGCTCATGTGTATTGATCAGCTTCAGCCCTTACTATCTTAAATACTGTAAATGGATGAGGGATAGGCTTGTCTGTTTGAGAGTAATTAAGTGATACTCTCAGTTTGAACAAAGAGAAAACCCAATGAGACCTTATACCAGTGTGATTGTTCCTATTTTGAGAGCTGTGATCACTTCTATTCATAAAAACAAGGAAAGCATTAAAATAGTGAAAGACTTAAAACTCCTTAAGAAGTCAGCTTTTATACAGAAGATAATCTCTTTTAATAAAACCAAACAGTATTCTCCATTGTGATATTTCCATTGCATGCCTGGCTATATAATCTCAGCACAATCAGTTGTACAATGAGCATCCTGTACAGTCACCCAGCACCCAGAACTGAGAAATATCTAAAAGGAGGGAGAAGTCAGTCAAATGGTTAATTAAAGCACCTGGGGAAGCTTGATAGAGTGGCTGGCCAAAAAAAACACCCTACAATCAAACCAACAAATGGCTCCAAATGCTGCTGTGCCTCTGATAAGAAACTTTGCTACGATCCATCATTCTCAGAATACCTGCATGTCACCCCAAAGGTGCTGAGTGGGTGCCAGTGAAAAAGAAAGCAGAAGAAACCCAAAACTACTACAAAAAAGGATTTGTAGCCCACTCCAGGCCCCCTAATCTGAACAAGAGATGGCTCAGTGTCTGATTTTGGTGCGTGGCTCTGCACTCCCTGCAATAATTATATAGGGAGCATGATGGGAGCAGGAACCCCATGGGGTGTACCACCACACCCTGCCCTGGAATGGGGGTGCCTTCCCTTCCTTTGGTCCTTTGAGCATGGTAGAAATCTCCAATGGGGATGGAGGGAGCAATCTCTGATTTTGGGTATGACCAGGACAGTGAGAATTCAGGCCATTGTTGTATTTGTCTTTTCATCTTGTTTCAAAGGGCACACCATGTGCTTTATTTGGATTTAGATGTATAATTTAGAAGCTATTTTTTACTAAATAATCAAACACGTGTAATTTGATTGCCTTCCTTGTATCAATACATGTAATAGTCACTTGTGTTCTACTGTAACAGAATAGTGTCCAAAAATAAAACATCTTAGTCTTACTGAAAATGACAGTGCAGGTACTACTTTTTAGCCCTATCTCCTAGGAAGAGTGATACAGTATCAGATCCTGCAGTGATTTTTCCAGATCAAGTTTCCATTGATTATAGCCCGTGCCTGATCTCTAATTTTTTTTTCAGGCACAGTCATATTTTTCTGTTTGAGTTTGGTTTTTGAAATCCCCTGAAACATCAGGGTCTGATTCTGACTTCTCACCCTGAGAGGAGCAGAGTGACTTTAAGACTTACTCCTTCTTCCATTGATAGCAATATAACCACTGGATAATTTTGTCTTCCACCAGGGAAATATTCCCTTGCTGTTTTGTTCAAGCCTGAGTCCTTTGTCTGAAATGTAATCATCAGCAATTAGCCATGTGCAGAGCATTTTGTCACAGTTACTTACTGCTCACAAGCCAGCCATACATAGTAAACAGTAAAATGTGGGGCCAGGCTCTCACTGGTGTAAGCGGCTGTGAGAAGTGTGACAATAAAGCGATGCAAATCCACAACAGCTGGATTCTTGGCTCCTCACTTGGCTTCTGATTATTTAAAAATGTTCTTTCCTTCTGTAATTTTATTTGTATAAAAACACAACACAATAATTTGATGAGTACTCACCCTCACGCTGTGCATAGAAGCAAAACAGCTTAATACTGAACTGAGCAATCTTTTTTGTTTGGTTTTTTTTTTTCTGAAATCACACATTTTTCACTTTCTTTCCTATGCTGTGTCTTACAAAAGTGACTTACAGTGCAGCTGGGTTATGTGGTAAAATGAGTAATTCATAGTTGGTAAAAGAAAAGGATTATTCTTCTGTTAACTCACAGAACAAAGCTTCCCAATAAATATCGTATTCTGCAATGCACTGAGTGCTTTTGTCCAGTTCATAGCACAAATCATCCTGTTCCCGAGTGCTCATCCACAGCAGTATTCTTTAATGCTTAACTCAGTGACCTCACAAAAATAATTGATGTGAAGCAAATTTACTTAGCCCTCCGCCTTTATTTGCAGACTGAATGGCTCATAGAATTGTGCATATTGTTTATGGAAATGAAGAGGGAGAAAAGAAAACAGAACGTTACTCTCCAGATAAAGATGGGCCCATGCACAGAAGAAACACAGGGGCTTAGCATGATGTCCCTGCCTGCATTATAGACACCTAATGAGAGATGCTGATCGACTAATACAACTGCAAATCAGTTCAGGGACTGTGAAAATCCATTCCAGCTGCTGTGATTTAAAACAGTTAGCGTTTTTTACATTATGCTTAAGTTAAAATTTCAAGTTTAGCTGTGAGATTTGACTAATAATTATCCTCCAGATGCAAACAGTAATAATGGATGAGCAGATTTCTGTTGATTTACAAATGAAAGAATAAGCCTGATTTTTTTTCTGTATAAATCTGTAGAAAATGTCCTAGTACAGCCCTATTTGAAACTTTGGGGATTTTCAGCATTAACTGGGTTCCAAACCCAGGCCCTTGTTTCCAGCTCTATCTACACTCTGTGATGTTAGCACTGGTACTGTCTGCAACCCCACGCCTGGCAGCTCCTTCACACCCAGAGCCTTTGGAGGAAGGCAGGGGGTTAGGGGGTGGGAAGGGTGCTGAGGAACAGAGCAGTACACTGGTTATTTGTGTATATTTATATTTATATTTATGTGTCCCCAAGGAAAAAAAGAAAAAACAACAAAAAACCTCAAAAAATACAAACAACCTAAAAAAACCCAATCCCATAATTTAAAACTGGTGATAAGACATAACAGAATAGTTTTGCTTGATGTGCATGTGATATAACCATACCACAAAAGCAGCTTACCAAACAGCTTGCAGAGATTAGCTAACAAGAACTAAGTTATTCTTTTCAGAAGGTGTTATTAGCATATTTTTCATCAATACTATACTTAACAGCTACTACATAGCAGGAAGTGGTATTTAACCTCTTGTTACAATGTAACGAGATTACTTTGTATGGTTATGTTACATTCCATTCATAAAGGCCCTTCTGTGTCCAGTTAATTAGATTCCCTGTTTGGCAGCATTAGCTGGAAGAAAATGCAACAAAATGTGTTGGGAATATTGAAATTTTAAGCTTGTTTTGGTTTATCTTTCTTTAAGGCTATATTGAGATCTATATAAATCTTAACGTTGAGAGATAAATGGCATTCAATAGAATATTGAGTAGAATATTCTGCCAGGTTCTGATGAATAGCTATTTAAATCCTCAAAGTTTAAAGCAAAGATAATTCTCAAAATTATGGTTATCTGAAACAGATGAACATCACCTGATTTTTTTTGAGTCAAAACCAGGTGAAACTATTTTTCCTTGATTTGGCTATAAAACTCTGAGCTAGAAGAGACTCTCTCACCATAAAACTCTTGTTTCTTGGTGAATCCAGGCTTGGTTTGGAAAAGGACAGGAGCGTTTTGAAGAAATTGATCTGGGTGTAGAATTTGGAATAAGAATATAAATCAGGTGAGTTATGTGGGATGTGGTATTTCTGTTTTGGACAATTTTCCTGGTCCTAATAATCTGCTTTTTTTTTTTCCCCCTAAAGATTTTCTGGGTTGCAAGATGGGTGCTAGGAGTGCTATTTGTTATTTGAAAGATCCATCGTTAATTGACAAAAAATAATGTGAAAGAAAAAACGGACTTGCAACAGCAACATATATTTTGGCAGAGTTACAGCAGCATCGCCCTCTCATAGAAACTGTTCTGTGCTTCTGCAAAAAATCTTGGAAAATGGTTAAACAAGCCTGCTTTTCCATCTTCTGTAAAAGCATGGGTTTACCTCTGTGTAAAAGAATGTGAGAGGTGGGGGGAAGAAACTAATGAAATTCAGCAATCCAGTTTAACAATGCTACTATTTTGCTGTTTGGCTGTACAATGAGTGTGCCTGGCTGGAGTGTTGCAGGCAGCAGTTTCTGTGCAGCAGCACAAAAGACACATCAGATCTCGCTCTTTTTTTTTCTTTTTTTTTCTTTTTTTTTTTTTCCTTTCACCCACCTTCCTAAAACTCATCAGCACAACCCTCATCCTGCGTGGGGTTTGGGATTTTTGTTTAAACAAAACACAAGTTTACAAGTGAACAGGAAAAATGTGTTTTCATGCTCAAGATTAAAATTAAAAAAAAAAAAAAAAAAGGAAAAATTTGTGCTGGGAATATTTTTCCTTGCATGAAAAGCTGAAAAACTGGACTTAAGTTATGTTGAACTGCCCTTTAAAAATATTCTGAAAGTGCTAACATGCTAGCATGCATTTTACAGGGTGCTCAGTTAAGGGGGGGGTGGATGAGCTAAAATCCCGAGGGCAGTCCGAGAACAAAGTGTGATTTACATTTTGGGAGCATGTCGTTGTGAACTAAATCCACAAGCGTAATCATAGCCTGAAAAAGGAGGGGGCTGAGTGGTGATCCGGCCGTGCCCCCGAGTCTTCCCTTGCGGTCCGTGCCGAGGTCTCTGCTCGCTGCGGGGTGGCGGGGGTTCAGCCGTGTCCCCGCTGCCAGCTCCTCCCAGGCAGCCCCCAGCGAGGGGACAGGCCCTCCTGTACACGCTTCTCACCCTTTCCAGTGCAAAGGCAGCTTTCCTAGACATCGGTAGGAATTTTCTGGGCTGCTGGACGGATGCCTTAGAGCTGTTAGAGGGAACCCGTGGCCGGCTGAGCTGTAGCATCCCACCGGCGTGGGGGATCCCCACCAGAGGGATCCCCACCTCAGCCAGGCAGTGAAATGAGACTCGTGTTTGTGCTTCACATGCCTCTATTGGGAGCAAATATCTTAAAGTAAACCAGATTTTATCCTGGCTTCCCAGTCAGGCCCCTCCTGCCCTCCTTGCCTCGGGCCGGAGAATGTAGGTGGGTGCAAAGGGAGTCCCCGACGCCCCCTCCCCAGGCAGTGGGTGCTGGGTTTTATGCTCCACACCTTGCACCCAGCAAGCAGTGCAGCAAACCTCAGCTTTGCCCCCGCTGCTTCTTCAGATAAATTCTTTAAAATATCTTGTCTGTGTGTTTCCAGGCTGCAAAGTTAATATAAAGGGACACTGTCAAGGTTAGCAATCAGAATTTGATTTGACTGGCTGTGTGTGTTTCCTAATACCTGCTTGAAAAGTCTGCACAGTTCTACTTTTTTTTTTTCTTTTTTTCTCCTCATGACAAAGATATTTCTCCAGGGAAAATATTTCAAAGCTGCAAGTCTGACTTCATGGACAATCCTGCTAAATCTGCCCAGTGTCCATACATAATGGAGTAAAAGCAAATTAGAATGAAAGCAAGCTTCTTTTCCAAGCCTTCCAAAGGAGGGAGTTTATTTTAAAAAAAATATATATATATAAAACTGAAACAAGAGGAGGGTTTTAGAAATAGTGTACAACGCTAAGTAGAACTCTGCAATTTAAAAACCAAACAAGCAGCAAGTATTTGTCAGTGGATTATGGGGCACTTATTGACTCCTAAAGTGGTTCCCACACTTCCCAGGGTCACACATTAAATAGTTTCCCCTCACATCTGCTCCAGCCCCTCCAGATATAACTGACAAATCCTGACATCCAGGCTTCTCCACTGTAATTACTGTGTGCTGGACTTATCAATTAATCAATCAATAATCTGTAAGATGTGTATCCACTTGTATCTGTTTGGAGAATCTTCCCTTTCCCTCTGCTGCCATGACCTTGCTCAATGAAACAGAAGCTAGCAAAGCTTTTGGGTTCTTTGTTTCTAGTTTTTTTTTCAGGAATGAAATGAGGACACCTGCCCATGTTTCAAGGGCAGCTAAGCCTCTTACTTGCCTACATTCTTAAATTGTAGAGAGAAATTATGTAAATATGAACCCTGGAACTTGCTCCTAGTTTCAACAGGACCATGCGTATTTTTTTGTAAATACTCCCAGGAAAGTGAAGGAAGCTGTAACACAAAGACCCAAAGCAATCTTTGCAGCACTAGGGTCACTGTCAACAGATGAATTAATAACTGAGGCATCCACTGAGACATGTGGAGTCCTTAGCATCTGAACATCAAACTTTTATAGTCCTTCTGCAAGTGCACTAGAACTGGTCATCTTATCATATGGATGAGAGACCAGTTATTTACTTTAAGATGCTGTGGAGTATGGATGTCACTAACAAATGCCTTGCGGTACTCCACATATTGCTCCAAAAATAACTTCATCATGTTTCATCATATTTCCCATGTCTTTCCATACAACCTTTTTCTCTTAAAAGTGTGATTTGCATTGCACTTCTGGTCAGGTTGGCAAGTGTTTTTTACCTGCTGTTTATCAAGATCAGACCCATAATCTTTTCTCTTACATTGAGGCAAAATATTTTACCATCATAGAATAAAAAACGCTCTCCAGAACTGTGAGAAACACTGTCATGAAAACTGTGAAACACTGAATTTAGTTGAAAAGTTCCATTTCAACTAATTTTGGGGGGGTGGTGATGGCGGTGTGTGTCCACTTTCAAGGATAATAAAACCAGATTTGATTGTAGTTTTTCCCTCTCCTCTCTACATTTTTTGGCTTTTTTTTTTTTGCCCTTCCCCCTTCCAATGCCACAATAGGGAATGAGAGAAAACACTTAAAAAAAACACTGCTTTTTTTTTTTTTCTTTAAAGAAGGATGGTTATTCAAATAACTTCTGAAAAGCAGCTTCAAATTGAACTTCTTCATTTTGCTTTTGCGATCTCTCTTATTTAGACCCCGACTTTGAATTTCGACTGAATCCTGTGGAATTATTTCCGCAAGTTGAAGGACAGCGGAGCACGGGGGGTGAATTTTCCTTGTTTCTTGCAGCTGCCGCTGGACGTTTATCTGGCATTCTGCTGCCTGAAGACTTGAGCTTGCTCCGGCAGAACTTACCGAGCTGTTTCTCCTCGTGTGGGTGAGCTGGGGGACCCGGTGCCCCCCTGCCCCGCCGCCCCCGGCCCCGGGAGCTGTCCAGCGCGGCGCGCCCGGCTCCGAGCGGCTCCTCCACCACCGCCGGGGATGCCCCCAAAGCTCCAAACGCTCAAAATGCTGCTCTGCTCTTTTATACCAGCCCAAAATCAGGGCACTGTTTCTTTTCATCTCCTGTGAATTTTATAGAGTTGCCTCAACCTCCCGACGCAAGGAGCCCCGTGTGATGGGTCACTCGCTGCTTTATGAGCATAAACACACGCTCGGACGTGTACATTTACAGCCTCAGTGTTTGTGCCCAATGAGCCTACAGCAGCCCATGATGTGCTTGCTTCAGCTGCAGATTGAATGCTTCTCACACCTTAAATCATTCCTGGAAAGGAAGGGTTCACCTGCACAGGCCACCATGGGAAATACAGTTCTGTTTACCTTTCTGTAAAACTCTGTAATAATATTATAGGTTTTAAAGGCTTCATTGTATCACACATGTTAAATGACTATCTAAAGAAATTATCTTGTTCTCTTTCTGCAGGCTTTTCTCAAGTATCTTTTTTTCCCCCAGAAGCTGTCCTGGGCTTTAGGACCTCTTCCATCTCACCTCCCACTGGTAAGCCATTAAGCTTAAGGCCAAAATGCAACACATCTGCACCATATACTGTGTGAAAAGATAAGGGATAACTATATATGAGGGATCAATTATTTGGCTGTAATTCATCAAAGTACAGAGTCATGCACCAAAACTTAAATGCACGTGTTCCCCTGGGATTACTTATATGCTTAAAGTTGGGCACACACATAAGCAGTTTGATGAATCAGGGCCTAAAATGGCATGCTATTGCTCAGTATAAATTATACTTTAAAGCTCATTCTAAAGCACCATGGTAAAATAAATCTTTATCTTAGCTACTTAGTACTAATGAAAAACAATATTATTGGTACTTTTTCTATAGCAATTCACTTAAAGAGAAATGTTGTACAATTACAGAGAATGGCTAACCATGCTTCTTGATCAACCTGATAATTAATAGGAATAGAGAAAAAGCCCTGTATTTCCGAGTGCTGATCAGGCAGCAAAGGCACTCCAAACATCTGAAGAAAAAACAGTTTGTTAATTGCTGTCTAGACAGTTTATTGCTGCAATAAGATCAAAACACAGAATACTGAGGTTTGTGGTATGAATCATGCAGACTAAACAATTGTTTTATTGCATTTACAGAGCACTTGATTTATAACACAGTCAGCTTGGTAATAAAATTCCTCCATTGTATATCCTGAATAATTTCAACTCTTTTTACATCTCTCTGTTTTAATTCTATATCAAGATGTTTTAAAAATGTCTGGATGGAGGGGGGATTACTGTCATGTATATATAAAGTTACTTATCTCAGGTCTCTGTTCTAGCATCGCTAAGCACACAGCATTCAGCTGAGCCTTGATCAGCTGATGGTACTGTGGATACACTGAAGAACAGATTTATTGGGCTGCAGTTTGCAGTGAGTGCACTAAGAGAAAAAGTAAGACTGTCCTATTGCAAGAGGTTTCATTCCACTTCACATTCAGACAAAAGGGATTAATCAGGCAAGTGACTTTTTAAAAAAAAAAAATAATTTAAGTCTACAAAACTTTTTTTTTTTTACTGAGAAGAAAGATTCATCTGTCCACTTCTGTGGGTACCTCTGAGGTTTAAAGGGAGTTTTTCTGGGAACCAACAAACTTTTGGGATGATGGAAATTCCTCTTGTCTTTATTAAGCACTGAGCTGAGCTAAGGGAATGGTTGCACAAAAGCTGAGTCTGCACAAAGCACCAGCTTTCCCTGGGAACGTAAAGTGATGTTGCCAGTGTCTCTGTACAAGACAGCTTTGTACTTTTTTCATTTCCTAGTTTTGACCAATAATGGTCATCCCAGTGTTCATGAAAAGCAAAGAAATAATACATAAGACTTCAATTCTGGAGCAAAATCAAACCAGAGACCTAAAGCTTGAGAACCCTCATTTCACAAATTACATACTGCAACCCATTACCATTCAATACAGGGGAAATGTTGCCATTGACATCACTGGGTCATTGCTGCACCTACCAATTTAGTGAACTGTTTCTTGATAAATCTAATAGTGGTGCGGTAAAGCAGGATGATATTTCTCACTTTATAAACCCCTGTTTACATGATTTTGAAGTAAAAGCTGTTTGGGTAAGTTTAGATAAGTATCTGTGACTCAATATTGGAGAAAAAACACCCTTCTGCAGAGTATTCCCCAACTAAGATCTGTGCTGTCTCATTGTAATGTCTTAACATGAGTACTATCACTGTAGTCATATTTCAAGTTGAGGTCTTTAAAGGGGCAGGTCTGCCAGGTCTGACTGGTGAAATATGTCTGAAGTGGTGGTATCTTTGCATATGTCCACACTTGGTTTCACCAGTAAAGGTCAATATCTCTGATGGTCAAATGAAATTATTTTGAACATAGCATTAGGTGCCTATCAAAACTGTGCCACCACAGAGCTTAGTATGGACTCTTCATGATGTCCTGGTACAAACTGCACTTCAGAGAAATGACACAAAATACTCTGGTACAGATTTTTATTTCTGCTATGCCCAGCTTCCCAGTTTGTGGAAATCAGTCCTGGTTCTCTAAAACCTCCAGTATCGCATTGTTTGTCTTTGTAATTCCTCTTGCAGCTCTGCAGGAAGACCAGAGTGGCTCCAATTCAAACTGCACCTGGACTTCCAGCTTCCACCTAGAGCAGAACTAACCTTCCTGAATGGCCATAGCACATGAAGAACCAAATTTGCAGGGAACAGATGGTCCCTGAGAAGTGCAGAGGCAGGAATGGGTCACAGAGGAAGAGCACTGAAGGAAAGAGCCAACGTGAGTAAAGGTAGGACCCTGGATACCAACCTGGACAGTGTCTGTCTGGTGGCT
Organism: Aegotheles bennettii; assembly: GCA_013398125.1. Lineage (NCBI taxonomy): Eukaryota > Metazoa > Chordata > Aves > Caprimulgiformes > Aegothelidae > Aegotheles > Aegotheles bennettii. Next base: position 392,489 of record VZRW01008202.1, on the reverse strand, counting down.
GATCCTTACAGGCTTTGTGTTTCTGGAAAATAGGAGTCTCTGGAGCATGCTCGGATATATTAAGCAAAGTTTGTGGTACTGTTCTTGCATGTGTTGCCCAAGATGCTCTAGAGTCCATCCCCTACTGCAGAGGACCTACCAGGCAGCTCTTACCCACCCCCCTACAAATGGCCAAAATGCACTGACAAGAGTCAAAGTATTCTTACAGAGCACTTTTAGATAAAATTACAGGAATTTGTTTTGCCCACTTTTCAGTCTAATTTGGGCTTACTGCTCCCCGATGGCCTTGAGTTTGTTATTGTAGAGAATGACTTCCCTCACCTCCAGGCAGGAGGGCAGCACAGATGATGTGTCCTCTGGTCCAAAACTGTCCTCTGGACAAAAGAGCAGGGAAATTTATGGTGGGGGAAGGCAGAATGAGAGAAGGATTATGTCTAAGTAAGGGCACCAAAATGTTGTACACACTGTGAGCAACAAATGTAGGTGCTGAAAGGCATTATGGACCAAAGACCCAGGAAATTATAGCGTGTGACAGCCAGTGCTCCTCCAGCAAAGCACCTTCTCTCCCCTCAGTGCAACACAAGCTGTTACAAGAACACGTTCTCGGGGGCAATCTGCCCTTCATGCTTGCTTTTACACAGCTTTAAATGCTGTTAGAAGTATTTCTGTCATTTATTGCTACTCAATAAAGTTTTATCTTGTGAAAGTCATGATTTATTTACTCCTCGCAGAACAGACGTGTGCGCTCTCCCACATCAGCACCCCTTTACCAGATTCATAAAATGTGTTAACAATTCATTTAAAATTCATATACAAGCCAAGTACAGTTCATTCACAAAGCCCCACCAAGTAATATAAAGCAGCACGTGCCCTGACATATGGCACACTGTCAGCGTATGCTCCTAAGGTCTCTCTCAGCAGTAAGCACTTCAGTGTGCTTTTGTAGTTGCTCGTGTCCAGCCAAACACAATCTCTCCATTTTCCAGTTACCACTGAGCTTTTGCTAATTTTCCACCCCAGCTACCAGGAGAACTCGGATTGTGAGAATAGTTGGTTTAGAGAGGGGCTGGTTGAGTTATCTCCAGTGTTCCTGTTTGTGAACTGCCTGTTTAACAGGGGCCTTTCACGTGCTCAGACAAGATGCAGCTTTTCCTTGGTCTGTGTGTGAGTTACACAAGCAAAAAGTAAGGTGAGAATCAAAATGAGGGTTTGTATCCCTGTGTGCCCCTCTGGGAAAATCATCTTTGCCGTAGCTCCTCCAACAGTCTTCCTTCTGAAAGGTGCAGTCATCATGTGGCTTCAGTGACCTTTTACTACTGGCTGTGAAATATCTCTGGTTATTCCCTTTCCCTGGTATATTCTGTTTTACTGAAGCATACCTGCTCACAGCACTGATATTTTCATTTTCCAGCACCAAAGGACCCTGGCTCTGATCCTGGCTCAGGAACATCTCGCCTCTAGGTTCCTCACAGCAAGATGCCCTACTTTCAACTTCATCCAGGCAAAGATGATTTATGGGAACACAACCTCAGACTTCAACATCCTCCAGTGTCTCACAGTATTTGCATAATTTCCATCCCAATGAGACATGAGGGAGCTGCAATGTCCCTGCAGTGTGCTTTTTCCTTCTAGTCCTATTCTAACAGGGCCATGCACTGGGAAAGACAGCCTGATGGTTGTGAATTCCAAAGGGAAAACTATTGGCAATTTTGTGTCGACCTAAACAGTAATGATACAATTTTGGGGTGTGGACAGAACCCAAACATGTGCTTCAAAAGAGCACCCAGCCGGGCAGCTCTGCTCTGTGTGAAGTTAGTAAGAGTCCTTGCTGCATTCCTCACACCATTGCTACACACATTTGTGCAATATTTGGCTTATTTGTGCAACATAATTAATGAAACATGTCTCATTGGCACCAGCATCCCTAGGGACCCCAAAGCAAATGGGAGCCTTTGAAGCCTTAAAGGGTCTTAAAAGCAGAAAATATTTACCACAAGTGTATTAAACCAAGCTTTACTGGTAATAAACTAGCAGCCTGTAGACATGCCTTTTTCTTGAGGATATGACATAAATTTTTTAGAAAAATATGGTAACAATTTACAATTTTCATAACTCCTTTCAATCTTTCCATTCACAAACTGCCAATGCACTTTGCTACCACAACCCCCAAATTTGGTGAGGTGTCCCCTCCAAAGGCAGGTCCTCTGCAGAAAACAGTGATGAGTCAAGGGTCTCCTGTACATGTGCAATTCTCAGAAAGCCCATGAAAGACATTGAGCCTTATATAGCACTTACAGGCACATGTGAGCAAAATACTCCACACACACCACCATCATGTTACTTCTTTTCCCATAGCCACTGATGGATGATGCTGGGAGTATTTTAAAGACATTGACTCCGAGTCTCAGTGCTGGAGCTGGGGTGGCTGAGAGGTCCGTTCTGTCCCTACATCTGCAGTTTAGGTTATGTGATTGTACCATGCTGTTTCAAAACCACAAAACACTGGGGGGGGTGGGGGCGTGTTTACGGATTTGCACATCCCTTACACTGCACCATTGTATGGTAAATTATATTGGAGCCTCTCCTGAGCTCTTTAACAAAAGCCCATTGTGTGAGGGTGTTATATATCCCACGTGCTCTGGGAGTTATACTTGTATCATGAAAGTGTTGGCGAGTTCACATGAGAACTGTTTTCTAGTATTTCTGTTAAGATTTTTAATGACAGTTGTGCAGGTGCACAGCCTTAAAAAGGGCTCTTTTCTCAGTCTATGGAGTTGTTCCATAACACAGCTGGAGCAACAGTCATTTCCAGCAATGATTTTTAGCAGTGATCTCAAAATTTTGTGTTGTATCACCTAGTATTACTTAGTTTTATCTAAGGGTGTGTTTGAGTATCTTTCCATTAAATAGAATATATAAGTGTGAGATAGATAGCTTGTACAGTTCAGTGAGAGCTAAATCAAGTCCAAGGCAACTGCACTTGAGGATGTGTGCAGATATTAATACATTCATCTTTTTGGTGTAAATGATGTCTTAAGTTAATAAAGGATTACACTTTATTACAGGATCAAGCCTTATGTGCCAGGCAGTGTATTCCTCGCTATATTTGACATAAGCTGCTAACTACTCAAAAGGTGAGTACTCCTACTCATGGCATCTGTGACCATGGCTCCATGGCAGAAAGGACTTGGTGACAGAAAGGGCTTGGAGTATTCATGGCCCATTACACCATTCCCAGTTCCCACCCAGAGCTGGGTCTCCGTCCTTTGTTTTGTGTGTATGCGTGTGTGTGTGTTTCTAAGCTGGATCAGTTCCCTGAACTGGATGACAGACTGATTTCATAACTAGATGGGCCAGCACAGGAAGGACTGTGGTGCATGGAAGAAGCAACATGGAGGGGGTCCTGGATTGCTGGAAACCACAATTGCCTCAAAACTCGCCGTAACATGAATCCACAGATCAGGTTAGTCATAGCCTGCGACGTGCAGCTGATGACTGACCCCATGGGAGATTCACTTCCCAGCAGCGTTGTGCAAGGGGCTGATACTCTGTCTTCCTAAATCCTGGAGGGCTGAAGCTTATTTGTACAACAAACAAGGTCCAGTTGGAGTTTGCCATGCAGAATTGTCCCTCTCTAATATAACTCAGCTGTGTATGTATTTCATTGCAAAGAAAATATAGCTATGACTTCTACTAGTTCCTTCAGCAGTGGCTGTTACATTAGTGCTAAATGTTTTTTTGACTTATATGTGTTAAAAGAAGTGCATTGGGCAGGATTCTGAATAAATGCAAATGAGAAGTGAATCATCTAAAATATTTGGAGTTACAGGCACAAGCGGGATCTGAGTCAAACCACTTGTCCTAGTTTCTGTCACACAAACACTAACCCTTTATAAATCATTAATTTCCAGACTGTTTATTATCCAGGGGAAGTAACAAAACAGTAGTATCACATAACACATCCTAAGAATGCCTTGTTCATTTTAAGAGCAAATAAAACTAAATAGCACCAAGTTGTTAGTGATGCAGCCTACGAGACCGAGCAGAAACACAAAAAGGGGACCTTAGTCAGGCTGAGGCCACAAAATAAACAGGAGAATGGGTTAAAAAAAAAAAGAAAGATAAAAAAAAGGTTGGAAAAGAGTGACTTCACATAGACAATCTTCACATAGATATTCTTTGTTTACTATCACGTGGAAATTGTCTCTGCTCATTACATGGTGGGGCTTTCACCAGGGACGCCGCAGCAGCGCTGTTAGAGTGCGAATGGCTTCCACAGCTGCTGCTGCTGTTACCCTTAGCCCCTTTCTCACAGGAATAATCTAACACCTAAACACAGGCAGAGAACAGAGCAGAGCCACCGTTTCAAAAAATAATCATCAAAATTAATTACTCCGTCAGGAAAGCAAACTTTGTTGTTTTGTTAGCACGGCCCCTCCTCTAATGTGTTTGTCATATGTCACCCAGGAGCCTCTTGTGATGAGGTAACGACATTAATTCCCATCTGAAGACAAGGCAGAGAAAGAGTGAGAGCGATGTTTATTTTTGCTATAACTTCCCTGAATTCACCTTTCCACGCAGCACCAGCTCCAGGGGCGCAGAGCAGACCGGGCCATGGGGAGAGGATGCTACAACCCACAGAGATTCAATCCCGCGCCTTGTTCCAAAGCGTCATGACACAGTCACAAGTAGGAAGATGAGAGTTAGGCAAAATAGATGGAAGTTCTAATTTATTTTTAACCTTTCAATGCATAGTGCTGACAGCTGAGAAATGCACAGTTATTTATTCCTCACAGGTTTGCTAATACAGCAATGCCAGAAACTGGATGCTTCGGTACTGTCAAACCTCACTGGTGCAAAACGTGTTGGCTTTTTGTCAGTTTAGCTTTAATCACTTCCCACTTTCACTAGTAAAAAGTCCTTTTCTGGCCAATATTACTGAGTTTATATTGAGCTGGCTTTTTTGCTGGCCTTATTTGTCAGTAAAATATTGTACTTCTAAAAGTGATGTTAGCAAAACAGACCTCACGCGTGATTTTGGTCCATATGTTATTTATTTTAATCTCTTAAGGTTCCAAAATACTACATATTTACAGTTGCCCTTTAAAGTTATTGTTAGTTACAAAATATTAGAAACATAGTTTCATATATAAAATGCATAATTAAATTAATCTTTACCATACTTTTTTACATCACACAGGAAATGTTTTCATCTGATGAATACCATGGACATATAATTAGTACTTTATACCATAAACTAGATTATAACTTACACTGTCCACCCTGGCTCCAAAAATCCTTTTAGATTTTAATCCAATTGCTGCATTTCATCTGGATGAAAGCATTTGAATTCAATTATTATTATTCAGTGTGGATTTGTGCCTTTATATAGGTTAGATGTGGGTAGTATTTTTAAACAGACATTTAGTGGAAGTCTCAAATTAGGCATTTGCCTCTATATTTAGGCATCTACCAGATTTTAAATGCTGAACATCTGATTTTTCTAGCTGATGTTTGCTTAAGTTGGGGGTTAATGGGCATCAAAACTGGATGATTAGAGTAAAGGGAAACTAATTTTGAGGTATTTCTGAATTTCAATGGGAACTGGGCACCTGACCTGCTTAGACTCTTTTGGAAGCACCCTTACATGTCTATCTGTACCCTTCAATGCCTAAACAGCTTTCAAAATCTGGCAGGACACTTTGGATAAATGTTTAACAGTAAACCCAATAAAATCTCTTTGTCCTCTTTGATTTGTTCTTTTCAGTCCCTGAGAAACTTCTAGATATTTTGGACATGGAGACATCTCTTGAGGTAGATCTGACCTTTTAAATTTTAGCCTAAGATAAGTTAGATGTGGTTGCAATTTAAAGACATTTTTAAAATGGGAATCTGGAATTAGCCATGCACTTCTATATTTAGGCATCTCCCAGATTTAAACACCGAACGCCTGGCAGGGGGGATTGATCTTCTGTGGTTCCTTGCTGCAGCCGAGGGCTCCGCCGGGCGTGCAGCCTCCGCAGGGGCTGCTGCAGGAAGCAGAGGCAGGCCATTTATTCTCCTATTACAGAGCCATTCCTGTGTTTATACCATCTTGTTTAGCTTACTCCTAATGCACATCCTAAGACGTACCTCTAATACACATCCTAAGACATGTTTATGAAAATTCTTTATAAGCAAAATATTTTACTTCCATTGAGTAAGTTCAGATACAGAACAGCCTCAGCGCTATGTGCTGGTTCAACTGCACTCTTGCTCTCTCCCTGTGCATCTTTCATTTAAAAATTCAGCCTTCAGCCCACCCACATTACCACAGCAAGATGCAATAATTGTAACATATGGATTCTCCGCCAATCTTGTGCTGTTCTTGCTAACATGTTTGCAAGCAGTGATTATTCTTCAGAAGATTAAATACTACTTAGAGCTGCAGAAGATAAGTTGTTAACTGGAGAACAAGTAACTGGGGTTTGGGCTCACATCGGGGTTTGATTCTTTAAATGCTTCTTCAGAGCAGATCCTGTATCCCTTTATGAAGCACATATTCCCAAGGTGTGATCCTCCCCTGTCTGCTAATTGGGAAATCCGCACCATCAGATGGGCACTAATCAATGGCATCATTGAACTGGCTGAGCACCAAAACCATGCCTCAATCTTAAAAAGATCTTGAACATTTACAGAGCCCACTGACTCTGTTTGTGGGTGCTCAGCACTTCTGAAATTCAGACAAGAAGCTTTTAAAGATTATACAATAGCCCGACTCCAGCAGGAAGTAAAATAATTTAAAATTTGAAGAGACACACATAAAAAGGGGACATGACATTCAAGCGATATTTTATTATATAAGACAGCAAATTCATAGGAAAAGCTTTTTCAGTGCAGTGATTTATTGCACTGTGGAGCTCATGGCCACCAAGACAAGGATTTTAAAAGTTTCATGCAGAGACTGGATGACAGAACCAGCTTTGTTTAACTGTTATTGCTAATGGCATTTCTGCAAGGGTTGTTTAACCTCAGGCTTCAGGGTCTAATCTATGCTCTGATTTTCAGATCAAGATGACACCTAACGTGGTGGCTGATTATCTTGCTGATTATCAAATGATGTCCAGCATCAAATTATGCTCAACATCAAAAATGAGATAGGCACCTTCCCATCCCTCTGGTTTAGTCCCATACAGTAATTTCTACTGTCCTAAAATCAAGTTTTGGTGCTCAGACACTGCAAGAAAAGTACTGTGTAAATGTCCGCCAGAGGGATTCCATCTCTAGAAGACACAGATGATGAGCTCTGCAAGCACAGCAATAACCAGCTACTTAGATAAAAGGTTTCTTCCCCGGATGCCATGATTTGTCCCCAGAGTCTTATTCCACACAGGCCCAATCCTATGTGCCCTAATCTCAGATTCATCAAGATTCAGGTGGGTGCTGCTTCCACACCACTGAACTCAGCCTTCTCCTACATTATTTATGATTATTCTTTCCTGGGGGAAAAAAACCAAAAGAGTAAAAATATTTTACATGCTTTTTAAACTCATAAATATCATGAATCAAAGGCAATTTGGCTAATCTCTTTTATGGCTAGAGGCCCACTGTGGATCTGCCTACTTAGTTAAACTCAATCTTGCTGAGGCATCTTTCTACCTCCAAAGAATCTGTCACTTGGAGCCAATCGATCATGGTGACGTCCCATCTTCCCCAGCCCTACAATACGTGTTTCTTTTTATTTGCCCATTACTTCACTTCCTGCCATCTATTTCCCTGAGATTTTTTTTTTTCCTTATTTTTAATACCTCTTCCAAGTTGTATCTCCACAACCTATTTACCTGCTGTGATCATCAGACTAAAACCAGAAAGAGACCAAAGTTCGTATTCCCAGCACGCTGAAATCTGATTTCCCATGCCTGTTTTATTCACATATCATTGATAGTATCTGGAAAACTAAATATACACTGATTTTGGATGAATAAATTTCACATAAGGGTGAGATAAACACAGCATTATGCCTCACAGGTATTCAGAGGGAAAAAAACCCAAAACAAACCAAAACAAAAAACCCCAGATATTATCTTCAATTACCCCCAAAGCTCCAAAATCACTTTAAAGTTATCTGAGCATTTAATATATATATATATATATATACACACACACAGAGGGTATATATATAAATACTGGAGATATACATATGCTGGAAATATACATATACATATATATATATACTGGAAATGTTCTGTTTACTTTCAGGGGGTTTGTGACCTTAGGATGAACCCCACAGAGACCCTGCATTTTCAAGCTTTTCTTTATTATCACATGTTTTAAGATTACTTTACAGATCCACAGAAGAAAGGCTTCTCTTACAACCATTTATTTCTCTAGGAACTTCAGTTCTAAATGAAACATCAAATATCGTGGGAGTTAGAAACCCGAAACCGAAGAGTTTGTATCAAGAAACCAGTTGATAGGAACATTGAGTGCTCTGAATAGTAGTCATTCATTTCCAGAAGTGCCATCAGCTGGCCATGTAATAGTAGGTTCCCAAAATTATGAAAGTTTGCACAAATATCTCCTCAAACAGGCACTAGTGAATTAAAGCATTTTTCCTCTTTTTTGTGCATGCATGGGTGGAATTTCCATCATATTTCATAGATAATATATAATTAATTACATGCAAGGCTTGATTGAATAATATCAGTTTTTCTTGAATAAATATTGAAAATAGGGGTAAGGTAGAAGAAAAGCTGGTAGGCACTAGCATTCTGGGGCCAGAGCCTCAGGTGTTGTACATTACACCGCTGCTGTCAGAGCCCATTTATACCCACCCAGTCTCACCAGTGCTTTTAGCTGTGCCTGGGGAAGAAGCCACAGGTTTGGAGGATGCATGTGGGAGAAGATGCTGTTCTTTGGCTGTGGAGTACTGGCACAAAGGAAGAGCTGGACATCTGACTTCTTAGGCTTTATGGAGACTAAAGAGGTAAATTTATGGATGACTTTGTCCTTCCCCTCTTGCATTACAGTAGCGTGCTTTGCCTAGACTGGGTGCTAGTGGGCTAGTGAACCAGCACCTTCAGGGTTCTTCACTGGTGCAAATTTATTGCAGAGCCATGGCAGAAATTGGAGGGGAGGTTGCAATACCCCCCTGGGATGAGCGGAGCTTGTGTTTGTGCTGTGATGTGATCAAGCCTCTCCTTGTTTCATGAAATTTCAAGTCATCTTTAAGTCTTTATCCACATGAAGCCTGATTTTGGTAGTCAGTGTTCCTGATTAATTCTATATATACCTAAATATTCAAAAAGCTGCTTAACTTTGGGGAACATCCCTAGTGATTCATTGCTAAGGGGAAAGCCGGGTAATTTTAAAAAAATAAGTTATTCCTATACTATACAACTCCACGACTTGAGGTAAATCCTCTCTATTCCAGGAAACTGTATCCTGGGTTACTCATTCAGAGTATTTCTTCCAAGAGGCTGTTTGTTTGTGTATGGCTGCCCCAGGCTATTGCAGCAAAATTCCTTGTGCTGAAGCAACTCCATCCCTTCAGGCAGGGCCTGAAATAATGCACAGGGAGGAAACACACAGCTCTTCAGTGTTAGCCTGTAGCTGCAGATGTAGACTCTACCCAATGTGAGTTCAGTTCTCTTCACACACTACCCTAATAGTGCAATTAAAAATACAGAGAAACAAAACTGGATGGAGAAATTCCCATTGTTTAGACTTGCAGCATGCATTCAACAGACCTCCCCCATTTCTGGAAGAGTTACAGAAAGCATTAATTGATCTTCAGGGTGGATGATAATTATGTAATTGCAGACTAATTTCCCCTTTCCTAGAGGTGAAGTTACATTGTGAGGCAAAAATCCCCTGCACAACCTTCTCGAAAGCAGAAATCGCTCCTGAACACACGAGACCTGATCCTGCCCTGTCCAGGGCTACATTAAGTGAGGATCTAATGAAAGGGAGAGAGCTGGGTGGTGCAGGGATTGTGGATGGCAGGAGGCTGCAGCCCATGGCTGGTGTGGTGCAGCCCTGCATGCCTCCCCTCCTCGCTGGATGGACCCACAAGCATTTTTTGTGGCTGTGGTCTGAGGAAATGATCCAGCTGAGCTAGCAACTTTTTTTTACTGGGTTATTTTTCAGCCAGTGCAGCATAAAAAGAACAAAAGAGAGGTGGGAGCAGAGGCTGGTTTAGCCATGATGCTGTTAATGCTGATGCTCAAATGTCATCAAACTAAACTGGGAGCCTTTGGCTCTGTGAACATGAGAACTCCATCTAAAGACTTGTTGCCACCATCCTTCCTCTTCCCATCCCTGGATGGAAACAGGGATGACAGTAAGTAGGTATTTTGGCTCATCCCAAACTGTAACTTCACCCTAAGAAAAACCACCAGCTCCCCTGATTGTAAACCACTTGGGCTTTGTCACCTTCTGTGTTTAAACAGTCCTGAGCATGCTGACTGCCCAAAATAAATAGCACGAGGGGGGAAATGAGGGTGATAGACTGCTCCAAGGTTATTGTAGGTGGTGATACCATTTCTGAGAGCAGCATTAGTGTCCAAAATTCAAGCTATTCAGCCTTGATTTCACCATTACTCACACTGAGGTCAGACAACCATTCTCTTATAAAGCCTGTCTGGGAGAGCTGGCGTTCAGTATTTTGCATGTGCTGGGTGAGGATGTGCCTTCTCAGCACAGAGTTCTTCTTTCACTGTGTCATACGGAGGTAACACCCTGCACCTTGATGACACACGATCAGGTCTTTCAAACCCCAGGCAATAACTTTATACCTTCTTTGACATGGCTGTAGGAATGACAAATATATGTGTGTTTCTTAAGATTACTTCAGATGGACTCTGAAGGCCTGAGTTTTTCTTGTTCTTTTGCTTTTACCAAAATAATAAAACAGATTTCTCAGCCATCTTAAAACCTGTGGGGAGACATAGAATCAAACTCAAATTGTGACTTGGAAAGGTTTGTAAGAAACAAGTCTGCAAATGTATTTAGTGTATAAAAAAATTTTCTAAAAAACCATACAAGATGTTCTTTTTTGTCCAATTCTCTGTATTGATTTCTGTGGCATCATCTTCTTCCTTCTCTTTTTCTTCTTTTAATGCATTTCTATTCCTTCCAAACACAAAAAACTGTTTCTTTTACAAAATGGAACAAAGAAGTTTTCCATCCCAATCAGTAATTTCGTTTTCTTTTGTAATTGTAAAAAGAAACTCCTGAAAAATCAATATATTGTTGCCAAGTCATACATAATTGGGAATGGAGCAAGCTTAGTAAATAAAGGAAATTGCAATTTTTTCCCCTCTTTGGTCACCCTTTAGTACACTCAAGGTGACTGCCAATCTCTTCAGCGCCTCTGGTTTGCTCCCCCCACCCCATACTATCCTTCCTCCCTCCCCCCCTGAAAATTTAAAAGTTAATCTCGGAGATGAAAAGAGAAGTTTGAAAGGAATTGTTCTTGGAGTCAAAATTCCTGATGTCCTAAATTACAGCAACCCCCACCCCCAAGTGATTGGCTCCTTGAAGTAATCTGACCCCTCTCAATTAACTAGCACAGAGATAAAGATTGCTCATGCTAAAGTTGTCACATAACACCAGGCTTAGAAATTGGAAAGTCTCAAGTAAAAGACAGATACCTTTTCGGCTGTATCAATATTTTCCACATATACCAACATTTGGATACGGTTTACTCTCTTGATGTGCAAAACTGAGTGAATTTCTGCACCTAAGCCTAACAAGAAGGACTTCTTGTTGACGAACCTCTTTAATTAAAATGTGTAAGAGACCATTTACTAGCTGAAGCTTTAAGAGAGCTAGGAGCTGTGTTTCTTTTTTCAAGGTACAACTGTCATCTGCAAAATATACACCCAGAGTTTTGAAGCTCAGATGTGAGCTGCTTACAGATCCAAGAGAGGCAGAAAAAGATGTTTTACTGACTTGATTTGCACCTGCAATTAAACAGACACATGGGCTAGGCTAATTTACACTGAAACTTAATTGCAACCATAAATCTCACGTATACAAATGACATAAAACCTCTCCTAGATATCCATGATCTGTTACACAAAGCCAAGAGTCCCATATCTCCTTTTTTTTTCATGGTTATAGGTCTCATTTTAGGGTACGGAATTACTTTAATGCATTTGTCTTCTTCCCTGAAAATACTTAACTGTGGGATGTCAAAAAAATAAATCAGGATCTAATTTGTCCTGGAGTACCTTTGAACAGAGATGCTGTTAACAATTAATCAGCAAAAAGAGTGTGGGGAAATACAAGCACGTGAGTTACAATTTATGAACTGTAATTCCAGCTTGTTTGAGCATCCTGTGAAGGTGCTTTGCTGCTCTTGAGTTTTTGTGGAGGGAGCCAGGAATCAGTGTTATAAGGAATGGGTCAAGGGATTATAAATTTGCTGAGGCCATTTTTGTCTTCTAAACAATATTTCATGTGTGGAAGGCACTTTGAGACTCCAGGGGTGAGCAGTGTACAACTGGACCTGCGTTCTTTATCTGAGTGGCAAGTTTCTGATGAAGCCCAAAGGAGAAGGGAAAAAAAGGGAACATCTGAAAAAGTACAAAAAGCAACCCAAGCTGAGTGTTTCCCCTGAGAATACCTCTCACACAACTTATTCCCATATAAATTTGAATGTATGGGGACTTTTGAGGAGCCTGGATAAGATCAAATGAGGCTAAGACGTAGAAAGCTGAAGAGACCTAAAAAGTCATTTCATGCCTGGACCAGGATGGAGCCCCCTCTCAAGAACACTGATATCTTTATGGAGGCTTATATTGAAAGAGGACTGGATATTTTGAGGGTTGAATTTTAATTTCATTTTGTCACATGGCTGGTCAGTAAGAGACTGCTAGATATTTGTTTCTCTTCCACAAAACATATTCTCTAGGTTTTTCCTACTTGAGTTATGAGCCCGTTGTTATTCTGATAAGCCTGTTTATGGTGTGACCTACTTAACCAGAGCTCTGGTGGCTGGAGGCTCACAGTAGTGCAAAGACTAAAGGCCACAAACAGGAAAAGATATCATATGAAAAAAAAAGTTTTCAGGCTTTTGTCCTTTACATGCTGCAAGGTGTCAAGCACTGAACCAGCGCAGAGACCATTGTTCAACCAACTGCTCTTTTCAAATGGAAATGTCTGCAAAAGCCATGTCAGCAAAAGGAATTCTTTGCTTAAACTGTGGCTCCTAGCTTATATCCTACAATAAAACCTGAGGCCTATTAGTCCTTACTTAGGACTTGTTACTAGGTTTTAAAGCTCCTTTCGGGCACAGTTTTAGCCTAATCTGGCTGTATCACTAGCACGGGCAAGATTATGAAGCTGCGAGGTTATGTTGCCTTTGATTTGCGGATGTATGTCAAAAGTCTGGTTTATAGTTTCCACCAATGCAATTGTCTTTTAAAAAATATCTTTCTGCAGAAGGCACTGGAGCGATACAGGACTAGCTACGTCCACACAGGAAACAGGATCAAGGATTTCTAAAGGTCTGTTGATTTTTCAGCTTTCGTGCTCTGAAGATATATTTCCTTTGAAGTGTCCCAAATAGGGTAGTATCCAATTATATTTGTAATCCCAATCTAATTCAATCAGGGACTCCAATTATAGCTGATATGTCTCTTAATCTAGTTAAAGTCTGTAGAGTAGACTGCACTTTAGCTAACATAACTAAATTAAAATTCAAGCTGTTGAACACTTGTAATCAGGGATAACAACGTTACAGCCAGAACTAGCTGAAAAGTGGGAGGTTTGCAAGAGAAATGGGCTGGTCTTCATTTAATATCCAAACCCTGCATGAGTTCTCCTTTCCAGCTAACTCTCTGTTAAACTTGCAATTATAAAGGGCCTTAAAAAGTACTTTGGGCCTGAGCCAAATACAACTATTATTTTAGCTTTATCTCGTTGTTTTCTTCCTCTAGAATGTTTCATCCCAGCTCCCCCAGCAGTGGGCTCAGCAGCACTAACGCAGTGCCACTGTCACAAGTGCATCACCTTGCAGGTCTTTGGAGCACGTGGCCTAGCAGCTGCTTGGCATCTTACCCACTTATTGAACAGCCACGACACATCTGGAACAACCAGGCAGACACCAAACAAGTCCACCCTCACCTGCACATCTCCACAATAAGGCCTCACCCAAGAATCCTCCGTGCTTCCAAGTGGCCAGTGCACGTTGGACAGCAGGTAGGCGACCTGGCACACACCACTGATGCACCATGGTTATGGTGCATCGTTTACACTACTACAAGGAATAATCAGACAGCTTTAAGGGTCTTGTAAGGATAAATGCAGACAGATTGTAAAAGAGCTGTAAGGGGAATTCTACAGAAATTGATACTTCTGCTAGTCAGTTGTGCTGCATCAGAATAACTCTAGAAAACACATCATCTAGTTAACTAATCAATGTTAAAACCAGCAGGTACTAAAACTGTTTGATCAGCCAGTGTGGATGGGGTTACAATGCAACAACTGAGCTTCCTAGGTGGGAATACTTTAGGGTTGAGGTTTTTTTGTTTTGGTTGTTTGAGGTTTTTTTTTAATTTATACCAGAATGGGCTGGCTGAAGTGACCTTGGCCAACAAAACAGCAAAGATGTCCTATTGTGTTTAATCATACTTGGGGGAAGCTATTAAATTTAATTAGTTCTGTCCCAACTGCCAGTTGCTCAGTTTCAATGTATTTACTCACCAATTCCAGGCTCCCTCTTTCAGTTTTAAGGGCTGTACTTAAGCTGTCTTGAGGAAGACTAAAGTCTGTTCCAACCATTTTGGGAGACAATGTATGAACTAACACTCAACAATCATTTCCTTTGTTTGAAGAGAAAATTGAGTAGCAATGCTGCCTCTTGCTGAAAGTGGTGGCTGACAGCAGGAAGGCCTTGCAGAAAATGTCAGTCTACTCCAGTTTGACCTGAACTTTCTAATCTGACTTAAGACTTGTTTAGAAAGGCACTTGCATTCTCTTAAATACAGTAATATAGCTACATGGCTATACGGCATCCAGACTCAATAAGCACACAGGCATCGTACCTGTAGTTTGAATTTTTGGTGATAAATCTTCTTGTGTAAAGAAATTTGAATGTATTTTTTTTACTTGTCCAATCAAAGTAGAGACACTGAGTAATACCATAAGTGCAGTCTTAACCTCAGTGGACTCACTCTGCTGTGGCACTTCAGCATCTGTATGAAAAGCCAGACAAAAATCCCTTTAATCATTGATTTAAAAGAATGGCATTGGAAATTTCATCAAAATTGGAGATATGAATTTAAAACAAAGAGTTTCTTGAAGTAATATTACTTATGGCAGACAGAACATACTCCTGTCTTTGAGTCATGGTCAAGAATTGATCTGTAGGAAAGCTGGAGCAAGGAGAAGGAAGGGATGACTTTCTTCCAAACTTTATTCTCAGTACAGGATCCATAAGCTGTGGAAATAGGATACCACTCACAGTAATTGTTCAGATGTTCAAGAGCAATTGTACTATTATATCCCCTCCAATTCCCTCCTCATTCCTGGCATAAAGACTAGAGTATTAAACTGGGTCATTTTAGATATTGAAGTCATCATTCTGCAACTAAGCTAAGACTTCACAAAAAAAGTGTCATTCATGTTTTTCTGTCCTTTTTTCTTTCAGGCTGCTATCATTGGGGTATTTTTTTGATGACTTCATTCTACTCACGGTTTTCAGTGTTAAAGTTTTTGTTTGTTTTTTTCCTTTTGCCTTCCAAACCATAACAGCTGAAGATGGGGCTTGGGAATTTTTCAGATGCTACTTTTTGTTATTTTTTAACTAAAAGCTGAGCTACCAAAGACCAGATGGTACCTCCAAAACCTGCTAGTACTCTGAATCTCCACTAACAATTGGCTTTCAGTCCTCCATTAGATACAGCATGAACCAAATTTACCCACATGGAAATTAGCCAAATTTAGGACTGGGAGATAACTGATAAAAGTAACTGGAAAAACTACTGTAGTAGGAGAAATGGAATTAAGTCTACAATGTAAGAAAAAAATAAAAAAACCCCCAAACTTATTAATCATAGTCATAAAAGCAGAAAATGAGAGCTAATTTTCATAAGCAAAAGGCCCCTGCTAAGTGGTATTTTGACATGTGAAAATTATTCAGTTTCGATCTTGGTTCTTCACTGACATGAACAAGGAAATTCATAATCCTCTCTCTGAGCTGTTGTCTCAAGCCATCTCTGCACACGACAATTGCAGACCACTCCAGCTCAGCGAGCAGATTTTTTTAGTGCAACCACCATGAACAGAGACCTTCTAGAACCAAGCTCAATCCTCTGCTAGGACAGGCAATGTGTTCCATGTGCCTTTCATGAGCTGTTTTTAGGATAACATAATGTCACACTGTATTGACAAATCGATCATGAAGCAATACTACATGCAATTCACTCACAGTTACCTGAGATGATAAGAATACAGAGGGATTTGTTACCTACTAAGTTGTATTTTGTATTGCTATCTGATTAAATATTTTGTCATGTTCAGATACGGTTTGGTATTCACTGAAAAAAAATAAAATATACCTCATAATTAAAACCCATTAGCCTAGTTCTGAATAATGAAGGGATTTACCATAGGCAAGTGTCAGCCCTGGTGCACTGCAGTTGTTCCAGACTCCTTTACACCACTGCTGGCTCTGTCTCCCCTGAAAAAAGGGATAACAATTAGACATCTCCAAAGGCTCCATTACAGCTTAGTGCTAAAAAAAAGGCTTGTGTACCTTGTCTGGAAGCAAACGATCTCACAGGATTCCTGTTACTATCTGTGATGTATCATTGGGTCATGAAATTCAGTGAAGACAGCACCTCAATGACAAGTTACACTTGCCTCTGATCTTACGTTAATTTGGCAGCAAGTGTTTGAAAATGAACAAATATTGCAGAGTCGGGGGGATGCTATTCACTTAACACACAGTTAATCCATTCCTTAAAACACTTGGTTTGTATTCTTGGCAAAGCTGGATCTCTCATTCTCCAGACTGCATCTGACGTCTAATAAATGATATTGCATGAGGACAGTTTTCATGCTGTGAGAAATAGAGCTGATACTGTTTACTCTTGCCTAGATGAAACACTTGGGCATTTTAACAAACATCCAGAGATTTGTTTGTTTACCTGTCTAGCCCACATGCCTCTCATTCCTCCTGGCTGGGGAGCCAGTTGGTGGTTCTTTCAAAAAGTTACAATTCCTATGTTATTCCTTGGCTTACTTGGAAGAGCTAAGGTTGGAAATTAAGTTGCTGCTGCATCCTCTGTCAGATGCATCTTTGGTAAAATGCATTTTAGATGTAACAGCCCAGAACCCAGAGGAATCAAGCAGTCCATTAGTTGCATTAGCAGTACTATCATGGAGGTGATACTCCTACAGTGTTTATAACCTCTCAGAATTGGCAGCATTGGCAGCCTCAGGACAGGAGACTGTTTACAAGAGGGAGGGTAACTATGACTTTTTACTTGTTACACACCCGTGCTGTAATGGAGGCATGAAGATCTTGCCACCCTAAAACTCCTCTTCCACTTTTCAGTCCCATTATCAATGGCTAAATATTGTTCCTAAAACATAACACGAAATAATGTAACCCCAGCTAACGGAGCTGGAGTGAGCACAGGGCAATCAGTTGGCCAAGCAGAGCTACAGCCACTAAAACACCAGGGGTTGTTACTCCAGATTAAAGCTCCTATCTTGAAGATTCAAAACAATATAACCAGCTGCTCTCAATTAACAACTAGTTATTAATTAATAACTGTTCTGTGATGCTGTTACATGGACACTGTGTTTGTTTACTGATAGGGGGAAATTATGAAGCTCTGTTAATATGTTTGTTGCAGCTCTTAATTACTGTTTTACTTAATATTTTGGCTCTTAAATATTTAGAACTGAGTGTCCAAGGCAATTCAGTGCCTAAATCCCTCTAGGATTTTTAATTCAAAAGAATTAGCATCAAAGATTTTAGCACAGTGATAAAATATCTGGAAGCAAATTCAGGAGAGTTTCTAAATATAAGATAAATCTTATTCATAAACAGGTGTGCCCCTTAATTATAATGGTCTGCAACACATCTAAAGTGGGACCATTGCTCTGGTGAGGGTAGTTGTGTTTATATTAACGATTCCCACACGGAAGGTACTTAAGCTATACTGTGACTATATTATCTGCAGCTGTACTAAAAGCATCACTAGGTCAAGAAACAAGTTGTTGCCTGAGTAGTGGGCTAAGGAAGCCTGTTTCTAAGGAATTGTACTCCATCATTCTCCCACTCCTCAGTGTTTTCCCTGCTCAGTCCAATATCCACAGCCTGTTTGGGTGGCTGGTGCCAAGATGTTTGTGTGGATCTGGAGTGGCAATTTTGCTGACGGGCCAGCAGTGTGTATGTGCCCCGAGTTGCTGGCTGCCATGTAGGTAAGGTTTGAACAATAATTCTTTCTTTCAATCAGGACATTAATTTGGATCTTTTTTCCCTTTCCAGATGCTGATTTTCACACAATTTGCATGAACTCATGCCTTTGAAACTGTTCCTCTATTATCAGGTTTGACTGAAGTGGGCAGCGGGTTCAAAAATAATTTGGAAGATGGATGGATGGACAGATGAACGGATGGATAGACCCACCCTGGAGAAATATAACCCTTATTTTTTTATAAAGCAGGAAAAAATGTGTCCCTTAACTACCATGGTTATAACAGTATAAAAACCTGTTTAAGGAGAGAGTCTCTTGATTTTGGATTCACTTAGAGTCTAGTCTGAAGAAGTCATAAGTACTTACCAACATGCAATTTAACATACTTATTAACCACTTCTCAATTTGAATGTCTGGGTCTCTGCACTCGATCTTGATTAACTGGCCCAACAATGAATGTTAATTACCCAGATTTACACTAGCTACAGAGCTGTGGTCAACTTCATATCAGCAAACTTGAGCTTCCTAAACATGTTCCAACAGAGCAACATTCATAGCATGCTCCATGTAGAGGAGATAAGCCCTGGGAGCCTACACTGGGAGATTTATCTTGTGATGAGCTGCAGTAAGGTACAGGGGGAAGAATATAGGAGGAAAGTAAACTGATGTGCCTCAAAGTGTATTAAGATTCTTTCCCCACCCTCTCCTAGTTATAAAGATGTAGGTACACAGTGCAGTTTAGGAAAGACATTTTTATTCACATTTAAATTATTAATTTAGAGAAAAGGATGAACAAAGTTTTAAATTTGTGCATTTTTCCCAGAAATAAACTGAGCTGATCAGAGTAGAACAGCACAGGATTTAAGACCATGTTTTTCACCTTGATGAAGGTTAGTAAGTGTGCATATGGAAATATATATGCATGTCTATACAAACACACATATATATATTTTATATATATATCTATCTTTCCCCATAAACATCAGATTTTCCATAGTTGCACTCATTTTGCAGTGACATTCCTGAGGACAGGAATTTCCCGGGCTGGGCAGAGCTGTGGTTCCTGCCGCTGGCAACAGTTTCTTGTGGCAATGAGTTCCACGTGCTCCTAATGCAGGGTGTTAAAAAAGCCTTCTTTTATCAGCTTCGAGGGTGGGGCTGGGTGCTGCTGGAAGTATGCCTATCAAGAATGATGCCTCAGCTCTGTTGGTGGTAGAAGATTGTTCCTCTGGACTTTCCTTAAAAAAATAAATAAATGTCAAGCCAGAAAAGGAAGCCTGCTATTTTTCAAATCCAGAAGCTGTAATCATGCTAATCCATATGATCGTGCTAAAGCCAAGTAGCATGCCTTTTGCATATGATGTAATCATTCAGGGGAGCCTATTTGTAATCACCGCTGGCTGGGAACCCCTTCCCAGAAAAATATAATCGGAACAGTTTTTCTTGGTCACATTCTGACTCTGCCTATGTTTTTCAGTCAGTTATGCTCTTTCCCCTACTTTTACTGTCTTCCCAGCTATAAATACAGCAAGGTTCCTTTGCTTTTTTATTTTTCATTTTAAACTAACACTTTCCATGTCTTCTGTTCTTTCAGCATGTTAGAGCCATACCGAGTGAAATCCCAGTCCTCTGAAATCAATACCAAAACTTCCATTGATTTCGTATAATATATTCTTTTAAATTCAGTAGAAATGCTCCACATGAGTTGTCTATTTTAAGTATGGATCTACTGTACAGGGCTGTCTGTCTCTCAGCTTGATGCATAAAACAGTGTGTTTAGTAAATTCACTGGTGTGGGTTGGTAGCATTATGTGTAATAAATGAAAATCTGTTGGTTATACTGAGCATATCAAGTGTGAAAAAAAGAAAAATCATCAATGTAAGTATCTATCTGTGGATCAATTGGTATCAATCTTGTTTAACAGTCTATTTCCTCAGGACACACTTTGGAAACAAAGAGCATTTCAAACTGCTGGTTAAACAAACAAATATATAGATGCTCTTCGAGCAACATGGGGGTGGAGTAATCACCAGATAAAAAGGGTCACAGTGATTTTAAATACCTGTTACTCTCTTTTACTTTATATTAGTAAATACAGAGTTTCTCTTGATGCAACACACAGAATAAAGCCCATAATGAGTAGAGGTTTGTAAAATCATTATTTGCTTGCAGAAGAAAAAGCAAGGAAAGAGGTCTGAAAAAACAGAATTGTCCCCTGACCTCCATGTTCAATAATTGTCCAAGGACCAGGGTGATACCTTGGGATCTGCAAGATTTTTTTCTACGGTTTGTATTATCCTTAGCTAAATAAAACCCCTTAAGAGACTATAAAAACAAAACCAAACCCCAAGAGGATATATAACTAATTAGATCATGATGCACTGTTTACCTTGGCTACAACATTAGGATCTTTTCATGGCTGTCCCATGCAAACTACAGCTCTCCCCTCCTCAAGCATCACAAAAAAAAAGGGAACCCTGAGCACTTGGCATGACTGTATTCATAGGTACAAACTTTAGAATATAACACATGTTGTACAAGCTCCAAGGTTTCTGCAAGTTAAAATTGCCAGTAAAGTAACAAGTAAAATGAGACTGTGGTGTTGTGTAATGTTCTGTAGCAATTGTGTGGCCTCGTTAGGTACCATTGCTTCCTCCCTCCATCTTCCTGCTGGGTTTTCCACTCTACATCACCCTTCCGAACCCCACATAATCTCAGATGGATGTTTATCCTCACAACAGCTTTGCAGCTGGGGAAATGTCATCCTCAGTTCACAGGTGGGAAACTGAAGCATGGACCTTGCTAAATTGTATGCTGATAAATGCAATGGCAAGTGCATATTGAGTCCATCTTTGACTGAACCTAGGTCCTCTGAGCCGTTACCCAGTGTCCTGCTTCTCCAAATCAACAAAATCATCTCTTCACCAAATCAATCCCTCTCTCCAATGTTTTTTAGCAATCCATTTCATTTTTCATAGATCGATGGGGGGCAGGCGGGGGGGGGGGGGAGAAAGAGGAAGAAGGGGAATGGGTGTTCTATGTGAAAACAAACAAATCATGCCTCCCACAAACATTTTGCAATCCATATCTCCATATATTCAAGGATCCTCACATTTTTGATTATGAGAGGTCCAGCTGGCTTCAGTGGGGATCGGAGCGGTAGAGATGACTGCTCTGGAACACTTTGGAGCTTTACAGCAAAATAAATCTGAGCCTCAGCTGAGCTGAGTCCTGCAGTCACCTCCAGCTGCGCAGGCTCTACCCCCAGTGTGCCACCAAACGCCAGAGGCCACCCAGCTGGGGCATAGGGGCAGGATTTGAACGTGGTGCATTTTCACATGGAACCCAACCGCAGAAGAGGGGAGTAAAAATGAAAATGATTCCACCACGTTCTTACACAGCCAATTTTGCACAGGCAAACACTTTCCAAGTGGTGGTTTTTTCACTCTTAAGTTTTTCACATGAGCGTTTTACATGTCTAAAGTTTTTATTTGCTGTTAAAAATCTTATTGGCTCAATTTTGTCGGCTTCCCAGAAGGTGAGACTTAAAAAAAGTCTTTAAACAAATGAACCAACGCCAAGCACAATTACGCGCCGTCTGGATCCGCTTTTAAAGCCCCTTAACTTGCCCACACCACCAGGAGACCCCGGGCTCGTCCATTCCGATAATCAATGCTCTTTCCTTTCCCACCTTATCTAACGACGAAGGGGAGAATTAGCATTGTCCCGGGCTTCTGCTTGCTTTGAGAGGGGGAAAAAAAAAAGTTAAAAAAAAGTAAAAAAAAAAAAAAAAGTTTAAAAAAGCCTTTAAAGCACAATATAAAAAGCGCAGGTGAGATAACAAAGGTATTGTCCCTCAGCAGCCTGGAAAGTCGGGCTGCTGGCTTGTTTGTTTAC